>JAVQMF010000007.1:0-429468 GCA_032878935.1 Erythrophleum fordii
AAATATTATTTTGCCCTAAATAACAATGATATTTTATTTTTGTTTAAAAAAATTACATTTAAAAATTTCAAATTGAAGATGTTTATATTTAAGAACCTTAAAATTTGAAATTATTCTAAATAATCCAAAAATAAAAAAGTTTATCTTGAAGTCTGAAACTACAATTTTTGTACACAATTTAAATTTTTGGCCTCTAGATCCCTTAAGATAACTTCAAAATTTACAATCTTTCAATATAAATACCTTCAACTTATAGTCATCAACTATAATTGTCCTTTTGTTTTATGTTATTTAGTAAAATTTAATATTTTTTTGGCTCAAATGGTATTTTAGTTATTTATTCACCTTTTATTTCTATTTTTATACTATTTGCATTCTATCAAATATCTAGAAAAGAATGAATTATTATTCTTTTTCATATTATGCCAAATACAATTTTAAATTATAAAATTCTACTTTATTTTCATTTTTATTCTCTTACAAATCTTTTGATTCCATCAGATATAACTTTAAAAGTTTTGCCAGATAAAACCATCATTCGGCCCTTTGGAGTAGCTCATAAGGTTCAAATTTCAAACCAGACGAGGTCTTGAATTGACAAAATTGTTCTCTTAATGGGAAATCTAGGTCATTGGAAAGTTTCTAGAGTTTAGACTTATCATGGACTCAGCTTTATATTTTATATTATATAAAAAAATTGTTAATTTTTTTGCCTTAAAAATACCCATTTCATTGCAAAAAAACATAATAACTCTGGAAGGTGGTAATAGTGCTTCACAAATTTATAATTAATCTTTCACATAACATGTTCAGGATAGATGGGTCCTTAAATAATTTTTAGGATAAATTACATTTCTCTTTTTATTTGAGAGATGTCAAGATTACATAATGTCTATTTATTTTAAAATTTTATATTTTTTCTCCTAAAATCAAAAAATACATTATATCAATATTTTCTACAGTAAAAGATGAGTGACAATTACACTTATTTTAACTAAAATATTTTTTATGTAATATAGCAAATAGCAAATATATATATATATATATATTCAATATAAAAATAGTCAATTTTTAAAATTTAGAATAACTTAAATTTATAATTCTTAATGCAAAACAAATAATATTGAAATAAAAGTCAAAGAATATTTTTTAAAGATTGACTTCAAAAGGACTAAATTACACAACTTAAAAAAAGTTAGGAGCGGATACTCAAATTTTAAAGTTTAAGAAATAAATTATACATGATTTTAAGTTGAAATGAGTTATATTCATTTTAGCCTTTACTTATTTATTTATTTTTACCAAGTGAGCTAATTTTATTGGCCATGTGCTCAAATAATTCTTGTGATATAACTATAGTGGATTTATATAAGAGAAAAATAAGTTAAAATTTTTTTGGTTCAAACAATATTTCTTTTTGAAGTGCGAGAAAGACTTGATATATCCAGGGATTCTTATTTTATTTTTTATTTGTACTCTCAATTTTTTTAGATTTTATATTTTGAATGAAAGAAATCAATATTATGCTAAAGGATGTTTTAGTTATATTCTAATTTTAAGGGAATTTGTGTATATTTTTATAATAAAGGAGAGGATTACATAAATTAATATCCCTTAAGAAGAGTAATTTGTTTTGATTTTTAATTATGATATTATATAAATGTCTTTAAATTTATATATTTTTCACATCTAAACATCTCACACCCAACTTTTTAAATTTTGATATACCAGTAATAGAATTTAGATTTTGATAGATTGATTTTACATTTTGTCAACTTCAATAATTTTGATTTAAGGTCAATTCACCTATCTTGGCTTTTTTTTTTTTCTAATATTAATAATTTTAAAAATTAAAATGATATTTTAACTTTTGCTATTCTTTAAACAAATGCTCTTGATGGAAAACATTGAAAAATTTTATTATTTATTTTACTTAGTTTTAATTATTTGGTGACTTGAGCTATCTTACTGTTAAAGTTTGAAAAAATTATTTAAATATTTAATTTTTGGATCTAATTGTTTAAAATAATTATTTGAATTTTCAATAACACATACTATTGGAGTGAATGCTTTTATTATTTATTATTTATTAGCCTATTTAACTTACTTGATTAATCAAATTTTTTACTTATTTAAAATAGGTGAATTTATAGGTCGAGTTAACTTATTTTGATAATTCTACATAAAAGATATAAAATCCAGAAAATTGAGAGTACAAATAAGAAATAAGAATCCAATCTAAATATACCAAGTCTTTTTCACACTTCAAAAAGAATTATGGTTTGGACCAAAAAAAATTTAACTTATTGTTCTCTTATATTAATCCACTATAGTTATATCACAAGAATTATTTGAGCACATGGCCAATAAAATTAGCTCACTTGGTAAAAATAAATAAATAAGTAAAGGTTAAAATGAATATAACTCCTTTCAACTTAAAATCATGTATAATTTATTTCTTAAACTTTAAAATTTGATTATCCACTCCTAACTTTTTAAAGTTGTGTAATTTAGCCCTTTTGTTTACAATTCTATCCAAAACTCTAATTGAGCCCCATCATGTAGGATAATGTTTCGCCACATAATTTTTGACCAACTAATATAACATTTGATCATTCCAAAATTTATCAAAATTCCCCCAATTTGTAAGAATTCCAATTTCTCCCTATTTCTCTTAGGGAGAGTAATAAAAACTAAAATAAAAAAAATAAAAACAAAAGAGATCTCTCATTTCTATATTTAATAGTAAAGATGGGATATGATCCATGACCCTTGTTTTTTTGAGCAGGGTATTGAAAAAAGTTAAAATAAAATATGTGTGCACGTCACTATGTGTATATGTATGATTATATAAATAATTAAATTAGTTAAAAATTGGTGTTATTAAATTTTAATATTTTATTTTTTATTTGCTTTTTTTTAATTATAATGTTCAAATAAAATAACAATAAAAATAAAATAAATTTATCATTTGATCTTTTTTCCCTTCCTTTTGATTATTTAAAAATCTCAAAAAATTTTCTACAAGAGAGTCATTTATCCTCTATAATGAAAATTTTTGAAACTTTATGAACAAAAAAACTGATAACAAGATAAAGAAATCTCTCGTTTCCATATTTAATAGTAAAGATGTGGTCCGAAATTGATGTAGTTCCCACATATTTTGTGCAGGGGTACCAACAAAGTTTAAATAAGAAGTATATATACATGTATTTATAATTAAATTTTTTTAAAAAATAAATTTAGAGTTGTTTAATTTTTTTTCATTTCCATTTTTTCTTAATTATAAATGTCAAATAAAATAAAAATAAAAATATCATTTAATCGTCTATTTTTAACTATTTTTTCTCTTGTTTCAATTTTCTTTTTTTTTTTTGAAAGACTTTTCTCTCAATTTCTTAACATAACGTAAATTATTTTTTTGTAATGAAAGTAAATTCTTATCTTCTAAAAAGTATAATGGTGGGCCAATTAGTATACGCATTTTTATTAATTTCGGGGAAATAACGAAATTTATTATATAAAGCAATCCAGTGAATCAAGATTACAATAATTTTTGAAATATTTATTTAAAATTTGAAAATTTGATTAAAAAGAACTCAAAACTTCACATGCTATCCAATATAAAAGACAAAATCACTTATTTTTAAGCATTAAATTTAGGTATAATTTTTTATATCTTTATTATCAATTTTTTAATTAATTAAAACATGACATATATATAGTTTGATTGCAAAATTATATATTTATTTATAAAAATTATATTATTATTAAAAATTTTATATGTTTGTTATTATTTAATTAAAATATCTTATAATAAAAATATAAAAATGACATATGTACATATTTATAAATGATTGAGTTGAATATTGACATTTGATAACAAATTAAACGGATAATACTGGTCGTAAAGTGAAATTTCCAAGTCATGAGGGTGATGGAGACCTACAGCCAGAAAGAATGCGATGGAGACGAAAAGCCAAGTCATGTTCTATTACAAAGCACGCTTGTTTGACCCGAAAGCCAAAACAAAACTTTGAACTTTGAAAGACCGTGAACGTAGGGGCACTTTGGGAATTTCAACTGGGAAAAGCACCAAAACACAAACAACGTGTTGAGGCATGGGATTAGGGTGGCCAACGGACTCTCGATTGGTCAGCTTGAGCCCGCTGTGCAACTAACAATATGAATCTTTCAATTTTTTTTTAATTTTAGTTGTTTATTTTTTATTTTAATAATAAAATATAAAATAAAAACATTGTTTTAATTTTTATCAAATAAATAAATTAGAATTACAAATAAAAAATCAATAATTTCAAATTATTGCCTAGCTTGAACAGCGAAGCACAATGCAGCAAGAGATTTGTTTGCGTTAGGATGGGATGGAAGAGGTACGTGGCAAAATGCAGCGTCTCGTAGATGCAAAAGAAGCACGTATCAGAGTTCGGCGCACGTGCGTGACAAGGACTCGGCGTTGCATGCATTGTTTGGGCAGCACCCGATGATGTTGGTTGTTCCCTCGCGACCACTTTCACGTGACCCCACGCCTTTGCATGACTTCGTGGGTCCCACTCTTCAGCACCAACGCGCCATAGTGAACGTGGCATATACTCGCACAGCTTCTTCTTGTGAGCGTTTGTTCTCTGTTAATGTGAAATATTGGCTAGTTTAAATATACTGAAAAAGTGATATTTGATATCTTTTATTTTTCTTTTTTTGGGATAAAGTGATATTTAAATTACTAAAGTATAGGTATGAGACTTTAAAATTTTTAATATTGTGAAATAGTTGTAAAAATAATGACATAATATATCTTTTTAAAGCATAATAATATTTGTGTATCAAGCATAAATCTTTGAAATATTTTTAAGTGTCTCAAATACTTATATATTGAATATAAATATCTTCAAAGTCTCTCAATGGTTTACATAGCCCATCAAGAAGAAAACATTTTAATAATTTTGACTCTCAGACATTTATTGATTTTTTTATATTAATATTATAAAATAAAATCATATCCTATGTTTTCAATTTTATTACCTTCATATGTTATTCAAGATTATTCTATTTTATTTAAGGTGTCTTGGCCTATAACAAGCTAAGACACCTAATTTGATTTTTTTTTTTTTAAAAGGCCCGTCTTAACATTAAGGAAGTCAAAATTGGCCTTACTTATTTTTATTTTTTAAAAAAAGCTAGACTAAAACTCTGCCTATGAAGAATTTTGATGTAAATCATTTTTCATAACCAATTTCAAACTCGAAAAAAAGAGAAGGATTGTGTTAGACAATCGACAACTAACGTAAAACTTTGTCAAATCTTTATTAAAGGTTATACTAGGTTGTTACCCAGAAATAATGCGTTGTATAAATTGAGTACAATGACAAATGAGTAAGACCTGCTGCATCGATGCCTGAGTGTAGTGTAAAATAAGTAAGAATTTCCACATTTTTGTGAATGAATGTGGGTAAAGAAGTAAGTTTATGAGAATAAGATTCGTTTTAAAATTTGAAATATAGGTACACTTACGGGTAAGTTAATAAAAATAGTAAATACTATGATTAGGAGAAGAATTATTTTTTTATATTAATATTACAAAATAAAAAGCAAAAGAATTTTATGTGTAAGTTAATGGAAATAATAGATATTATGATTAGGAGGAGGATTAATTTTATATCTCTACAAGAAACTAAATGGGTAGGAGAAAAAGCGAAAGCATTAGATACATCAAATTTTAAACTCTAGTATACTGCAAGGCTAAATCTAAAAATATAGTAAGTATAATTGTAGATAAATTTTGAAAAAATATTATGGTGGATGTAAAGAGATAAAGAGATAGAATCATTGTGTTAAAATTTGTAATGAAAAGAGAAATTTTAATTTTATTAGTGCTTATGTACCATAAATAGAATTAGAAAAATATTACAAGGTAAAGTTTTGAGAAGATTTAGAATGTTTAGTTTAAGAAATACCATTAGAAGAAAAGTGTTTTTTAAGAGGAGATCTTTATGGTCACATAGGGAGTAGATTTAGAGGTTACGAGGGGACGTATGGAGGATATAGTTTAGGAGAAGTAAATACAGAGGATAAAATTATTCTAAACTTTTCATTAGCGTTCGATCTAGCAGTAGCTAACACTTGTTTTAGGAAACGCGAAAAGCATTTTATCATGTACAAAAGTAGAGAGGCATGCTCTCAAATTGATTTCTTTCTTATAAGGAAATCAAATAAAAAACTTTACATGGATTGCAATATTATATTTAGAGAGAGTTTGACTACTCAACATAAAGTCTTAGTTATGGATGCTGTAATTAAGAGGGGAGTAAAGAGTAAAGAGTAAAAGCTAAGATAGGGTGTGAAGGATTAGGTAGTGGCAATTGAAGGGAGATAAAGAAAAGAACTTGTAGAAAAAAATTTTAGAGGAAGGATCCTAAAAAGCATAATGAAGTGTTAATGATTTGTGGGATGAGATGGTTAAAGAGACTAGAAAGGTGGCAAAGGAGATACTTGATGAATCAAAAGACTTTGGATCTATGGATAAAGAATCTTGGTAGTGAGATGCAAGCGTGTAAGATAAAGTTAAGGTTAAAAGGGAATATTATAAAGTATGGTCTTTATGTAAAAATAATAAAAATTGAAAAAAATATTAGGTAGCTAAAAAAGATACTAAGAAGGAGGTGAGCAAAGCAAGAGTTAGGCCATTTCATAGGTTATACCAATCCTTTAGTACTAAAGGTAGAAAGAGAAGTATCTACAAGCTAATTAAGAATAGGAAAAAAAAGATAAGAGACATGGACAAAGTGAAATGCATTAAGGATAAAGAACGAAAAGTATTAGTCATGGACCAAGATATTAGGGAATAGTAGAAGATTTATTTTTATAAACTATTTAATGAAGGATACGAGATTTTATTGCACTTAAATAGGCTAGACACTAAAGTAGAAGAACAAAATTATATTTTTTATCGTAAGATTCGAGAGTTAAAAGTAAAAAAAGTATTAAAACGAATAAAAAATGATAGAGTAGTTGGGCAGGATAACATACCCATTAAAGTATGTAAAGGTTTATGTATGAAAAGTATAAGTTAGCTCACAAAATTATTTAATACAATTATGAGGTATAAGAAAATGCCGGATAAGTAGAGGAGAAGTATTTTAGTCTCTATTTATAAGAATAAGGGGGATATACAAAATTGTACAAATTATAAAGAAATTAAGCTTATAAGTCATATTATGAAATTATGGAAGAGGGTAATTGAGCAAAAATTAAGGTAAGAAATTCAAATTACTGAGAATCAATTTACTTTCACACTAGGAAGGTGGATTATGAAAGCGATATATTTGTTATGTAGATTGATGGAGAGATATTGAAAGAATCAGAAAAATTTACATATAGTATTTATCAATTTGGAAAAGCCATACTATGAAATTATGGAAGAGAGTAACTGAGCAAAAATTGAGGTAAGAAACTTAAATTATTGAGAATCAATTTACTTTAATATTGGGAAGGTAGATCATGGAAGCAATATATTTATTATATAGATTGATGGAGAGATATTGAAAGGATAAAAAAAATTTACATATAGTGTTTATCGATTTGGAGAAGACATATGATAGGGTGCCAAGAGAGATTTTATGAAGAATCTCTAGAGGAAAAAAAAATTGTATGACTTATATTCAAATAATTCAGGATATATATGATGGGGTTACAATTAGTGTTATAATAAAATATAAACTTACAAAAGATTTTTCGATTATTGATTTACATCAGATGTCAACTTTAAATTTTTATTTTTTTTATTTTAGTCTTAGATGTATTCACTGAATATATCCAAGAACTAGTGCCATAATACATACTTTTTGTAGATGACATAGTACTAGTTGGAGAATTGAGAAAAGAAATAAATGAGAAGTTAGAAATGTGGAGACTAACTTTGGAAGTACACAGATTTCATTTAAATGAAAGTAAAACGGAGTACATAGAATGTAAGTTTAGTAAGAGATGCACTACTTCTACTATAGAAGTAAAAATTATAGAGCATACCATACCATAAGTTACATAATTTAAATATTTTAGGTCTATCATATAATATAATGAAGAAATAGAGGAAGATATAAAACATAAAATTTAAGCAAGGTTGATAAAATTAAGAAGTACTTCAAGCGTTATTTGTGATAGAAGAATACCACTTAAACTTAAAAGTAAATTTTATTGCACAATTATTAGGCCTGTAATGTTGTATGAAACTGAGTGTTGAGTAATAAAAAGTCAACAAGAGAATAAACTCAATGTTGTAGAGATGAAAATGTTATATTGGATGAGTGGACACACCAGATAAGATAGAATTAGAAATGAATGCATTAAAGAGAAAGTGGAGTTGCACGTATTATAAAAAAAATTATAGAATCACGATTTAGATAATTTGGGCATATGTGGAGAAGACCTATAGAAGCCCCAATTAAGATGGTAGATCAGATAGAGAGTAGTCTAATAGTCAGAAGTAGAGGGAGATAAAAAAAAAATTATTGGAGAAACTATTTAAAAAAAATTTAGACTTAAATGGCTTGTTTAAAAATATGATTTACGATAAAATTTTATGATATTGATTTATTCATGTAACCAATCCTACTTAGTAGGAAAATGATTTTGTTGTTGTTGTTGTTGTTGTTGTTGTTGTAGAAAGAGGTTAGATTGGCCCAAATATTTTTTGTTTAATAAGATTATATATCATATTTAATCATTTACATATTAGCTTAGTATCATTTGAAATAGTAAATTAATATCAAAAAAATTATAGAGTGAGTCAATTACATTAAATACTTTTTTATCTTTTTACTTACTATCAAGTATTAAATTATAATAAAAAAATTTTACAAACATAACCAAAAAAAAGAATATCTATTGATCAAAATAAAAGCTCCTTCTGTCTCAAGGCTTTCTTTTTACTTGTTTTAATTGTTTACAATGGCAAAGCTAAGAAACCAAGTTATAAGGGCCAAACAAGATTTCAATTTTTTTATATTTTATTAAAAAATTTTACTTTTATAATGTATTGTTTAAATAAGATATATTTTTTTTAAAACTTTTGAATTAAATTAAATTAGATTAAATTCACTAATAATATTTTAACTTCTTTTTAAATCTAGAAACAAGTTTAAATGTAAATGAGCTGTGTATTAAATTACCTTTCACATTAATATTAACAATTTTACTAAATATCTATGAGGATATAGTTTTATATTTGCTCAATACTCATAATATATAATAAGGATATAGTGAAAAAAATATGCTATTACTCAACAATATCATATGTAATAATTCAATAAATAACTAAGGGTATTTTAAAGGGAAAAAATTTATTTGATGGAGTATAAAAATTTATGACTATCAGTTTACAAAATACTATATTTACAAACTATTACAAATACTATTTTATCCAATAACATATTAAAAATTTTTGTAGTATTTTCAAAAAAACTATATTTATAGAGTATAATTCAAACATGAAGATATAAAGTGAAATGAGAAAAAACATAAATGATGAAGAAGTTAAAAAAAAATTGAGCAAGGAGGTAGTAAGGGGAGAGAATAAGCATTGTATAAATTTAACTAAAGTTATGGGTAATTTGGAAAAAAAAAAAAAGAGGGAAAAGTTAAAGGGAAATGGGAAAACAAAGGATGAAAGTTAGGGAGAAAATAGAAAAATGAGAAAGAAAAGAAAATAATTGAAGAAAAAGAAAAAAATGTTTGGTGGGTTCAAATTAAAATGCCAAATAATTAAAAAAAAAAATGCATGTGGGTGTTTAATAGGCTAGAAATCTAATTATAAATTTTTTTTTTGTGGTGAAAGTAATATACATAATTATGTGTGAGTCTATTAAGTTTAAGTTAAAATGTCTAATAATAAGAAAAACTACATAAGTCAATAATGTAATAGTTATAGGTTCAATGGGTTCAAAATCTTGAAAAGGGCAATGAGCATAATATCATAACATAATACTATATGTATAGGAGTTTAAAAAAATTGAAGGGAGCACCCCTTAAGTATATGTGGCTTTGCCATTAGCTGTTGATGTACTAACTCCTTTTTTTTATTCTTCTTGGTATTTGTTAATTACATTGGTAGTAGGTGGAAAGTTCAAATCCCAGTGAAGGGACTAAAGTAGAGAAATCAATTGATTTATGTTACAAATCCCTATTGTTTTTTATATAACGATCTTCCATGTTCAAAAATTGATGGCTATATTTGGCATTAAATGCTAATAGGCCAAAAAATAGTGTCATTAATTACACCCAGTCATATTGCATCTATGATGGCCTTTAGTGTATAAAAGGATGTCTTGAGAGTTCAAAGAGAGACTATGACAGTTGTAGCATGCAATAGAAGCGATTGGCACTTCTAAAGCCTATATACTATTGTGCTAACATAAAAGAAGATAAACTAATACCTCCAAATCTTTCTACACTATGCTAGAGTGTAGGAAGAAGACATGAAACCTTTAACTAACATGGATGGAGTAGTTGCATTAATGTTGTCATGAGCATCACCATCATCTTTTACAAATGGATGTCTTAGCTTACATGTAGTTATAACCTCTCTTGCCCCAAAATCAACTAAGCCATGCATTTATCCAACTTAGTCTTCTAGGGGGAGCCATTCAAACTAACCCATCATTATCATCTCCTTCCTTCTACTTTTTCTTTGCCTAAAATCTTATCTTTACAAATGTTTGAGCAAAAACATTTGCCTTTAGATTACCATCATATGTAGAGATGAGAGTTCATTTCTTCTCTCATAAAATACCCCACTCTGATCATTGCCTAAACTTCCAAACTACTCCCCTTACAAAATGTCTACATATCTCATCTTTCTTTGTAAAAGAAAACACAGATCAAGCACCATCTTCACAACCTCATTTTTCTAGTGCAAATACTAAAGCTCAATTCTTCATAAAACATCTCCTACTTTGCTTAAACCCATCATTGTCTTAGCTTTTCTTTACTTTCAACTAAGCTCTTAGCTATTCTTTTCTTTAGATTTCTGAAAAACTATTTTTTGAATGTAATCGTGATGGCTCCTTTTAGCTTTTAATCAAAATACCCTACCTTATTATCAACCACTTATAAAAATCCTATAATGACATACTCTACAATAGCCTGTTTACCTTCCCACAAATTCGTCCTTATTTTCTTCACTTGCAAAATGCATCTTTTCAAACTCTTCTCCCTTTCCCTTTCTTTTTTTTTTTTTCACTCAAACTTGATTGTTTCCCTTGTCATTAACAACTTCAAACCAAGTGATTCCTAATTTTTTTCATTTTTCAAAATCTTCCTCTACCTTTGTTATAGATTCTAAAGTTATGTGACCTTTATAAATAAAACATGTAACATTTGTTCTTATTATGCATCCCTTTTCATCCAAGTTTCAAAGCTTAAATAAAAGCATGACTTTTTGGTGCCCTAGTCCTTATCTTCATAATGTTTTTGACTTTTTTTATTGTCCTTTTTGATATGGGACATATCAAGATGTGAAGACAAAAAAGTTGTTTTATAACTTGAAATAACATTAAACTTATAACTAACATAATTGCTAGTAGAAAATTTTAATTAATGTCTTATAAACAATATGAAATATAAGATTCAAAACTATAAGATTGACAACTAGAATCACTCAAAATCCACTAATAGAAAATAAAGAAACTACTCAAAATAATTTGAAGGCTAAACAGGCAAGAAGTTTACCATTATAAGAATACCTATCAAGCCACTAACTTAAAAATATAAAATTGTGAATGAAATTCTACACTCACCATTCTTTGAAATTTACTAAAGAGATATAGAAATGCTAAAGCTAGCCTTGTCATTTAATGGAATCCACTAAAGAGATACATAATTAGAGTAAAAAGAACAAAATGCTATTCAAATTCTTTTAAAGAATCAAAAGTCAAGTTTTCTAAACAATATAAGAAAAAACTATTAAAAGATAACATTAGAACATCCATGTAGGCCTAGCAATAACTAAACCAATATATAGCCTAATTTTTTTCTAACCAAGATACTACAATTTTGAGAACTATTCTACGAAAAATTAAACAAGAGTTTTAACTATAGGTTGTCCTGATAGTCTATTAACAAATACCTAATTGTAGAAAATTCAAAATAAAATAAAATATCATTCATAAAATAGTATATACATGAATCTTTCAAATCACAATTTATTTATTAATTTTGAGCTTTGGTTTGGCATGTAAATATTGAGTTCAAAACACCCTTGGTTTATATTCAGAAAGTCAAATAAATGTGTTTTATGCTTAGGCAAAATCTATATCTAGATGTTAGTTTGGAGCAGAAGCTTTGCATCATTTTCCTTACCTGTAGTTAACCTTCTTCCCTAGCCTTATCCCTCCCTTTACAAATACAACAAAACACTTTAAATATTCTCCTCACCCACCCTTCCTTTTGAAATTTTTGTCTTTGAAATCAAGTTGTCATCTTTTTTTTTGAAACATGTTCCTAAATTGAAAGACCATGAACTCTATTACCATGCATATCAAATGATAATCAAGAAGAGCAATAAGATGAATAAGAAGATAAGCAACCAGTGTGGCCTCTTGTTTAAAGGTAACAACTAGTTTGCAAGTAGAGAAAGAGAAAATGCAAGACTACGAGTCATTATTCATGGATATTGTGTTTAAATGGTTAGTGTGCATTTCATTAATGTTTTCTTATATGACTTATAGTAGTCTTTGTTAATAGTGCACTTGGAAGAAGTTAAGTTTTGTTATCCTATGTTTTTACTATTTATGGAAAAAGCTAATCTTTAATATTTAGTATTTTTACACGTTGTTGACACAATTGTAAATATGGAAAACATCTAGGTTATGGGTAAACTAGGTCGAAGTTTTTAGAAAATTATTGTTTTTATTGTCTAATATATTCATTTTAAAAGAGTGTGAGAGCTACAAATGAAAATACTATATACTTGGATTCCATCATATATGTATGTTGACATATTTAAAAGAAAAGAAAACAACTTTATTGAGTGTTGAAATACTTATTTATAGTATACCATTTAGGCACTAGGGGAAGGGGGAAGGGGTGGTTAATGCTTGTTGGGGCTTGCTTTGCCATTATGCCTTATTTCTCTACACAGCTACGTCTTGGTTACCTCTAATCTATTTAATTTTGTATGTGGTTCAACTATGGTTTTCCTTTTAGTTGCAACATGGAGTGATGGGCACTAGCTTGAGTTTTGTTACATTAAGCCAATACACTTTGCTTTTGATTAGATGGAAAGCACCATTTTGGTATATTAAGCCAATATACTGTACATCCTATCCATATAAAGTTAACAATCATGTGATGCATATGCATGTGTAGCAATGACATGTATGTGATCTAATCATGTTGTTTGTTACTTAGTAAAACTGTGCATGTATGGCCAACTATCAGCATCATTGATCATAACATTGCTTCCTTGTTAAAAGAGTGTATGACATAGGCCAATGTTGCAACTTGATTTATTCAAATAGGTGTTTTAAAGCTTCTCACATAATACTTAGTAGATCTGTATTTGCATGCCTAATGACACTTATAATTCTAGTAACAAAGCATTTTATTTATTTGTATATAATTACCTAGATTAGATATACTAAAGGCAAGTTCAAACTCCTTAGAGCATGTTATTCATACATAACCAAGTTCATTTTCATGTGATTATAATGCCAACCCTTAAAATTGTATCTATGACATGAATTCTCCTTCAGGATTTTAGCAATATAGTCCTCATCTTCATCATTTAAGTTATGCATCTCTCTTATCTTCTGATATGCATTCTACTCATACTAGTAACCTATACATATGAGACAAGATTAGCAAATTCATAGAAGACTAATATTAAATACACATTTTTTCATAACACTACATGCATAGTGGAGTTAGTCTCACCTATAGTCATGAAAAGTGTCTTAAGCCTTTTATTCTTGAAATGAGAGTTAAGGTTATTAGTGGTGGCTGCCAATTGAGAAGTTTATTGCTAATGATGGCAAGGATTGATGGGTGCTTGTCAGAAATTAGTGTTAGTCCTATCTTTTACAATAACACACTAATTCTAAGAACTAAGACAATGCCCCTTATGTTTCTCCTTCCACTATGGCAAATTCTATGGGTATAACATTTTGGTTCCTATCTTGAGTTGTATCTATCAACAATGTCCCATGATATTTACCATAAAAGAAAGATTTGTTAGTTTGGATCGATGGCTTCAAAAGTGTTGAAAGGCATGAATGCATGGTTTGTAAGACTAGAACACATAGTGGAAGAACCTTATGCTTACATCTTCCTCACACCATCTTGTTTGGAATTCAACAATTGTGTTAGACAACAACAATCTGATAGTGTAATTTCTCATAAGAAGATTCTTGATTGTTGTATGTTGTGGCAATTGCTGTTTGCTTGATGTTCTATGCCTTCTTGTATAACACAATGTATCCAAATTGGTATTTAATTCTTTGGATGACTTGTGAGGCTAGAACATCAAGTGTTTGACTCACCAAGCTCATTATATAACTAGTAATGATCTTAAAACCCAATTTGGTGGTCTTATGATATTGTCGAAGAAACACAAGTGTGATGTCTTTTTTATGATTTACCATATATTGAAATTGGTTTTCAAGCATTCACCTTTCAACTATCTTCATTTTCAAATTTGGAACACTTGACCTCCAAGTATTTTGCTATTAACCTCTTTACCATAATTGCAGTTTAAGTGCTTCTTGATAGAGTATGTCTTTAATGTCAATATCAAGGAATCTTTCTTTGAAAATGATAGGTTAATGGAAAGGTTTGAATCCTTATCCTAATTGCATTTTAAAAGTAATCCTAGCATTTTAGGCTTGTTTATTTCCTCTATATGTATGAGATAAGAACAAAGCCAATGGGACAAAATATGAGCTAGGTGTGGTTGGGGTGGTGTCATCATTGTTATCCTCAACCATAAAGTCTAATTTTTTTTCTACATCATTAGGAAAATACTCAATGTTGTCTACTATGTCTTTAGGATTATACAAATCAATGTTTACATTCATTACATGTAATGCATATTTAATGAATTACATTACCTATCTCACTACAATGCTTATTAACTTCAAGTTAATAATAAGTGGGGTAAGCCACTAATAAATGATATTTTTATATATTTTAATTCTCTTAATTTGGACATTTTGATGAATAATTATGGCTTATTACATTTAATTAGATGAGATTTGACTTTATTAGCCATTTTGGTACTTTAGAAATTTATTTGCAAAATTATTTAATTTTAATGCTTAATATTTTCTATTATTTTGTGTAGATTTAATGGGCAAATAAAATTTAAAATGGAGAAGAAATGGAGTTTCAAGGAGGGAATAATAGTCCATATTTTTTTAATGAAATTTTGGAAAAAAAGAAAAATGGGAGAATGAAACTCATGTGGATTGCTCTCCCCTTCACTTGATGACACCCATCATCCATTGCACACTTATGGCTCTCACTCATGTGGAAGCTCATGTTGCAACACACTCCTTCCTATGATTAACACTTATGCACTCACATAATCACACAAACATAGCCTCACACTCCCATAAATACACACATGCATGTCATATATGCACTAGCTTACCGAATTATGGGCTTATGATGGAAGACACACGAGGCATCAGGTTCACGTTGCATTCCACGTACACACATAACACACTCTTACGTGGACAACATTTTCTCTATTCAACATAAGCTCACACATGGATAGCATATATATTTAAGCATGATAGAAGTCTTGAGTTAAGAAGGATTGAATCATGTGGGGGGTAGATATCTCACCAAGTCAAATACACTTACACATGCATGGGCACTCACTTATTTATACAAGAGCATCATAATGACACCAATTCACTCCACATTTACACTCATGCAAACACACACATCCTTTTCAACCAGCACACATAGTATCCATTTCATGCATACCCATTACACACATAAGGAGGGATGGGCTGGAGAAAGTAGAATGTGATTTATGAAGGAGAAACACATGAATGTGGCTTAAGTTTTAGAAGGGAGCTAATGTTAGAGATAATCACGTGGAAGATGAGTTGGGAATTTTAGGTAGTCCAGAAATCATTCTTCCATTCATCCATTCATTCTTTCCATCAACCGTGACTTTACTCCTTTTCTCCTTCATCATTTTGCATTCCATGAACCACTAATTCCATTATTGTGGTTAGTTAAGAGGAAGGCCTTGGATTGAAGCTTGAATCTATGAAGATTAGTAAGGGATTTTGGCTAAGATTTTTTATTCTATTTTTCCTCTCTTTCTATACTACTTTTTATTCATGTATTTGCTTGGTTAAGTTTGTAATACATTAGGATTGGTGTTGTTTGTAATTAATAACTAGTTAAGCATTAATTAGGAAAGTATTTTAATAACTAATGGATCAATTTTAAGTGATGAAGTTTTCATTGACCTTCAATTCTTCATGTATATAATCAAAGTGTTTGATGAAATGCATGTTAAAAAATGTGTACTTGAATATTTGATTTGAGGTTTTATTGGAGTTTAATTAGTTAATTGAACATAATAGGATGAAAATTCAGAGGCTAATTTGATTAATTAATCACTAAATTTAAATATTCAATGATCCTAATGACAAGAATTAATGGTTCAGTATGGAGTTAAAGTCTCAATTCAATATCAAATTGTTAATATCTTAAATCTTGTGTGGTAACTTAAGATAACTTGTCATAAACACAAATAGGAACTCTTACACCAGAACCAATGATAATTGAATTAAGATGAAGATAATGGATATCAAAGGATAAATTCAAAGTTAGTTACATGTTTATCACTTGCTTGTTAATTCATGCAATTTAATTAGTAGTTAGGAATTTTAGTTCAATTTAAATTCAAGCTAGTTAGATTTAATTAAAACCCCCTTCAATTATATAGCTTTTAGACTTATAGGGCTTAATATTTAAATCTATTTTTAAGGGAAACGATCTAGATTGCACTTTATATTGCAAATCTTATTTAACCTAATTTATTTTAGGTTGCTCAACACAACCGTCAGCCACCTTTGTTAATGAACACTTAACCTTAAAGAGATTTGAGGATACCTCAATGGGATTTGAGGAAAAAAACGTTGATGGCCCACAATTGCAATAGTATTGGACTTGCTCGTTTAAGTCAATTTGTGACTTGCACATCTCCATGTAACTTAGAATCTTGAACTATGTGTGATAGTTAATCATCACCCCAACATAATCATCATCATCATGATGCAATTGAAAAAATATCTTGGAGGATTGACACTTTCAAGAAATTTGTATAAATTGTAACACCATTTGATTTAGTTGCAATTTTAACTTATGATAGATCAACTGTCTTAACTTATCTAAATATGTGTCCTGCTTAATTTTATAAGTGTATGTGCATTACATTAAAAGGTGACTCCATGAGGGTTTGAAATATAATAACATAGTCACAAATAGTTTATATTATCTGAAATTTGTCATAAAAAAATTTATATGCATTTCTTTATCTTTGATATTAGATTTTCTAATGAAAATATAATAAATGTACGATTTTTTAACAATTAGGTTTTTTAAATTATTTTTTTACACATGTTATAATTTTATTAGAGAACCTAATAAAAAAGATATAAAGAACTACATCTAAGTCTACTCAATTACCATTTGAATACACAAAAATAGTCTTACTAATGTTAATTCCTACAAATATAGATGAATAAATGTATATAAACTTTTACGTAAACAAATTTTACATTTTTTCAACAACACATAATTAATATAAATAAATTTTAACAAAAATTTTTAATAATATAAATGATTTCAAACAAATTTTGAATAATATAAATGATTTGGAACAAATTTTTAACAATACATAAAATTTATTTACTTTTTATGTAACAACTTCTCTTTCAATTTGAGATTGAGAGAACAAAACAGGAAAAATTTCAGATTGTGACAACAATATACTGAAAATTAGAAATTGGGAGATGAATAATGGATTGATAGAATGAAAGATAGTGTGGAATTTGAAAGAACGAGAGGACAAAGCTGAGAAAATTCAAGATGGAAAATGAGAGAAAGGGCTACGTTTTATAGCAAATTTCCACAGGTTGAATTTTGCAACGTTCACATTTTAACGGTTAAATTTGACCAAAAAACAAGGCGAAACCCAATGGGCGTGTGCGTCTTGGACAAAAGCATGCCGAACCATTTGAGTATGTTCATCCTCATTGACGATAAAGTTGATGAAAAAAGAAATAAATCTTCGAGGCTTGTGCCACTGGCCAAAACACGCTTACAAATAATAATAATAATAATAATAATAATATAATCTCCGCGGACAACACGACTAAACAAATAAAATAAAATGAAAATAACCATCAAAATTGGTCCTTGTGGTTATATATATATAAAAGAAAGGACATATAAGATAATAAGAAAAATAAATAAAAATATTTTTATTAATAAAAAACCCATCTTTTTTCTTCACCACCCTCTTCTTTTATTTTGGGAATAATGACTTTATCTATCATTGGATAAAAGTTCATTTTTCTTCCTCATCTTTATTTCAACTATTTAGAATATATACAAAGTCAAAAAAAAAAAATCAATAAACTTTACAAGCAATACCTATTTTTTTTTTTTTTGTTATGAAAAATGCACAAAATCTTAAAGAGTAGGAAGTAAGAAGAAAGAAGTGTATAAATTAAAACCTTGACATTATATTTACCTCAATCTTAAAGCTATCACATTTAGCGCAAACAGATAAACGAAAGGACAAAACTCTTGACAAAAGTAAGAAACAGATATCTATTCATGTTTGCAGTTGCGTGGTTCTAATAGCTGCTCCTCAACACACTGCTTGAAGTCATAGTTTGGAAAGTCCAAATGAGAATCCAAACAAGCACTTAATAGTTTGAACTTGTACCCTGTCACGGCAATATGAAGCATTACATTCTCCACAGCATTTGCTTAAAAAATCAGCTTACAGAGACAATAATTAGCCCCAAAGAATGACATGTTTTCATCTCCATGTCACATCAGAAACTGGATGAATTACGGAGATATAGAATTTTTTTCAGATGTGCAATTCACTTCTCTTGACTTGTGCTTCATTACAAAAGTAATGCTCGTCTGGCAAGAAAAGCAATCTTCCAAAGGATTTGCAAGGCCTGATTACACTTGCATCAATCATAGGTGAATCCCTGAACTTCAAGGCTGTAATCCATGTCATTGCATGTTCTGTATATATCTTATTCTTCAGATAGAATTGTGAGAAAAGAAAACAATTTAAATCAATTTTGGATTTATTACAAGAAGCTTTATCAGATGGTTTGACTCAGTTTCAGAACCTCCTTCAGCAACCGACTGACTGAATTCTTTATTTCTTCAGGCACAACCAGCTGAGGATGCACTGACAACATAGCATAAGAGCAAATGACCTTCATAACCACAGACAAATCCAAATTGTTGGTATCAGTTCTCCACACATTTTGATTCGCAAACTTGCATGAATCTCTCAGCATGCATTTACTGCAAACCTGATCAAGAGTGAAATTGTAAATTACGAAGGTAAGCAATTACAGGTCTAAATAATAATTTTTTAAAAAATATGGCAAAAGTATTTATGCAAGCTATGCCTTACGGTGTTTTCTGAAATCTTAAAAAAGTTTCGCAGTCTTTTAGAAGGAATGACATGTGCCCTATTGACGGAGGGACAACCAAACATTGCCACCTGCTTCAAATCACTTCCTGATAGCCACCTGTGAAATCCAAATTCATTTTACATATAAATACTTTTAAAGTTGATTAGAAGGAAAGAGAAAAGAAAAAGGAAATGAAAATGTACCATGTAAACTAAAGTTTCCTGGAAGCAAGGATACCTAGATATATAGTTAAAGCACATAAGATGCTAATTGAGTAACTTGCCAGTTCACATGGGCAATGACAAACAAGACAAGACACTTAAATTTAGGCAAAGATACATGTGGAACTCAATTTACTTCTGTTTAGAGCATGAACTTGTTTTGCATCAATAATGTACCACTAGAATCAGAATCATACAATCTTAACATAAGCTTAATTTTTTCTCACAGATTAATAATATCATCTGATTCATATATTCATCACCTTTTTTCCAACATAGAAAATAAAGGCCAATTCCGCTTTTGCAATGAATGATATCTTCATGAACAGAAATCAAATCTAAAGATTCTTTTTGATATGACATCAACCCAACCAACAGAAATAGCAAATAACATCCAGAACCCTATTGGCCGTGAATATAAAATATTACTTGAAGTATTGTTAATTAAAGCATTATACCAGAGTTTGAATGACCACGCTGAATCTGAAAAGAGAAATATAATTGTGTTCTGCATAGCCAAACTACCACATATTACATCATAAGTAGTACCCATGAATAGACAAGTTCCTCAATATGTAACAAAATTTTAATCCTATATGCTTGTTTATTGCCAAGAACCTGCAATATTTGACTTTTACAACTCTTCTGCTCAATGTATTGGTTCTCAGGCTGTGAGAGTCAGTTTAGGTCAATATGAAAACTATAATGCCAGTGATTAGGACATCACTATAGCAGCTTCATCCTTTAACAAATTAATTTATCCAACTTCATACAAGGAGCATAATATAACTTTTCTACATTTCCTTTCATTGTCATAGATATGCCTTTTATTGGTTGAATAATCAAAATAACAGTCATATCAAGTGTCGAAAGGGTCACTTGCAGAAATCTATACTTATAAATCTGAAATAATTAAATTTCTGGCATTATTGATTCACCAGGTCTACATTCATCTTATTATTCTGTGCCGACATTAAAAGTCCTGGCAAAACAAACCAAGCCTAGCCAATATAACTTGAGAGTTAAATTCCCATTGTCTCTCCTTTGTTAACTATTGTCAAAGTTAGTAGCCTTTTGCCGTGAGAACTGGGAAGTGAAGGATAGTTAGATACCAACTTGAATTGAGAATGATAGTTAATGTCATTATATAAAAACATAATTTTAATTGATTCTGGAAAATGATCACAAGCATAGCAAATATGAATGAAGAGGAGATAGGAAGAAGATAACGTGTGGCTTTAACCTGATGATAATTCAAGTTAGGCACCATAATAATACAAATTCTATCCCCTAAGTCAGTTTTGTAGATCTATAGCCTAATCCAGAGGCAGCAAAGGTATCACCCAAAAATAAAATAAAATAAAAGTAAAAAAAAAAAAATCACCATGAACCAAGGAAACTCAAATTGATAGATGTCACAAAAAATGTTCAAACTAGATATCAAATAAAAAGCGCGTCCAGAACAAACAGACTCAAAATATCTTTCTTTAAGGGACAAACAAAAGATACAAGGAAGCCCTGAAATAGCCAAATTTCTTGCGTAACACAAGCCATGAAACCCTATATTCAACATCAAACATACTTTGGTAAGTTAAATAGACAAATTATATACAGAAAGAAAAACAACCCATCAGGAAGAGTGGAGTAGGCAACCCTTAAGGTACCCACCATAGGACAGTAGATTAACTTAAAACTCAAGCGTCTAAACTCCAAAGATTATCCCTAATCCCTATAGCGGAAACAATTAACAATTAACATGACTATTCAACTAGTGAGTAAACTTCAAGCATTAGAACAAAAAAGAAATAATTGGTTTTTTGTTTTTTGCTTTTGCTTTTGCTTTTGTTTTGTTTGTCTGTTTTTCACTTTCTAATCGAATGCTCAGAACTACAGCAAGACAAGAACTGTAATTTTTTTTCAAGCTCATATTCTTCTATGTGCATCTTCTCAATAAATCAAACAGATGCAAAGGTAAACATCCAACTTCAGTTGAGCCGAACTTGAACAAACATGTATCTTACTTGGAGATTTCTTGCTTGTCTTTGCTGAACTTCTGCACCGCATACAATATATAATGCCGGGCGAATTCAAGATCGAACCAACTAAGATCAAAACTTTTACCCTTGGCAAAGTTGGCATCGTTAAAATACCCCTCTTTGTATAAATAATACACGCAATTTTCCATCTCCGGCGAAAGCTCCTTCAAAACAACTGGTTCCCTCTGTTTCACTTCCTTATGCATTTCAACAGGAGCAATTTTATGACATGATCTCGTCTGCTTAGGTTTCGTCGGTTTCTCCGTCTTCAAAATGACTGATTTCTTCAGTTTCACCTCCTTACTAAACAAATCATATAATCTCTTCGGCTCAGCTTTCTTCGGTTTCTCCCCCTTATCGACCTCTTCTTCTTCTCCTTCTTTCGATTTTACTTTCAATCTCGTGAATTTCTTCAATTTCCTCTCCAGCTTCTTCTTTTCGAGATGTTTTAGGCGTTCAACTTCACTTATACTCTCTCCTTCCTTATGCCCTGTTTTCTCCGATAAACCCACGGCTTCACCTTGTTTCGATTTTCCTTTCAACTTGTTGTTTTCAGAATAGCCTTTCCCTTCCACAGGTCCCTGAAAGAGAAAATGCAACGGCTTCTTGTTTTGCTTTCGCTCCGATAGGTCTTGGGCTTGAGGTAAAGAGGCAATGGGTCTGTGTCTGTGATGGAAAGGAGGAATTTTGTGGGGGCGAGAAGTGTTTGAATGGATAATGTGGTAGACGCAGAAAGCACTTTGAGGCTCCAGGAGGGAGTGCAAGCGGCGAGAGAGAAGGTTTCTCGCCAAAGCCATGGGTTTACGTGACTGTGAATCGCGCCAAATGAAGGGAGGACTAGGGTTTAGGCAGAACTGATCCCCTCAATTCCGGTAACGCTCAATTTCTCAATTGCTGGTCTACTAATACTTGATTTAAACAGTTTAAATTTTAATTTTTTTAAAATTTATGATTAAAAGAATATTTATATTTTATATATTTCACTTTTTCTTAAAATAATTATCAAAATAAATATAAAATATGAAATCTTAAACATTCAAATTTAATTTAAACAATTTAAATAAAAATAATTGAGCAATTAATTATTGCCACGATTGAAGGGATTCGTTTTTGGGATTTAGGGGGAGACCAAAATATTACCTGAGCAGATGCATCATAACCATTTTGTCCAGAATTGAAAAAAGCCTCATTAAATTTGATTTTGTTTAAATTAGTTTATCTTTGTAATAAACACTAAAAATGTGTTCGTGTACATATATATATTTACGTAAAAGATGGGAAAAACAAAATGTACATACACCGATCAACAACTATGACTCATTTGTTAGTAAGGTTAAAAAAAAAAATTATATTTAAGTATTTAGAAGTAACAAAATTTATTTTTAAAGACTTGTTATCATTGAGTTTAATTATTTATTATTAAAATTAATAATAATCAATTTTAGAACAAGTGATAATGTATCTTTAAAAATAATTTTTTTTTTTAATTTTTGAACCCATTATTATAATTCTCCGGTTGAAAAAGTAGAAACTAAAAAAGAGTCTCCTTCAATCGTGACTCATTAAAAAACTCTTTGATCAATAAAAACTGATAAATACTCATTGCAATTTTAGATGTTTGAATTAAAATTTATTTGACCACTTTTGTGTTAATAGAGCTTTTATATCAAATTCCATTATCCTGGTACAGTCTTGTAGCTTGAGAACAACACTTAAAACAACTATGGCCTGTTTGAAATTGTTTTTGTTTTAATGTTCTCAAAATAGGTATTTTTTAAAACAAATTTTAGCGTTTGGAAAAGTAACTGTTTTTTATTTTTTTCTGATTTTGCAGAACAAAAATTACAAAACATCAAAAAAATGTTTTGATTTTTCTGTTTCCGAAAATAAAATTCTGTTTTTTTGTTTTACAAAACACATTATCAAACTTCTTAAAAACAAAAAACTGTTCTCAGGAAATCAAACAAATTGTAACTTCTTCGTCTGAATTGTAACTTTAACTCGTATCTTGCTAGATTTTTCTATACACATATTGTCGTCCTTGCTTGGTAACAAAAACATTACAGGAACCTATCAATGCAGCTTATCCAAACATAATAGCTGTAGTAAACCTTGAATGCCAAAATCAGTCAGTTTAATAATTCTAAGTGTGCCGACTAAGAAACATTACAGGCCATCAAAGAAACATCAACTTAGCCAATGAAAATTGCCACACTGGTACTCTATTAGCTGGAACAGTACATAGAATGAACATAGCCAATCAACAAAAAGCTTTGGCACTGCAGTTGCAGCATTAACTACTAATGATTTGGTAATATAAGGATGTAAAATAGAAATCATCTACCTACGAATGCCTCTGTTGCATGAGTTTATCTCTACTATTTCAATTAGTATAATATTTTAAGGAGTTAAAAATCCTAAAATAATGCAGAATGACAATATTGATGACAGAGAGGAAGTCAATGACATGGTGGAAAGATGCTTGACTCTCAAAGATATTCAACGCAATTCCATCCTTGGGATCAATGAAATCAGACTAATCACACCTCCTTATGGAGGGCCTGTAGCTTGCTTGGAATGAAGGGTGTAGAAAGCTCGTTGTTGAGAGAGGCTCCCTCTCTCTCGTGGCCTTGCAGGTTATGGGCTCAAATCAAGACTCAGGAGACCGACTGCTATATTATCAGAGATGAAAAATGTCGAATGGAGTAGGTAAAATTTAGTTTTCACTTTATCAAAGTTTAACCTCCCAAGCGACCCTGAAAAGAACTTTATTATCACAGACGGTCCAAATGTTTTCCTCAGCAGAGTGATAGCACCTAAAAATCTTACAATTGTTTATTTCACATTATAAATTAATCAATCCATCTAATTGAATATAATGTAGCAGACAAGGAATAAAAATTGAATAGCACAAAATACGCTATAAATTTAACTTCCTTCTTAAGGATTACCTTGTTATCAATTTGCAAACAAAAATAGTCCCTTCAAGTGTCTCTGTGATACAAAATACGTCTGGTTGATAAATTATACAATAAATTAGCCCATAGATGGAAGAATAAAAAATCTCATAACCTTTGAATCACATTGATGGGCCAACTGCCATGACGGTACATATTCGAAGGGCTAAGGATGGAAAGGAGCTATTGGGCCTATTCCCACTTTCAAGGCTTCTGATGTACAGGCATACACTTGAAGTTATATATAAGGAGCCGAGCGAGGAGGTTGTCAAACTTTGAATTTAGGCAATCTAATAAAGGGAAGGATTCATAATGTAAACTCTAGAAGATAAATTTGTAAAACTTTGCTTTTGTTAATCAAGAGTTATTAAACTACATAATTATATTATATATAATAGTTAGAATACAATATAAAGTTAGAAATTTATTCAAATAATACTAATTGAGAATAGATTTAAATTTTGTGCAGAAATATGAATATGTGTAACACGCACACACACTCTCTCTTTCAGTCTTAATACTTTAAAAGGTTGAGAAAGCTAATTCTAGACTAAGTTTTTTTTATGGGTCTTTTGATCTCTTTTTTTTTTTTAAATTTTAGATCTAGGTTGACACGATTTTTGGACTAAAAAAGAGATATTTTTAAATTTATCTCAAACTGACTAAGTTAATCAATTTTTAACAAGTCAATTTAAATCTACAAAACTTACCTTTGATTTCGAGCCTACAAGTAATTTGATATGTTTTCCTTATGTGATGAAAACATAGATTTGGTAAATTTGGTGAGTCAACTCGCAAATTTGACAATTATAGTTTATGTATTTTTGGTAAATTTTAAATTTACGAATTCCTAGAGTTTTTATCCTATTTTGCTCATTTTTCTTACTTTATTTTGAACTATTTTCTAGTGTTTTTGTTTTTTGGTATTGCTTCTATTTCTATCTATTTCATCTTATTCATTGTGACTTGAGGGAATGGGTTAGCAAATACTTGGTTATTTGAAAATACAGTCTATTTGGTTTCCATCACACATGTTTATTGTTAAACTAACCAATGGGGATTAATATTTCTACTTTGATGGCCATTTCACAAAAGAAGAAAATGGTGAAATAGCAAAGGGCTTCAATGAGGGAAATATTCCCCCACTAATTAATGAGGGATTAGCAATGATAAGAAACCACCTTGTTGATTTATAATAGTCTAGAGAGAGAAAAGGCACAAAAGCTTGCATTAATTTTTGCGACAGATTAGTGATGGAAAGGCTAGGAAAGTTTCTCCTGCTAAGTCTCACACCTATAATGTGATGATATGGTGTTAAAAAAAAAAAGAAAAGCTTTGATTTTAAGAAATGAAAACCAAATAAAGTAGAGTCACTACTAGAATTTTAATTTTAATAAGAAAAAACTTTAAAAAATCTTTTTAAGGAATAATAATGGTTTGCAAATTAGAAATGAGTTTAATTAGTTATGCATGGGAAAGGTATTAAACATCTTATAACACTTATTCTTAAAAATAGTTATACTAAATTAATTGTGTAAAATTAATATGATTTTAATCTTATTTTAATTTCTCTAACAATTATATACAAAAATAAAGAAATGAAATGAAATTAAGAAAAAGAAATAAAAAAAATATTTATTTGTAAAGAAGGACTTGACTTAAAATAATAGCCTAAAACTTGATGTAGAATGAGAACTTAAGTCTATATATCTTATAGAAAGTATCAAAGTTTACATTGTCTGATGGGGCAAAAAATTATGCTTGTTGTTAGTAATTTTTAGTTTTGTAAGAAGAGAAGCAAATGAGAAATTACTTTTATCTTTTATAAACAAAATGACTTTAAAATTGGTTTGTGCGTTTTAATGTGCAAAAATTGAGTTAATTTAACTTTCTTTACTCTCTTTGATTTTTTTTTTGAATTTTTGGAAATGACATTTTTTATTTAAATAAAAGGATCTTTTTTTTTATGTATATTTTTTATTTCTAATTTTGTCAAAAGATAATTTAGAAAAATTCCTAAGCTTATGAAAAAGAAAATTAATTTATTTTTTTAATTTCAATTATTTAGGGAATGAAACTCTAAACAAATTTATTTACTTAAAATATTAAAACACTAATCTTTGAATTTGAAACATTTATTTACTCTTTCTCTTTTTTTTTTTGGAGATTAACTTTGAACTTTAAAGTCTCATTTCACTTTTTTATTTTTTATTTTTCTAAAGAGAAAACTTTTAAAAAATATTTTTATTAAAACCTCTTTACTATAGCTTATTTGATTTTCTAAAAACTATTTTTTTTTTTGAAAATTTTTATAATCTTTTCTTTTCTTTCTTTTTTCTTGATTTTTTTTAATAAAATTGATTGGATATGGGTTATTGGAACATAAAATTTATTAAAATATAATTACGTGGCCTAATAGATATATGTGAAAACTTATTGTCACAACGACTCATTAGTTAATTCTTATATGTTTGAGGAGACAAATAATTTCATATGGCCAGTCTAAAAAGTGAGAAAATAAATAAAAATAGAATATAATAAATCACAAAAATAAAAATATTTGTAGGCTTATAGTAACTTATATTTGTGTGTGCTTTGTGCTCAATCATATAACATCTTTATAAAAACATATTTAGAACCAGTGGAATTTGTTTATGCCTTTGTAAGGTTGCTCATGTGCAAGCCGGGTTGACATTTAGTAGGATTGATGTTGGCCTGATTAAAATATTGAATTTGTTTTTATATTTATGGTCTAGCCTAATTCGAATAAACCCGATTTTATATAGGGTTAAAGTGAATTAGGACTACTTAGACTTTTTTTTTTGTTTTTTATGAATTGATACTTGTAATATAAAAATATATTTTTGTAAACTTATAAGTATAGATTTTAAAATAATAAGTTTTTGGAGCCCTTATGTTTTTATCATTAAAATAATTTTAATAAAAAAATAGTTTAATATTATCAAGTAAAATATAAGCTGCACTATTATAATTAGTTTTAAGTAAATATATGTGTTTTTATTGTTTAACGAAAAAAATGTCAATAAATATACATGTCAATGGTAAAAATAATTAAAAAGTAGGGATAGTTTGTATAAATAATAAAAATTGTAGTTTGCAGAGAGAACCAAACAAAATAAGAATTAAAAAAAAAAGTATAAGATGGTAAGATATTGATAACTTGAAAAAAAAAAATTATCAGGTCAAATTGGATGGATATATTTTCCAAACTTGGTATAGTTTTTTTTATAAAATTTTACTCATTTATTTATTTTGGCCCAATTCAATTAGACTAGGTGGACAACCCCCGTCGCGTCAATGAACTCTCTTGTGACTTTGTTCCTTTGATCTCCTTTTAAGGGGTTCTCAAATATACCCTCTATCCATTCATGTAATTTTTCACAGTCCAGTGGCAAAACTGAGAGAGAACAAAGAAAAGGTTAAAACTCATACACGGCGTCACCCAAAAAAGAAAACTTCATAAAATCAAACAAATATGAACCGACATACTTATATATAACCTGACCCCTCAGAACATGCTCAAATTGGTATGCAATTTAAAATAGCATAAGGTCCATTTCCAAATCCAGCCAGCATCAGATCCCCACTGAGCTGAAACAGAATTGGCATCATATTTTCGTACATATTTCATAGCATTTTAAAAGATATCCAAAGAAGCATTTGCATTTCAGAAATATAACATAATCAATTTCAAAATGAAGATAACAATCCTTAGATTCTGCAAACAACTTCATTAGAATATGAGATCAAGATCAACTTCAAATATTCCAAGTAATTCCACCTAGAACCAAGCCACCTAGCTCTAAAATAATCACCTAGTTTTGTAAGGTTCCTATGCATCTCCAAAATATTCTATTATGAATCAGAAGAATGAGAACAGACGCAAATTACTATCTGACACAAACCTAATTTCACACACCCTTTTACACAGTACAAATAGAATGAGATGAGGGACATACAATCACAGTGATATTGAACATTTCGTGCAATGAAAATAAAACAAGGGAGCGATTCTCACATTCGATCATAAGCAAACAGGGCGAACAAAGCCGGAAGCAACCAGAAGAGAATAAAATCAGTGTGAGTATCTCTATTCAAGTAAAACTGATGCAGGGCAAATAGCAAGAAGCACCGATACTCCAAATTTGGAGCCGTACCCGTACCGGATACGTACCCGTACTGGATACACGTACCGAAGAGAATGAAATCAGTGTGAGTACGTTTCTCTACCGAAACGTTTCGACATGGCTAGGAAACGGCTCCAAAACGTCCTTGAAACAAGTAAAACATTTTGTCCATCATTTAAACCCCCAACCCGTCAAATCTCCCTCAACTTCAGGGCAACATCAGCAAGGATCTTGATCAAATTCTTAAATCATAAAATATCAACATTTCATCCTTAGCCAAATGATTCAAGCTACTCAAAGATATCAAGATCTAAGTTTCAGCACCACAATCAAACTACATTCATTAAAACCATTAAACCAGACTTCAGAGATGAAGAAATTAAACTAGATTTCAAAGATGAAGAAGATGAGAAGCAGGGATCAAATTCTTAAATCATAAAAATCAACATATCCTTAGCCCCTGGATTTGCATTAAAACCATTCAACAGAGATGAAGAAATTAAACTAGATTTCAAAGATGAAGAAGATGAGAAGCAGGGAAATATACTTCCCTGGATTTGCTTCTTCAACGGAATAGTTAATAGTGCTTTTGACCCTTTCGCCATCGTTCTCAATGACAGAGCTCCCCTCTGAAATTTCAAAAAGTGAAACCAGAAAGCCTCCTTCCTACTTTTAAGTTTTAGAAATTTCTAGCCTTTCTTCCTCTTCTCCTCACAGTGTCTTCCTTCTCAACTTAAAGAAAACATGGGAGCGATTCTCACAGTTGAAAAATTCTAGTAGAAAAACTCTCTTCTTCCTCTCAGTTCCTTCCAAATCGATAAAAAAAACCTCCAGCCCAAAAAGAATTCCCCGAACTGCTCCTGATTTAAGTGAATTTTATAACAGATTCGAGAGTGATTTTTACTTTCACTTATTGTCAACTCTCTCTGTTCATCTGTGCCAAGCCATTAGCAAAAATCGTGGAAGATCCTGCTTGATGAATCACATTGCTCTGTTTCTTTCTTCTGCTCCTTGCCACTGGCCTTTTTCGGCTTCGTGCAAAATATTTGTTGCAACCGAGAGCCTTTTTCTGGTTTTCTTTTATTTTATTCTTTCTTTTCTTTTTTTTATTTTTTAATTAAATTTTATTTTTCTCTTTTTTTTTTGTTGTCTTTTTATTTTTTTTTTGGTATTGGGATTATTTGGGCTTTAGATTTTGGTTTAAACGTTGTTTATTTTATTTTATTTTATTATTATTTTTGAAATATTAGGCTTTTTTAAAATATTATTTTTTATTTGAAATTTCCTTATAATCCTTTTCTTTCTATTTTTTTATTTTTTATTTTTATTTTTCTTTTAAATTTTCCTTCTTTTTTTTTATAAAAAATTTATGTTATTTATGTTATTTTTTTTAAGAGTTAAAAGAAGATTAACTATGGTTATGATTCTAATGAGTTTTTATTTTTATATTTGTTTGTTTTTACTTTTCTTGTGAAATATTTTCCCTAAAATCTTTTCTTTCTTTATCTATTTATTTTTATTTAAAATTCCTTATAATTTTTTCCTTTCTTTTTTCTATTTTTTAATATTATTTTTGTTGTTTATTTTTTATTTAATTTCTATTTTATTATAACTCAAACTAGACTAGCAAATAATTAATGACTTTTTTAAAAATATTTTTTAGTTATTTTATCAATTCAATTATTATTATTACTTTTAAAAAATACCCAAACAAAATATAATGTTTACATTAAGTTTTATCTGTTGCTAACTATTCCACGAGGGCAATTTCCCTCACTAAATAAATTTTTATAACTAGTAGGGATACATCCTGTAAAACATTGAAATAAAATGAAAAATTAAAATTTTTAATTAGATCCCTAATAGCAAAAAATGAAGTATGAAATTAGGAGCAATGCTTATGATTTCAAAATAAATTACTTTGGGGTAGCAAACAAAGAATAAATAATTTTTGAGTAATTATGGAGCTTAAAAAAAATTTCCTATGACTTTTTCAAAATACCTCAAGGATTTAATTTAAGCACTTCAAACTTTTCATGGTGCGCAATTTTAGCCACATAATATTAAAATCTCCACTCATCCTATTTCTTTCGCTCTCTCCATTTTGTCTCTATCTTCCCACGAAGCCTCCTTTCTTGCATTTAGATTGTCTCCAATTGAGACATGATACGGAAATAATTTTGGAATAAGGATGTGTTTGTCTTTTATCATATTATAATGCATGTTTTCATATATTTGCATGATACTCTGTTTCTGTTATTTGCGTTAGTGGATATGCCAAACCATGTGACTCCAAGATATATGTACTCAGATGTAACGGTTTTAGACTCAGGGTGAATATTAAATTATCTGATCTCTCTAAACTCTCTCTTCTCCTCTTTCTACTTCTTCTTTCTCCTTTTTTTGTATTTTTCTATTATATCCTTTATCAAATTCAGATCCCCATCATTGGTATTAGAGTTGGGGTGATTTCATCCATGGCAGATAGTACGAGGTCCCATATGAGCATGAGGGAAGTTGAAGAGAGAATGCGAGCTGAGATGAATGAATGTTTTGCTCGCTTGGAAACTTGTATTAATGGCTTAGATGAAATGCGAGCACAATTGGGGAATCTTCGGGGATGTGGTACACATGATGACTCTACAACCGGTGGACTAGTACTTCCGTCAAGACAGAGGCAGAGACGGAGACTATTAGCTACCCACTCAATTCACGAAATTGGACTTCTTGAAGTTTTCCTTAACAAATGTTGATGGGTGGTTAGCTAAATGTTATGCTCAATGGAACATCCAATGATCGAAAAACAGTGATTGCTACTTTGGTGCTTGATGAAATGGCTTATAAATGGTATTAACATTTCAAGTGAAGTCAGAATGGCCTTGTGCCTTGGAATATTTTTGCCAATGCCGTGCGCCTTAGATTTGGACCTCTTTATGATGATCCCATGGAGGAGCTCATGCACTTGAGACAGAGGGATTCAGTTGATGAGTATCAAGCGAAATTCGATAATCTTTATGCAAGCTAGACTTAAGTGAAGCATAGAAGTTAAGCTATTTCATCAAATGACTTAAGCTAGAGCTAGCCTCAGGAGTGAAATCTCTAAGGCTGCAGAATCAGCTGGAGGCAATGAAGATAGCTAAGTTACAGGAGGCTCTTCTAAAAGCTTGGCAAAGTCACCCTATGAACCTACTCAGTAACAAATTTGTTTCGAGTTCTACTAGTTCAGCGAAAGGGTTGTTACCTACATACTCTGTTCCTAAGAGTTTATCTCCACCAGATAAGTCTAGATTGCCTATAATGGATTTTGGTAGGAAGTGGAATAGTGGGAATTCAAATGCATTAGTACCTAGTAGCTCCAAAGGAATTTTAGGAAGACCTAATATGACTTTTAAGAAAAGATTATCACCTGTTGATTTAGAAGAATGTAGAACTAAGGGTCTTTACTATTTTTGTCATGGTAAGTACTCACCAATCATGATTGTCCTCAAAAGAAAAAACATAAAGGTCTTCCTTATAGAGGTTGAAGGGGACTTTGATGATGATCCCAAAATTGAAGTGCAGTAGTTAGAGGCTAAGCCTGGTGAAAATAATGATACTGTGACTTCTATTATTTCTTTAAATGCTTTGACAAGAACAAAATCATACCACACTATCTATATTAGCAGAAGAGTGGGAAAATGGGTGTTACAATATTAGTGGATACAAGAAGCACACATAATTTTTTAGATTTAGCTATAGCCAAGGAATTGAATCTGGTGGTACAACAAACTTTGCATACTCGAATCACAGTGGTTGATAAGAAGAAGTTATATTCTACTGAGAAAATGGAAGGTCTCAAATGGATATCATATGGCATTGAATTTGTAGCTGACATAATGATGTTGCCTTTGGCAGGTTATGACATGATATTGGGTATGTAGTGGTTAAGTGAAATTGGCATCGTACTGTTAGATTGCAGAAATCTGGTTATGGAATTCTTGTAGGAAGGGAATAAGGTTAAACTCACTATTGTGAATGCTGGTAAGAATAGAGTTATTAATGATAAGAAGATGCTCAAGTTACTTGAAGCAGACCTAAAGCCCTATGGGTGCCAGTTGATTCCATATTCTGTTGGAGTTTGCTGCTATACAATGGTTATAAATCCCACTGAATCTATTTCAGCTACTATAGATCAATTGCTGATCGAATTTAACGACCTTTTTGATGAACCTACCACCCTACCTCTTAGTAGAGGAGTTTAGGATTATCAAATCATTTTGAAAGAGGGCAGTAACCCAGTTAATTTACACCCATATAGATATCCAATTTTTCAAAAGGATGTCATTGAAGCATTGATCAAAGACATGCTGAACCAAGAAATTATTCAACATAGTTCCTTACCATTTGCTTCCCCAGTAGTATTGGTAAAGAAGAAGGATGGATCATGGCGTATGTGTGTGGATTATTAGGCTTTAAACAAAGTTACTATTCAAAATAACTTTCCTATTCCTTTAATCGAATATTTATTAGATGAATTAGCAAACGTGAAGGTGTTCAGCAAGTTGGATTTGTGATTTGGTTACCACCAGATTCGCATGAGGAAAAAGGATATTCCTAAAATGGCATTTCAGACTCATGTAGGATATTACGAGTATTTGGTCATGCCCTTCGGTGTTACGAATGCTCCCTCTATATTTCAAGGTATTATGAACAAAATATTTGAGGATATCCTACGAAAGTCTATTCTTGTGTTCTTTAATGACATTTTAGTTTATAGTTCAGACTTGGAGGCTTATGTTAATCATTTGAGAGTTGTATTTGATATTTTAAAATAGAACCGTTTTCTTGTTTAAAAAAAGCAAGTGTGCTTTTGCCACTGATAGAATCGAATATATGGGTCATGTTATCTTTGGAGGTAGAGTTGTAGCTGATCCTTTTACATTAAAAGTAGTTTTGGATTAACCCACACCAAAAACAGTGAAGGAGTTGAAGGGTTTTTTGGGATTATCTGGTTATTATGGATGCTTTATACATTCTTATAGTATTATTCAAAGCCCCTAATAAATTTGTTAAAGAAAGATGGATTTGTTTGGTCCTAGGTAGCTGAGGAAGCTTTTATGGCACTTAAAAAAGCATTGACATCAGCCCCTATATTGGATCTACTAGATTTGAAGAAGTCCTTCGTTCTAGAAACTGATGCTTTTAATGTGGAAATAAGTGTAGTTCTATCTCAAGAGAGCCATCCTATTACTTTCATAAGTAAGGTGTTATCACTTAGGCATCAATTAATGTCTGTATATGACAGGGAATTGTTAGCAATTGTGCATGTTGTTTCAAAGTGGCACCAATATTTATGTATTCAGTCTTTCGTCATTCTTATTGATTAGAGAAGCCTTAAATTTCTTTTAGAGCAATGAATTTCCACACTTGCTCAATACATATAGATTACTAAACTGATGGGACTTCAATATGAAATCAAGTACAAGAAAGGCAATGAAAATGGGGCAGCAGATGCATTATCTCAAGCTTTGCATGGGGAATTGCTACAAATGAGTGTTTCATCTATTTTTACAGAGCTGTGGGATCTTATTCAAGCTCAATTTTCTAGGAGATCTTATATTGAAGAAAATTATTGATAACTTGGAAAGTAACAGAGGTTCTCACTCTAAATATCTATTGCACAATGGCATGCTTTTCTAAAAGCGCCGTATTGTTATTGGCCCAGTACAAGATGCACTGAAGAAAATTATCATGCAGTGGTTACATGCTAGTCCATAAGGGGCCCACTCAGGGACTAAAGCTACTTGCTATAGAATTTAAGCTCTATTTTATTAGAAAGGGATGATGACTGATATTAAAAATTTCTTATGTCAATGTGAGACTTGCCTACATTGTAAGTATGATAATGCTACATATCCTAGTTTATTATTGGCTGTACTAGATGGGGCATGACAAAGTATAACTATTGATTTTATTGAGCAAATGCCCAAGTTAGAGGGAAAAGATACTATTTGGGTAATGGTGGATCACCTCAGCAAATATGCTCATTTTGTGCCATTGGCCCACCCATTTACGGTTTCACAATTGGCTCAGCTTTTTATTAACAATATTTACAAACTCCATAGTCCGCCAGCTATTATTATTAGTGACAGAAACCCTTCATTCACCAGCAAGTTTTGGCAAGAGTTTCTTGTGAGACTTGGGGTTAAGTAGAGGCTATCTACAGCATACTACCTTCAAATAGATGGTCAAAGTGAAATGGTGAATCAATGCTTGGAACAATATCTGACAAATTTCTCTTGGTAGGCCCATAAAGATTGGGTCAAGTGGTTGCCATTAGCTCAATGGTGGTATAACACCACATTTCACACTTTTATAGGGAGTACTCCCTTTGAAGTGATGTATGGCCAACCACCTCCACTGCAGTTCCTGTATCTACCTCATGAATCATCTATGGAAGCCATTGATTGTTCATGCATGGCAAGAAAGAAGATGTTGTCTCGACTAAAGATAAATTTACATGCTGCCATGAACAGGATGAAGTAACAAGCTAATAAACACTGTTTAGAATGACAGTTTAACATGGGAGATCGGGTCATCCTCAAACTACATCCTAATCGTCAGGTTTCTATTAATCTTCATTCATCAGAAAAATTAGCTCCTTGCTATTTTGGTCTATACCAGGTTAAAGCTAAGGTGGGAGAGGTTGCTTATACCTTGCAACTTCCAACTTCATCAAAAGTTCATTATACCTTTCATGTCTCATTGCTGAAGCTGTGTCCTAATCCTATTGTCCCTATGCACCATTTACCTAATAAAGTGAACAATGTTCTTTTTCCTAAAGAACCTCTTGCCATTTTGGATTGGTGAATGGTACAACGACATTATCGGGCTGTGACACAAGTCTTAATCCAATGGAGAGGTGAACTTCCAAAGGAGGCTACTTGGGAACTTTGGCATAATATGCAACAACGTTTTCCAACATTTACTGAATCCCTTAATCGTTGAGGTCGAGTATTTTGTTGGGGGTTATTGATACAGAAATAATTTTAGAATAAGGGCGTGTTTGTCTTTTATCATATTATAATGCATGTTTTCATATATTTGCATGATACTCTGTTTCTATTATTTGCATTAGTGGATATGCCAAACCATGTGATTCCAAGATATACGTATTCAGATGTAATGGTTTTAAACTCAGGGTGAATATTGAATTATCTTATCTTTCTAAACTCTCTCTTCTCCTCTTTCTACTTCTTCTTTCTCCTTCTCCGTATTTTTCTATTATATCCTCTGTCAAATTCAAATCCCTATTAAGACATGAACATTACACTATCTAGTCAAGCCAATTAAGGCCGTTGAAGCCATCAACAGTCGCAACTCCTACCTTGTATCTTGGGATGTCAAAACATAATGTTTTGTTTAAATGAAACACTACATTTTGGCATCTAAAATTTCAATCAAATGGCGTCGTGAATCTTAATCATCTATTCAGTGAATGCTGCAGATTAAGACATGCATCCCATTAGAAGCCTAGACTCTCCGTTTTGATGGAGAACAATTTAAATGTAGCAATGCTTCCTTTCCTTTTGCCATATTTTGTGTTTAAGTTTCTTATTAGTGTATTTTGAAGAATTGTGTGTCACATCCAGCCTTATTCCACCAACCTTCATCTCCATCACGAAGCTTTGGTGCTAGCTTTGCTTATTTCATATTCTCTTCTTGCTCACGTTTGGAGGTAAGCTTTTTGTTCTCTCTACATTTTTATTGTTGAAGGCAGCCATGAACATATGATAAGCTCTTGCTTATGATGGAAGCTCTTGCTTGTTCTCTCCCAGTCATTCATATTCATATGATGTTATGCTTGTTCTATTTGGTTGGTCATTGAATCTTCATTAGTCAACCACTGCCCTTGCAATTATAGCAATGTTCTTGCAAAAGCTAAAAGTACATAACTGTTGCATTAAAACAAAATAATTAAATCAAAATGCTTATTTTTTGTAAAGGAATAACTCTTATGCATAGGTGATTTGAATTTAAAGGGGTCACTATGCTTGGAGCAGATGGAGTCAAATTTGAAGCAAGGGGCTTAAATGATTAGAAGACTAATTTACATAATTAAAATTTATAAATTTAAATGATAGAAACTTATTGCAATGGGATTAAATGATTAGAGGACTAATTGTATTTTTTTTTCTATTTTATGGGAATTATTATTAGCCCTTTCTAGTTCTTCACAAATGAATAATAAGATAATTTGTCAACTTACATTTGATGTAGTTTAAATAGGAGATCAATAAGATAGCACCCATTTGTTGTTTCTTGTTCTAACAGTACAAGAAAAGCTAGACTTTCAAGCTTTCAATTGTTTAGTCACCTTAAAAGAACTGAGAAAAGTTTGTACCTTTGAATATCATGAAAGACTAAATTAGTGAAAGTGAGGCTTGAGATTTCATTTATTCCTTTTTTATTGTGTATATTATGATAAAGTATGTTAGAGAAAGTGAAGGTGTGTGTAGAGACTTTTTGTGGAGGTTGATTTTAAGCATAAACTTAGTATGGAATTTGATAGTTTAGAGATAACATGATTGTTTTGGGTTGACTACAGTGGAAAAAATGGATTTGGAGTTAGGAAACAATATTCTTTTCTTAAAAAAAGGATGGCTCCATAATGTTGTGTAGATATGTATGTTGCAAAGTGGGAGTTAGGAAGAAAGACAAAAGAGATTTTAAAATTGAAAAATCCTTTGCTAGACACTAGAATTGAGTGCAAAGCAAGAATTAGATTGATGCTTGAGAATGAAAAACATAAAATGCATGACTTTATCAAGGAAAATAATCACTTGCTTCATCTTATAGAAACTACTCACATATTGGTATCATAACGTAGAATATTTCTAGTTTAAACTTATGAAATTAAGTTGCCAAAGGATTCTTAGATTTAACAAAAAGCCTTTTATAAGTTAATAAGTTGGCGTAAGGGAGGGAAAGCAAACCTTAATTATAGCCATTTGGATGCCAAAAACCATCTTTAAGTAAGAAGGCAAAGAAGCATGGAGTATAGGGAAGTCAGTGCTTTATTGCAATATCTCTAAGAATAGTTGTAAAAAAATCCATTATTTTACCATACCTTAATGGAGATAGAGGAGCAAATACTAATGTCTTTTAGATTAATGCAAGAATATTGATTAATTATGGTTATTTTGATAATATGGTATCCTTTGACACAACACATTATACTAAGAAAGCAAACAAATTGCTTACTTTATTTTGTGGGTTCAATCATTATATAGAAATTGTAATTTTTGGGATGGCTTTGTTATATGATGAAACAAAAGAGATATTTAAGTGGCACTTTGAAACTTTCTTAACAGCTTATGGGCCCAAAAAAAAAGCCCATTACTATCTTTATTGATCAAGATCAAGCTATGGTGAAAGCTTTACGTAAGGTGATACCAGAGAGTTTGCATTTCTTATGCACTTGAAACTTGATGCAAAATGGCATCATGCATCTAGGTCACTTGATAAGGGATACTTCTCATTTCTTGATTGACTTAAAGCAGCAGATGTATGAATATAAAGATGAAACAGGTTTGAGTTTAGAATATGGTGTTTATGACACTACATTGCTGAGATTGGTTTATCCAATTAAAGAGAAGTGAGGCCTTATTATATGAAAAAGGCTTTGACCTTTGGAATATGAAGTACAAAATTAAGTGAAACCTTGAATTGGGACATCAAAAGTTTCATTAAACTAGACTTATACATAATTTAATTCTTTAAGACCTTTGAAATGGTTGAAGATAAGAAGTGGTACAATGAATTGAAATATGAGTTTGAGTTGCTGCAAAAAATCCCAAGGTTGAAAATGGAGAATTTTTTTATGTTGCAATATTTTTTTGTGATATACACACATTGTCTTTGATTTGTTCCAATAGGAGTTTAATTGGTATGCAGTTGCCTATATAAAGCATAAGAATGAAAGTCCACCTTTGTTTGAATATGTTATTTCTATGGTCAAGAAGGAAGAAGAATACTTAGTGATATTTGACCCTTGCAACAATCTAATTTCTTGTAGTCGTATGAAATTCAAGGCTTTTGGCATATTGTGTTGTCATGTTTTGAAGATGTTTGATCATTTGGATGTTGAACTACTTCTAAATCAATATGTAATATGTACACCATGAGGTGGCATTTGGTGGTGAGGTGATGCGATAAAAGTGTGGTGGCATTGATTGTGATATGTTTACTATGTGGTGGCACTCAATAATGGTTATGTTGTGATATAGCATAGTGGTGCTATGTAATATGATACTGTGGCATGTATACTATGTGGCAACACTTAGTGTGGTGATGGTTTTTTCCTATGCTATCCCTTTCAATTTATATTTTTAGATTTTAAATTACATTTCAAATTGAGGAATTGTTATCCAAGCAAATTTATTCATTTTATTTATAAATTAACATATGGTCTAATTAATTATTGAAATACTTGATTGTAAAAAACTTTAATGTGCATTTGTTTCCCCTTTAATGTATTTTGTTATTTATACACTTTTGAGTTAGTAGTAGACCTACATCAGTCCTTATATTTATTTTTTCACATCATTAGATAATAGATTGAAAAGCTTTAGGACTTACATACTTGTCAGATGCATTGGGTATATACTTTTGGTCAGTAATTGTACGTGTCAGACTCCTGTGTCGCTACTATTATTATGGGAGTGTTTTGGGTTTTTTCAGAGTCTTGATGTTTTGTAGGCCTTATAATGGCCATTATTATGTATTGTTGTTCAAGTTATTTTGATATATGTGGTAGTTATTGGATTATAATTGTTTATATAGATGTGATATATCTAATTTTCAAAGGAGGTGTTGTCAGATTTTAGGTAACCCTCCAAGTGATTTATATGATTAAAATGTGGTATGATATGGATATGTGTTTCCAAAGGATGTGGGTTATTGTGTTTTCTCAATTCTTGTGGTGGTCCAGTTGAGGGTAGTTTTTTAGGCTTGCTAAGTTAGGATAGCTTAGATTGGCTTAGCATATGCATTAGTTGTGACTCAAGTTTTAGTTCTTGACACATTTGTTATTAATTCGTCACTAATTTGGATCTAATACCCTTCACAGGACAACTCACACACAGTTATTCCTCCCTCTCATCCTACCCCCACTTCCTCGTGGCCCCTCCTTCCCTCTTCCCTTCTCAAGGGGGTGAACCCCCTTCTAAATATTTAGAGAGGAGCCCTTTTAAAAGAGTCTCCTCTAAATTTAGAGTGGAGCTCCCTAAACAAAATTTGATTCCCATTATGTTAATTTTAAAACTAATTTTACAATTATATTAATTTGTAGGTTACATAGAGTCAACCTAATAGGGTTCCTTACACAGTAGAGAAAAAAGATATTTATCTTCTATTATATTTATATCTTTGTCAAAGTATATGTTTTTCTTCTTAGAGAAAAATGATTGCGCATCTGATAATTTTGGTAAATGGGATTTATGTTTGTATATGATTGTATTTTTTCTAAGTGTCTGTAACTACTCATTGTATAATGATTGTCTTCCAAACCCATGGCCATTGTTGACTTCTCATCTTTAGGGAGTTGCATCACTAGACATCCTTTACATCTATTCTATAATAGTACTTCTGATCTTCTTCTTCTTCATCTTCTTTGTTAGTTTAGCTATAGCTTGTATAGGTAAAGGAAAAATATATATAAGAACCTATATGCTAGAATGTGAAAGTTCTGGGATTAAATTGTCAGCTTTAAGAATTCACATGCTATTTGTAAATAACGCAAAATTTACGGGATTTTTTTTTTTTATCTACTCATGATCGTCCTTTTTCCTTTTTCCTGTTTTTCATGCTTTACCCATTCTTTTGAGTTCCTGGAAAGTTCGGGATTCAAATTGTCCTTTTTCACGCTTTCCAACTATTTTATCCCCCGTTACGGCTAAGCTTGGAGCTTGGGACCCATTTCTTCAGTAATTCAATTCGTGAAATTGGCAATGATATGACTCTGTTTACCTGTTTCACCTCCTTTTTTTTTTTCTTCATATAATTAAGGACTAACACTGCATAAATATTGCACGATATAGGAATATATATATTCAAAGCAAACACTAAGGCATATTTGCGTGAGTGTGTGTATAGAAGGAAAAAGAAGCATCTCTAATTAGTCCTGAACTGCATCCATGGTTCTTTAGCAGGAATGGTTCCTTTTGCTTCTCAAACTAAATTCAAATTAAAAAAAAAACCGTTCTTTTTAATTGATTTCACAAATTGTTGGACGGACTTCAGCATATTCATTCTCATCACTAATTGATCTACATAACAAAGAAGCCTAAACCAGTAACCATGCAAGACCTTTAATGTAGCAAAACAGTTTTGTTGAAGCACGTAACTTAACGTCTACCATTACTATATTGCAGTTTGAAATGCCAATTACTAAGCAGATTAAGCCACGACACACACACAGATATACATACATACATATATATATAAATACATATATATTTATTTATATAGTGGTCACTATTTCCGAATTGCAAGCAGTATTAGGGACTAATCTTGGCGTTACCAAGATCCTTGACTTGGCCAATTCCATTGATTTTGCTGCTATCTACTTGAATTTTTGAGCTGCTAGTGCTATCCACGACCTTCTCCTCAAGACTCTTTGTTCCTACACCATTAATTTGGCCACCTCTTCCCTTGCTCGGAGGCGACCTTCTTGGTCGTCTAGGAGGAGTTCTGATCCATAATACAATAATTTGATCATAGTTAATTCGTCTAACAATGAAATATATGTTATTTGGAAAAGCAAATACTGGCAGCAATATCAGGAAAAAAAAAAAGGTGGTGTCAGCTGCTAGATTCAAATAATGCATGGCTTATCAGGATACCGATTTGGCCATATATGTATATATATGCACACACCTAGAGGTAAAGAAAAGAAAAACCATGAATGACGATAAAGTGGGGCAAAAATTTCTAGCAGAACGTTGAGAAGCCAAATAATGCAGCTATATCTATGAAATTAAATTTAGGAACTAAAAGAGGGGAAAAAATGAATTTAAGACCATAAAGTGGATGAAAATTTCATGGTGAAAGTAGAGAAAAACCAGAACGCAGCATATGTGGAAATAAACAAAACACGAAGCAAAAGAGAACAAATTAATAAGAAACTAACAAGATATATGACTTTGCTCTCATGGATTTGAAGCTTTGAGCTTGAACAAGGGTTCTAGGTGCAAAGCCTCCCAGTAGATGAGCCATGATACGCTTGGCAAGATTAAAGTCAGATGGAGTTAGTTGGCTGACTGTGAATAATTGTAAAGACAAGCGAGCAGGAAGAGAAATTTATAAGTGCCAAGAGATTTAAAATTTAGAAAGGTCTAGTAACTTAAGAAATAAAGAGTTACCTTATTAAGATGTATTAATGATCTAGGAAAATTTTAACAGTTGAGTTGATAGTTACTTATTATGGCGCATTCAAAGTAAAGAGTGCAAGTGTTTCGGCCAAAAAATATAATATTAATATAATTAGAGTCATGAATTATTCTTACAGACTGATCAAGTCTTTCAATAATACATTTTGTTTGGTCATTCTTTGTCCTTTACTTTTTGCTCTCCCTATCTCAGTAATAGAGCAAGCGGAAATTGTCTATTTCTATACTATTGCTTTTCCTTGCTCATTCGCTTTTACTTTAAATCCTATTGATAGGGATCCATGAATATCTGTTTCCTGTACATTGTCATTTGTTTTTATCCCTAAGCATGCATGATAGAGCTAAGTCCCGGTACCTTCATCACTCTTTGTTTTTATTTTTTAATTATTTGGCAATGGTTGAGCTTATCCTGATATATCTGGCATTGTCTATTCTAGATAGAGGCTCTGGTGCTTACTGAGCCACAATTTGGTATATATGAAATTCTTATCAAGGACGTCAAATGTTGACTAGGTATAGTAATATTAATTGTGTAATTTAACCTGTATATATGTATATACAGACTAGAACTGAAGAAGGCAAAAATTTCATATATATATATATATATATATACTTCTTCATTAGTGAAGGAAAAATAAGCTTTTCTATTACCTCTTTTCCGTTGTTCGATTAATTAGCAAGTTAAAATATTTGTACCTCATTGCTTTTAGTGTTAAATCTGTCAAATTTTGTGTTAATCAATGACAATTTCATTTGATGTATGAGTTGAATAGTAAACCAAAAACGTACGTGTGAAAAAGTTTGGCACTATTCCGAGGATGAGCCGTTGATATTGAAGCTTGACCTTCATATTCAATTGAAGACTTTGACTAAGAATAATATTAGGAAAGAAGACTTAGACTGTTGACTTCAATAATTATTATATAAATCAACTGTATCTCTAATAATACTAACGCTACAGAATAGATAATTTTTCTAAAATATCCTGAGAGTGATGTAAGGTTGACAAGGTAGATATTATTTAGACTTAGAGAGTAGCTAATTATTGCCTTTATTTTAACAAATCTTCAACTTTTAGAACCAACATTCAAAAAGATTTTTTTTTTTTAAATACAGAAATGTTGGTTGGTGAAGACGACAGTCACGTGAAAGTTTAATGGGTGGTCGCATGCAGTTGCGAAGTGAAAAGCTGGCAGAGAGGAAGCGCGAGAGTTGATTTATACAATATATAGCAATATCTCGAGTCAAATCCACATTAAAGATTAAAGCCGTGGTAAATAATGCACGCGAAAAAGTGGAACGCGGAAATTTCGTTTTGTAAAAGAACCTGGGACTGGTTTAAAATTTTTTTTAAATAATTTTTTATTTTTAAAAATTTATTTAATAATGTATTTTTAATAAAATATTTTAAAAAATAAAAAAATAAAATTATGGGCCTGTTTGATTTCTTGTTTTTAAAACAGTTTTCTATTTTTAAAAACAAAAAATAAAAATAAAAAATCTTGTTTGATAATATGTTTTTAATGAAATATTTTGTAAAAAAAAATAAAATTTTGTTTTTGGAAACAAAAAAATTAAAACATTTTTTAAATATTTTGTAATTTTTGTTCAGCAAAATAAAAAAAACATAAAACAGCTATTTTTCATAATAATAATTCAAACAGATTTTTTTAATCTTTTTGTTCTCAAAATTTGTTTTTAAAAAAATTTGTTTTGAAAACATTAAAATAAAAATAAAATCAAACAAGCCCTATGTTTTCGAAAATAAAAAAATCAAAATATTTTTTAGATATTTTGTTAACTTTTATTCTGTAAAATTGGAGAAAAAATAAAAAATAGTGATTTTTTAGAATAATAATTCAAACATATTTTTTTATTTTTTTTAAAAATTTGCTTTAAAAAATATCTATTTTAAAAATATTAAAATTAAAACAAAATCAAATTGACACTAAGTCTCGCCACTTTTTTCTTGTGAATCTGAATTGTCCATTCATTTTTTTACTTAGCTCTTATTCATTTTGATCTAAACTGTTTAAATTAAATTTAAATAATTTAAACTTAATATTTTTAATTTTTATATTTTAATGTTTTATTTATCTCAAAAGATACATGATGTGAAATACAAATAGTTTTTTAACTGATTATTTTAAAAATAATAATTTAAATAAAATATATTAAAAATATAAAACATTAATTTTGAATCAATTTAGACAATCCAAATTTAAAAAATAAACCACTCATCCGTTGAGGGATGAGTAGGGGATCCAAGTTGCTTACTCTTTAACACTAGTTGAACATGGAATAAAAAATCTGATTGGACTAGTCTACCAGTTATATAATAGATTCAATTCACTTTCAAAATTGATTTATAAAAAAAAAATTAGTAAAAAATTAATTAAATTAGTTAAAAAACAATAAAAACCAACCTATAAAGAAACATTCAAATTGGTTAAATATAATGATTTTCTTTTTGTTGAGTCTTTTTATGACCAAGAAGTCAAGAAAAATAAAGACTATGCAAAATAAAGAGCCACTAAAGAATTTGAAAGTCTATATTCATTAATGATAATAATGTATTTGTATATATTTTTAATATATATAATTATTTATTATATTATATTTTAATCTATAAAATTAAAAAATATATATAATTATTATTAATTCGATTATGATTTTAATTAATTATGATTCGGTGCTTCTATTAAATTTTTAACCTGTTTCATTTTTAGAACATTAATAGCAGTGAGTTTCAAGGTTTTTTTTTTTTGGGGTTGTGTTTGGCAGGGTTAGGGAAAGGGCAAATCTAAAACCATTATTGTCTTAAAAACTGTCAAGATCAAGATTTCAAGAATACAAAATCACTGGAAAGTGTAAAAGCAAAGAATTGAAACCACTCAATCTGATCTCCTTTAATTAATCTCAAGCAAAACTCATACATTTCCTAATTAACTGCGAAATATTACAGATTAAGGTAGAGCTCAAAAGTACAATTACTTATTGATCATGCTTTGAAAAATATAAAAAATATATCTTAATCACAATTCATAACCGTTAGCCACCACTTGAGTTTTTAGCTAGCTAGCTAGCGAGTGTTGACTCCATGTGGGTGTTTTTGTTCGATTCCCTTACTGTTGTTGTCTTCATAACTTTCTGATTCGCTGCTCGCTGGCCACAAGTTTTTTCACCATTCAACTCATTGTGACAAAATTATGTTGTCCACTACGTCCACTTCTGAGTTCTGATTTTCTTGGTCCACCACGAGCTGTGATCCAAAAGCATCATGTTAAATTGTTGATTACTACTTACATAAATATAATATATGTGTATGAGACGCAAATAGAGTAGTTTTTTGCTTTTATCATTTAAGTTTGTTATCGGTTTTGATTACTTCATGAACGCTGAAAATGAAGTAGTCATATGAAGTAATGAAAAAATGATTGCTACATTGTTCCGGCGCTCAGCAAAGAAATGGATGAAGATGAATTGATGACGAAGGTACAGCTGATTAAGAAAATATAAGAGCAAGAAGAAAAGAAAGATAAAAGCAGAAACTAACTTGATCAAAGACTGTGCTACGCGGGGCATGAAGTTCAGGACTTGAACAAGGTTTTCTGGTGAAAAGTTTCCCAACAGACAACGAGCCATGAGGAGCAAACTAATATTGAAGAGAGATAACAGGTGTTCTACTTAATTTGAATTGTAATTGCGAGTGAGGGTGAATAAATTTTTATAGAGGATGAGTGTTGATAAAATTAGTTAATGCAAGTGGGAATAATTCTTTGTATCATTTAATGCCTCCAATGGACTATAATTATATTTGTTCCCTTCATTTGCTAAGAGTAGTTACTCATCTTCATCTTGTTGGGACCTTAGTAACGGAAGCACATGTAAGAGAAAGAAAAAAGAAAAAAGAAAAATACAAAGATTATCACAATCTTAATAGAGATAATTTTACTAAAATTTTTAACTTGTACGATTTTTTAATAAGAAAACTGCAAACCTTTTCCTTTTTTTTAAACTCACAATAACCTAATATCCCAATTATATTTGTGACAATTGTATGACTAAACTCATAGTATCTAAATTAATAATTAAAAGGTCTTATATTTAGAGCACTTTATACATTTTTTCTTGAATCCACCATGAGGGATTTTAGAAAATATTTTTTGTGAACACTATATTTTATTTAGATATACCTTAAAAATAATAAAAAAATTAAATTAGCCAAAAAAATTAAACAAAGAGATAATTGGAAACTATGAACAAAAAAAAAACAAAATAATGGTCCATTAATTCAAAAATTTGAACCAAAAAAAAGACACATGAAACTCATGTAATAGCCCGCTAACCCAATCTCAAAGATCCTAAAACTTAAGTCCATTTCCTTCAACTTCATACCTAAAAGAGAAGCCCAATGCCAAATAAAGGATATATAAACAAAACCCCAAAAAAAGAGAAAATGATAAAAAAAAAAGTAAAAATTTAAAGAACCAAAAAAAAAAAAAAATTTAAAGAACTAAGATAACAAAAGAAAAAGGGCCCAATAAATAGGTTCTGAAGCCCATATCTAAATCAGTTGTTGCTAAACCCTACCCAATTCTAAAACGGATGGTCCCCTCCCCTGTGGCTCTCTCTCAGGAATAGGCGCGATGGATCTGGGCAAAGAGAGGGGAAAGAACGAAATTGAGGACGCTAGCTTTTATCAGAGGAGGAGAGGAGCAATGCGCAATAACGTACAGAGTGTCTGGAGCAGGGGAATGGTGGCACAACGCGTATGGCTTTGGAATTTTCTTCAAGGGAACGAAGGCACGCGTGAAAGGGAGTGAGATTCACTCCCACACCTCTTATAACAGGAAGAGATTCAGAAGAGAAGGGGGAACGCGAGAGAAACCGGAGAGTGCGCGAAGGAGGAGGAGGAAGTGACGGAGCGATTTGGGAGAGAGGTGGAAGCATCGTTGGTGGGTCTTGGGAGAAAATTGGAGAATAGATGAAAGGAACAGGGAGCAGAGTGGTCACGCGAAAGAGAGCCGAGAAGAAGGAACCAAGAGAGAGACCGAGTGCGGAGGAAGAGAGGGAACTGAAACTTAAAAAAGAAAAAGAAAAAAAGAAGAAGGGATGGCAAACGAGCGAGAGATGGAGAGACCATGAGGGGCATTTTTCTATCGGTGAGGGGAGGAATTTTTGAAGGGGATTCGGCTGGAGATCATTAAGAAAAGGGAGTGAGCCGAGAGCGAGAAAAGGGGGTGGAAATTATTCAGTGAAAAAAAAAAACAAAAAAAGAGGAGGAGATTCAGCGATAGATTAGAGAACAGGAGATTCAGTAGAGCTGCAGCAGAGAAAGAAGGGGGAGCCATTGCAATTAATCCCACAAAAGGATAGTTCAACTAATCAGGTAAAATGATCTGCTGGGAGTCATTTTGGTTTCCATGATTGTTTGTTCTTTTTGGATATTAGAGAATAGGATAATGTTTTAATTAGTATGCATTTCTGGTGATTTCTGATGTTGTTACTCTTTCATTCTTGGCTTGAGTATTTGAACAACTGTTGGTTAATTGACACTGCTTCTAAAGAGAGTTTGATGCGTGTCTTGGTTTGGTATTTGGGTCTGAACATGAGGTTCTGAATCTCGGCATGCCGTGATCTGAGTGTGAATCTTGTTTGGTATTCTTTGTCTGTAGATTTTGATGAATTATTGATTAATGAGATGGGAATTTTGTATCAGTAGCATGCGTATAACTTGTTTCATACCTGAATATGCTGCACATGGTTCTATGGTATTCGAGTTTCTGTGCAAATGAACTTTGCTTATGGAAATGAGGTGTAATCAACTAAAATCTCGTGTGCACCTAGTCTTGCTTCCAAAGGATAAGGGTTAATCTTTGAGATGGTCTTTAATGTTGAAATTCAAGCAATGGTTGATAATCATGTGGTGACATAAAGATTAGGATTTGAATGTAGTGCGCTGTAACCGAACTTCTAGCTTAATGATAGGGTGTTAAGCCTGGTCCCCTATGTTTCAAATTGATCTTCGATGTATAAAGATTTGATTTACTGTGACCTTATACTTCAACCCATCTGGCTTGTGTTTGAACCTATGGTGTTTTTTTCCTTATTTGCTTTAATTGTGAAGTTGAAATAATTCTTGAAAGCAATTGACCCTAGAGTTACTGATTACCTCCTATTTCTATTGCATATGAGTCGCATATTTTGAAGGGGTTTATCAAAAGCTAAGGATAACTTTGATTATATTGTACGATTTTATTATGACTGCACAAAAAACACTTACCATCACGTTTTTTTTTGTTCATTACATAGTGAGAAGGAGGGGTGGGGATGGGGTTCAAACCCCTGACCCTCTACGGACATTGCACCATCTCATGTTCTTACATGTTTGTAAACCCACTTTTCATTTTTCTATTTTATTGTATTGCTTTATCTTATTTTATTTATTTATATTTACATTTACATTTACATTTACATTTATATTTATATCTTTTTTAAAGTAGGCGTGTGAAATTTTTTATCCTTTTAGGCACATGGAGAGCTAATTAAGATTGTGTGTGACAATAAATCTCTTTAGGTGTTGGGTTGTAAAATTATTTTTTTAATAAATTTTAAATTTGGATGGCTCGAATCAAATTAATTTTGTTTTTAAAGAAATTTCGAGAAAAAGGAAAAGCAAATTTTTTTTTTTAAATTGTAGATATTTAAAAAACAAATAAGATAAAGAGTCAAAATTATACTCCATAAAAAAAAATGAAATTGAGTTATAATGGTCTTCGTTTTTCCTTTTTTCTGAAAAAAATTAAATTTAAAACTCGTGATTCATAAAGTAAAAGCATACAAGTTTTCTGGTCAAAAGAAAAATATATTAAAAAAACAAATTAAAAAAAAAAGAGAAGCTTTAAAGAAGAAAACCAAGATTTTGAAAATGAAAAATCAAATAATCATAAAATAAAAATCATCAATTAATATATATATATATATATATATATACATAAAGCAAAAATATATATAATAAAAAAATAAAAGAAAAAATAAATAAATAGATAATATCAAAATTTAAAAAATCAAAAAAAAATAAAAATATCAAAAAGGTAAAATTAAAAAAAAAGTCATTAAGGAGATTAAAAAAATCAAAATCAAAAATAAAAGCTAAAAAAAAAAAATGAAATAGAGTAAAAAATTAATTAATTAAAAATAAAAAAAATTAAAAAAATGAAATGGTAAAAGGGAATTAAAAAAAAAAAATAAAAAAAACCAAAAAAATATCAAAAAATAAAAAAATATTAAAAAAGGGCAAAGCATATAAAAACTAAAAATCAAAAATAAAAAACCTAAACAAAATACATAAGATCATAAAAAATCATAAAAATAAAAAAGAGTCATCAATAATCAAGAATAAAAAAAAAATCATAAAAATCAAAAAATTAAAAGATCAATCATAAAAAAGTCATAAAAATCATAAAAATAATAAAAAAGAGTAAAGAAGTAAAATTAATCTTATTTTTTACAAATTAAAATACATCAGCCAAATTTAAACTATTTTGTTTGTGAAAGACAAAGGTTTTTTTTTTTTACTTTCTTTTTCTTTTCATTAAAAATAATAAAACAAAGCAAAATAAAAGCAAAACACTAACTAACAACTCATAATTTTTAGGTTTAAGTATTTGGACTTTGATCCCTTTTATAGAGTATGTATACGCTAAATAAACACTTTCTTTTCTCTTAATTTTATTTGTTTAATTTTCTTTACTTTACTTTTACATGTGATTTGCTAAGGGATTTAAAATAATGATTAAAGGCATATTAATTTTGCACAATTAATTCAAGGTAATCATTCTTAAAAATGTGTGTTGTGAGGTGTTTAACACCTTTCTTACACACAATTAACTTTTGTATCTATTATTTGATTTGCAAACCATTTTCTCACAAAAAGACTTTTCCAATGTTTGTCCTTTTATTTAAAAAAAAAAAAACTTTGGTGATGATTCTATTAGTTGGTTTTGATTTTCATTTTTGAAAATTGAAATGTTTTAAAATTTTTCTGACGCCATATAGTCGCATTTTGAGTGTGACACTTTGGTGACTTTATTGGAAAATAATTTGAAAGTTAAATCCAATTTAAGTTAGTTGTGCAAAATATTATAACCTTTCTTTTATTTTGATTTTTCTTTTGTTTTTTGTTTGTTTTATATGATTAGGGTATATAACATGCCAGTCACATGTTGGTTTCATATTTTTATTTTATTGATTATGTATGACATGTCTTAGGTTAGAAAACATGTAGAACAAAATTTGAGGGTAGATGACTAAATTTGTATATATAATTTACTTCTGTTGTTTATATTTGTATATATGCTTTCTTTCCTTTTATTTTGCCAATCTGCCTAGTAGATAAGGGTTGGATAATCCATAAGATTGAAAATAAATGCTCTCTTCACCCAAGTTGTGGGCTTTACACCCGAGTTTGAGTGTACCCTAGGTTAGTAGAGATTTATATTGATTTTTCTTGTGGAGTCTTGTGCTTCTTGAGGTTATCATGAAGATCTCGCCTAAATTGTATTTTACCATATGACTTTGACCTTTGTAGGATCTTTTTTTTCTTAAGATCAAATTTATATAGTGAGATCATCATTTTATGATAGGGGCAATTTAGAGATTAATAATTTTAAGAGTTACAAACTTACCTTAAGACCTTGTATTAATAGTCCAACCATAGATATCTTTTAAATAGTTAGAGTCAGACTTTCATAAATTAGTGATATAAACCTAAGGTCTATCAATTTTAAGACAAAGGAGAGCATTTTTAACTTTTTTCTCATCACAGTCATGCATTCAATAAAGCCCATAGGAGAAGTGACACATTAGCACTATTTACTAGAATAATTAATGAGATATCATCGCACAGTTAGATATATGTTAACTATAATGAAGGTATAAGTTAGTTAAACCAACCTTCGCTTAGAGGGTTTCCAACCTTGAAAAAGCTACAACCACATTTATTATAATCCCTTAAAAGGGAAACCTTTAGCATACACTCATTTTTTGTGTATGTTTGCATTAAAAAAAATTAATAAATAAAATAATCAACAGTGTATAACTTAGTTTTAATGATATTAAACTTGAAAAGACTTCTCTTTCCAAAATCTTTATTCTTGTAAGTTAACAAATCTTTCATAGAAAAGGAGTATTTTCAAGGTTTTGGGAAGTATAATATCCATAAGTTTTAATGCACCAACAAATGGGTATCATGTCTTAGTTAGAGATTTGAATCATTTTTTTTTTTGGGCATCAATTGTGTAGGAAGGCATATTTTTCTCGGTTTGATTGTTAACTATTTTTTCTCTAATGAAACAATAAGCGCTTTGCAAATTTTTTTTTCTTCTTTTCTTATACCATGATATTGTTCTCAATGATGTATGAACAAATATTTGATATTGAATTTATTATATGCTAGAGGGTTAATATGTAACTTGTTAATTGAGTTCTAAAACTCATATCCTATGGAGTAATAAGTTCCTTGAGGAGAGCAAAGTTATCAAGTTAATAATAATCTACTAACTGATAATTTTTGATGTACTAATCAATGTGTTTTGAAGTAGTGAATTGTAATACAAGTTGATTGGCATAACGGAAGTAATGGAACCTTTGGGCAGTAAGTAACATCTGAGTTCAAGACAAACAGAGCTTGTTGTGATTGGAATATAGATCAAAGTCAAGGTAAAAGTAGAGTTAGTTGAAAGCTTGATTATGTTGAGTAAGAAACTTAAGGGAAGGCATGTTCAAGACTCTAGAAGGAATTATAGGGATATTCTAGACTTATTGCAAATACCTGTCTAATCAGAAGTACTTTTAGCTTTGGCTCAGTATTCGAACAATTCTCTAAGGTGTTTTACATTCCCTACATTCTATATTACGCCTACTTTAGAAGAATACAAAAGTTTTATAAATATACTTATAGGAAAGAATGCATCAGTTTATGCTTACCTTGGAAATTCTCCATCAAAGTAGGCAGTGGTATAGATTTTAGGAGAAGACCATGGTAGGGTCCAATTACACCAAAGAGGATAGACTAAAGGCCTTTTAAGAAAATATGTAAAGAATTGTCTAGAAATTCTAGCAGAAAAAGAGGATTGGAAGACTTTTAAGAGGGTTTTAATGTTAGCGATGTATGAATTGGTGCTATTCCCATGAGTAGTACAAATAATTGATTTAACAGCCATAAGTGCTTTTTGGATGGTAAAGAATTATAATTTAAATACCGTGCCAACTGTCCTAGCAGAGACCTTTTTGACGCTAAGTGTAAAGTTTTATATTAGATAGGAGTATTTTAGGCTAGGTTCATATAAGTGGGAGTGGTACTCTCCCTTTCGGCGAGGCTTTTTAGGTTATGATTGATTGAGATGACCCATGAACAAAACCTCACCAGGCCAACGCGCCAAGTGCCGTAACGGGGACAATATCGCCGGGAGCTTTGTATAGAAGTGGTATTAAAGTCGACCTAGTCGTATGTGTAACTTGAGGACAAGTTGACCTTAAAGGGGGTGGAAATGTAAAGTCCCATATTAGATAGAAGGATCTTAGGTTAGGTCTATATAAGTAAGAGTAGTACTCTTCCTTTCGGTGAGGCCTTTTAGGTTGTGACTGATTGAGGTAACCCAAGAACAAAATTCCATCAGGCTAATGCACCAGGTGCCGTAACAATGATAATATTACTGGAAACTCTGTATGGAAGAAAATGTAGAGTCCTACATCGAATAGAAGAATCCTAGGCTCTGATACCACATCCTTGAAGTGCAGATTCAGCTAGGTCGACTTTAATACCACTTTCATACAAAGCTCTCGGCGATATTGTCCTTGTTATGACACCTGACACATTGGCCTGGTAGGGTTTTGTTTTGGGGTCATCTCAATTGTTCATAATCTAAAAGGCCTCGTCAGAAGGGAGAATACTACTCCCACTTATATGAATCTAACCTAGGATCCTCCTATCTGATGTGGGACTTTACATTTCCACTCCTTTTAGGGCCAACTCGTCCTCGAGTTACACATACGGCTAAGTCAGATATGATACTTCTTCTATACAGAACTTCTAGCTATATTGTCCCTATTACGGCACTGGGCGCATTGGCCTGGCGAGGTTTTATTCCTAGGTCACCTTAATTGGTCACAACCTAAAAGGCCTTGCCGAAAAGGAAAGTACCACTCCCACTTATATGGACTTAGCTCAGGATCCTCCTATTTGATATAGGACTTCACATTTCCACCCCATTAGGGCCAACTCGTCCTCAAATTGCACATACGTCTAAGTCGGCTTTGATACCACTTCCACACAAAGCTCCCAGTGATATTGTCCTCGTTACAGCATTGGGCATATTGGCCTAGTGGGGTTTTGTTCTTGGGTCACCTCAATCGGTCATGACCCAAAAGGCCTTATTGAAAGGGAGAGTACTACTCCCACTTATATGGACTTAATCCAGGATCCTCATATCCGATGTGGAACTTTACATTTCTACCCCCTTAGGGCCAACTCGTCCTCGAGTTGCACATATGGCTGGGTTGGCTCTTATACCACTTCCATATAGAGCTCTCGACAATATTGTTCTCGTTACGGTACTCGGCACATTAGCTTGGTGGGGTTTTGTTCCTAAGTCACCTTAATTAGTCACTACCTAAAAGGCCTCGTCGAAAGGGAGAGTATAACTCCCACTTATATAGACTTAGCCTAGAATCCTCCTATTTGATGTAGGACTTTACATTTTGACCCCCTTGAGGACAACTCGTCCTGGAGTTAGACATATAGCTAGGTCAGCTTTAATACTACTTCCATATAGAACTCCCAGCGATATTATTCCCATTACGGCATCCAACACATTGGCCTAGTGGGGTTTAGTTCTTGGGTCACCTTAATCAGTCACAACCTAAAAGGCCTTACCGAAAGGAAGAGTATCACTTCCACTTATGTGGACCTAGCCCTGGATCCTCCTATCTGATGTGGGATTTTATATTTTCACTCCTTTGGGGCTAACTTGTCCTCAAGTTGCACATACGACTTTGTTGGCTTTGTTACTACTTCCATGTAGAGCTCTTGACGATATTTCCTCGTTACAGCACCTGGCACATTGGCCTGGTGGAATTTTATTCCTACATCACCTCAATTAGTCACAACCTAAAAGGTCTCGCCGAAAGGGAAAGTACCATTTCCACTTATGTGGACCTAGCTCAAGATCCTCCTATTTGATGTGTGACTTTACATTTTTACCTACTTAGGGCTAACTCGTCTTCAAGTTGCACATACGAATAGGTCGGCTCTGATACCACTTCCATACAGAGCTCCTGGCGATATTGTCCCCGTTACAATACTCGGCACATTGGCCTGGTGGGTTTTATTCCTGGGTCACCTTAATCGGTTATGACCTAAAAGGCTTTGCCGAAAAGGAGAGTACCACTCCCACTTATATGGACCTAGCTTAAAATTCTCCTATCCAATATGGGACTTTACACTTATGTTGCATATGGAAAGGCAATGAGATGGCTTTTAACTCCCTAAGGTATGGAGTTAAGCACAGTAGCTCTTCCTTAGCCTTGAATTGAGATTAGTTGAGCTTAGCTAATTTATAATGATGCCATAACTTGAGAATGAATGAGTTTTTATATTATACGATGCATTTGACTTACATGATGCATATGCATAGTATTTTTGCATCACATGCATTGCATTTACTCATGGTGTTTATGTATGCATTGAATTGATTATGATTAGCTATTGAGATTCTCCTCCAATCTCACTTCTATGCTTTCACTAACTAATTCAGGGTCACCAAGTTAAAGCCAAAACCATGAGAAGATCTAAATGTTAGGAATGATGTATTAGGATTCTCTTTTGTATTAGATTTTGATGTTTGTACTTATATGACAATTATTTGTACAATTATGGACTTATGATATAAATGATGTTGATATCCCATGTTTTAAGTTGAGACTATATATAAAAGCATGAGATTATGAATGTATTGCAATTCATGATGAGGTATGAGCCTTTGTGTAGCAATGGACATGTTTGATGCCATTAAATATATGTGTATATTTGGGTGCCAAGGGGTCTAATTTTGATCTAAACCTTTTGGCATGTAATGGAATGGTTAAAAATGCCATTTAGGATGAAGGAAATATGTTCAAAGTTGAAGAAAACCATTTGGACACCAAATGGCCCAAATTGATCTCAAAGTTGATCTTAAAATTGACATAAACAACTCTTATGTCAAAAGTGGCATAAATGACCTAGTTTGAGTCTAAAATTTAGCATCAAATTAGACCTTTAGTAGAGTTTTCTAACAAGTTAAGAACCAAAACTTTTGAAGCTGTATAAAATATTTCATGAATTTATAAAATTTTGTAGAATTTTCATTTTGGTCATGTATTGTTCATTTAGTTCAGTTATGGTTTTTCATGCATTTGAGGGGTCAAATAGACTCTGATGTTCATGAAGTTTTATAAGCATATAGTTGATGGTATAAGCTTTCCATGTCTATTGAGTTTGTGTAAAGCGGAGTTGTGTAGCCCAAAATATGTATTTTTGAATTTTAGGGTCTGTTATATGAGTTTACTCTAAAGATAGGTACTGTTCCATTGTATTTCGTGTGTCAAATGAACTCAATTTTACCTAAAATTTTTATAGCTTGTAATTGACATCCTAAACTTCCCATAGACATCTAATTTGCATGAATATAGTCCATGAGTGTTTGCATACTTTTGGTGTGTAAATTTTGACTTAATGAGCTAGACTAAGTTTGTTATTGACAAATATGATATAAGGAAAAGGGGAAAAAAAATGAATTTGGACCCCTATAACTCCATATGACATGTAAACGGTCCAATTTCGATGTTAAAAAATATAAAAGTGGATGTGAACTTTGCCATGAAATCCATAAATGGTACGAATGAACTAGATTAAGTTAGGTATGACAATAAAGCCATGACATGAAAGAAGGATAATGGTTGAGAGGGAAGACATGTATAGTTGTAGAAGAAACCATAAATAGGGCACTATGAGCATTAAGAAGTATATATAGAAACCTCTCAAAAAACTTGCATTACAACACATTCGTTTTTGGCTGTTTACTTGTTTTATTTACCACTTTGTTTATTGCTTTCTGTTATCTATCACTTTCAATAAATTCTCAATAAAGTTGTAATTAGTTTCTTTCACAATCTTTCTATTGTCATTCCATTTCATTTTGAAAGTTGTACACATTCAGTTTTTCATTGCAACAAGTGTTGTTCATTTACAACCATCCTTGCCATCCTTGATTACACGCTTTGAAACTTCTTTCTTAGGCTTAGCCTACTTAGGATATAGGGAACTTTCTTTTAGAAGAGTTGTGTCCCATCTCGTCAAGCAACCCATGGAATTGGTACCAAAAATTGGCATATGAGATTATCAACCACAATTAGATCCTCTCGGCTACTTAACCAATTATATATATGAAAAAATAGCTCCAACACAAAAACATTAACAATTCCGGATCACAACTTAATTACAACCCACCTCCCTCACTTGTGTGGTAATACACGAATGTATAAATTGAAGACGTGCATATGTGCGAGTAGGCATGATTTTAAAAAAAGAACAATAAGAAAGGAGAGGACCAAAAAAAAAAAAACTTGTGTGAAGAAGTATAGAAAGATTTCGATGATATATAGCCGTGGATCTTGAAGGTTGATCAATTGGCATGTTGAAACACTCAAATAAGTCAAGTAAGAAACGCTGTTAAACAATCCGTATGCATAAAAAGTAATTAACTTGATTAGTGAAGTTCACAAAAATTGTGGGAATTTGAAACCCATCAAGAGGTGAGTATTAAATATTTTCATAAAAGTTTTTTTTTTTTACATTTAAAATGTGGTTGCATCTTAAATTTAGTGTTCTTATCTGAAAGAATTGAATAAAAATAGATAAAATAGATATAGGTACTTATCATTATTATAAGGTTTATAAAAATTAAAAAAATTAACCATGTAAGACATCAAATTATTATAAACCTCAATAACATTATTGAGCTATGTATACCTATCCTAATCTTTCATTCAGTTAATACTTTAATTAAAAATTTACGAATGAATTATTCTTAGGTTGCATGCCACTTAAAAAGTAATTTGTAACTAATTTCTTTTCCTAGATTACGGCAGCAAAGTTTTGTAAGTAATACTAAAGGCACGTCGTTTGTATATAACAGTCTACTGCTATTTCTCAAGGCCGGTATGTTACTTTTATGGTTGCCGCATTTGCTCGGCAAAATACCTTGTCGAATTTTCTCTGAACCCGGACGTCCTATCTTCACAATAGGAATGCAAGCCATGGAAAGATATTAAATAATATGAATAGTATTTTTTTATAATTTTATATAATTGAAAATTTTAAATTTAGATGAAACAAACGTATTGCAATATGGAATTAGTAGATTAAGAAATTAATTTCTATTTTTAGATTAAAAAAATATTACAATTGAAGATAACTGAAGATCAGAGTAAATAAATATATGTTTTTCTTCCTCCATTTTCTTCCTATTTTGTCAACAACTGGGAAGGTCCGATAATGAATTTACTATAGCAAATGGAAATTGTCCTTTTTCTATATTGCTTCTCCCCTTTGTTGAATTTGGTTTTTTAACTTTTAATCATGTTGCAGATCGTAGATGGTCCACGAATATTATGTGTCATGCATTTTCACAAATGAAAACTGTATATATCATATTTGTTAACAAAAATTAAAGACAAAAAATCCAGCTCGAAATTAAAATACACTACCCCATCCTTGTTTTCAGATGAAAGAAGCTTTCATTGAAAATTTTTATCTCAAATAATTTTAAAAATAAAATTTTGGATACTAGGGATATAATTTTTTAGCTTTAAACTCATTTTTTTAAATTAATGTACGTCCATACTCATCAATTTTTTCTCTGATAATGGTGGAACTTATCTCAATTGTGCAGGTTAAAAGATTTAAACTAGAGGCCTTAAAACGAGTTGAACCTACCAAGCCAGCTAGTTTAACTGACTATTTTGGTGGATCAGGTTTGCATATTACAAGCTTATATTTTAGTAGGATTAGACTGATTCGACCCGTTTGGCTATTTAATTAAGATATATAGAATGAAGTTAATAATAATAGGAAATGTTTGATTATTAATATAGGAGTTTTCTTGAATTTTGGATATAAGGAAAATTTGAGGGATTAATTAGGAATTTAATAGGAGTTATTGGAAAATATGTATGAATGATCAAATAATAGATAATTAAATAATAAATACTTTTGAAAGAATTTAATTTTGGAGCCCTAAAGATATAACAAATTTATTAAGGTAATAAAAATATTTACGTAAAATGTTGGGGGTAAAAATATAATTATAAAAAGTTTAGGGCTCAAGGTGTAATTTTAACTTAGACATAATTACAATTTCCCCCAGGGCCAAATTACAATTGTTGCCAAAAGAAAGCGTTGAATTCCAAGGACTTCCTTAGTAAGAAAACACGCTAACGGGAGTGAAAGATTTGATTGGCTTACAAAGGAAGCCACAGAGAGAGAAACGGAGGAAATAAACCAACCCTGCACTCTATATAAGGCAACAAACTCCCCTAGGTCTATTTACCCATTTTCTACTACAAACACGCAAAGAACATGAGAGACTAGAAGCACGAAAAGAGAGAACTAACTCTAACACCCTATATAGGCAACCTCTCCCCTGTCATCTTCTAAAATAAGTACCCAATATAGAAAGAGAGGGAAGCATGAGAGAAAGAAAGAGAGAGAGTGTGTGTGAGGGAGAGAGGGAGAGAGAGAGAGAGAGAGAAGGAGAAGTTAAAGAAGAATAAGGAAACCAAAAGAGGAGAAAAGTTCTAAAAATTTAAGGTAAAAGCGTGCCTTTTTGTTTAGCATGTAAGGGTAGCTTGCATGCCTTTAATATGTGCATCATCTACATCCCTTAGAATTCTCATAAGTCGCCTTGGTTATTTAGAAAGTCATAGGAGAAGTTGAAGGTCTAATGAATTCTAGGAATTTTGCACATGCACCCACACTTTCAGGTTCACTATTTGCTTACTTCTTGATGTTTATTTGATAAATAACTATGTTTATCTTGATTTCATATGAGAGAGTGAGGTAGGAGATGGAAATCTTGAGTGTTGCAACAAGTTTTGCAACCCAAGGCACTATCACATAGCCTGGCCATGTGTTTTTGCATAGGCTATGATAATAGCTACCTCAAACATACAACTTGTCCATGTGTTGCACCATAGCCGAGCACTTCAGGGTTGCATGGGTTAGCCATAAAAAAGCACATGCATTATGTATTTCCTTAGTGTTTTTTCATCCAAAATGAACACTAAATTTGCACAATCTAGCCTTGTGAATGCACTCAGACTGTGTGAGCCTCTGATATGTAAAAATAATGAAATTTCTTAAGATGCTTAAGTTAAATCCTTACATATTTGGATGTTTAGTTGTTGATGAATGTTGGAATACATGATGGCCTAACTACATTCTTTTGAATCCAAAGAACTTAAAGTAATATTTTACATTACCTAATTACCTGTGCAAAGGAGTTTATGTGGACCCTAAGCATGGATTATTGAACCATAGCTATTCCTTTGCACTGATGACCTTAATAATGGAGTACCTTGATTGGACTTTTAAGACACTGAAAATACTAAAATATATAATAACAAGAAAATAGTTCCATTAAAGCTTGCTCAAGCAATCAATGATTACAATTTCATAGACTAAGCTTGATAACATGCATGATATTTATGATATCATAAAATTATATTTGTAATTACTTTTATTCATGATGGATATGGACTACCTGTATTTTCACTAAATATGAGATTATGCATGTTGATGTGACACTATATGCTAATCATAAATAAGCTATCTATACTTAATGAAATACTTGTACTTAAGGAATATGTTATTTACCAAGAAATATGGCCTACATAACTTGGAATATAATTTAAGTGATATGATGATTATTTGTGGTTCTTTATTTCACTTTATTGATGCTGGAATAAAAAGGAACTTTAAGATGGAGATAGAATTCTTGAGGAATAAAAATCCCAATAGAAGATTTTCTCTAGGAGAGGAGATTCTTGAATCTCAATTGGAAATATTTTCCAAGAGACAAGGTTTTTAAGGGATAAAATTTCAATAGGAGATGACCTCCATTATCAGTAGACAAAAGAATCTAATCATCTAGAAACATTACAGACTAGAATTTAATGGGTTAGAGTTCCTCACATGTCAAAGTTCCATTCTTCTAGGCTAAAGTTTTGACTTGAAGGTCATGAGGGTTGGGAGTCCCTTATAGAATATGATCTTAAATTTAGTTTAGTTAATCAACTCTAGTAGATATCCTAGTTTGTTCATGTTATTCCTTTTCTAAGAAAGTGCTAATGTGTTCTAATGATCATGATAACTAAGGAGAGTAGTTCCTCTTTCTTGGTTGCATTGAAAACCTAGGTCTCATACTACGTAATGTAGGATGCTTGGTAAATTATTAATGAATTTGAAAACCTAAGTTTGCATCAAATAATATGGGATGTTTGGTATAACACCTATGAAAATAATTTTATCTATAAACAACACTTTTAAGAAAGGATCACTTGCATTTCTTTTATAATGATATGTATGTTTATATTGATAGATATGGTGTTGTTGTAATATCTTAAGTTCATGCACCCCATACATAAAATTCAAGATCTTACATCCTCATTTATATGGGATTTGTATACTTTGGTACCCGAAAAGTAAGCATATGGTTGTCGACTTTGATCATTTTATCCCACCTAAGACATTCAAACTTAACTCAATTCCATTTTGCCCATAACATACTCAAACATATCAAAATTAATATATTTGGAGGCTCACATTAAGGATCAAGTACCATTTGCATGGCATATCCACTTTTATCCAAGATTACTTGTGTAAATGGAGGGCCATAAACATCATTCTTGGCTTTTGGGGACATGTGGACTTATCAACATCATTTTATATCCATAACATATCCATACAAGTTAAAAACATCACATTTCATCTCATACATTTTGGATTTGGAACCATGCTTCACCAAAAACTAGAATTTCTCTCAAGTTACAGGGGTAGATTTCTGACATTAATTTTAAAAAATTATAATTAATTCTAAACAAATTAAAATCAAGCAAATGATAACTTTCTAGAAAGCCCTAATGTCAACCACAAGTTAAAATCATTCTAGACTATAACGACATCAACTGAACTATGAATAATAATAGAATAGTACTAAAGGTCTAGCGGCCCAAGTTTATTGTCACAAGTTTCTGATATAAATTTCAAAAATACATAACTAATTCTAAAAGAATCAAAATCTATTAAACGATACCATTATAAAAATCTATGGATGTCTACTTTCTATTAAAAATATTCTAGATAAATGAAATGGCATCTAACCCATAAAAATTGATGGAACAATATAGGAGGTCTGTCTGCATCACTAGTACTAACCACCAAATTTAAAAATTCATATCTCCCTCAATATAAATCCAAATGAGGTGCTCTTAAATGCTACAAAAAGCTTACCATTCCTAGTTAATGCTTGTAAAATTTTATAAGTATTGAATATCATTTGATACTTGGATGATATAGGAGAAAAAATTGACCATATGAACAATGCACATACTAAATCTGAAAATTTTTTTAATTTTGGAAATTCATAATTTATTCTCTAGAACTCCAAATAATATGGTTCTTACCTTAGAAAAATTTTTTAGATGAGACCTATATTCATGCCAAATTTCATGAGAAAATTTATCTATTTGGTCAAATTGAGGTTCAGCTCACAAAGTGGCACTTTTTAGGTATCAAATAGAGTCATAATGACACCATATGCTCTCCTACTTCAACCACAACCAATTGGGAACATGTAAATGGTTAAAATTAGCTTATAAAGGCTGCCCAAGTAGTCCAAATATTCATGCATCTCAATTTCACCATGCCACTCACATTCATACACAAACACATACTAGCATAAAGGTGACAAATTCTCACATTTCCATACATTTGGCTTCAAGATTCATACATACATCATAATTATACATTTAATCTTACTCAAATGGTTACATCTCATACACATCTCATGGATACATCTCTTGACATCAATATGCTATAGAATTGCCTATTTTTCTACTTCCTTGTTAAGAATCATACTCCAAGGCATTTGATCTCCTTTCTTTGGACTCCTTAGCTCACTTCGACATAAATAAGCATATGGAAAAGGAAGAGTGAGATTCAAAGAATCTCAATAGTTCTTAATCTTTTTAAACATATATGATGAATGCATATATATGTCACAGAATGCATGCATGGCTTTTAAACTACTAGTGAACATATACATAGCATTTTCCATATTCAAGAAACTCATACATAATATGCATAGGCTCTTAAAGGCATTGGTTAAACCTCACTCATTTTTCTTAAGACTTTTGGATTTGCTTCACCCATTTTTAAGAGATTTTTGACTAAGCGTCACTCTTCTTGAGACTTTTAGCTTTGTCTCTCCCAATCCTAGGGACTTTTAGCTCATCCTACCTTTGCTAAGAGACTTTTGGCATCACTATACCCATTCAAGCCAAAACACATTCATAAAATATATTTCAAGAACATCATCATACCATAACATGTAGGAAATAGCTAGAAACATTTCTCATAGTATAAACATACATACACACATCCAAAGACAAAAAAAAAAAAAAACACCTAAGAATGTATGAGAGAAATGTCAGAGAGCTACCATGGAGCACACAATTTTCTCTTAGGATTCTTTTCCCTCTTCTTGGCCAAGCCTTGCAACTAAGTGTCCCTCGATTCTCTTGGCCTAAAAATGTCAAATAAAACATAAATTACTTCTATGAGCAAGTTTAAGCTTCTTACAAACTCTATGGAGACTTGCTTGGTTCTATAAAGGACTTAATAAAGCAACTATGAAAATTCATAATCTTGGCTCTTTTTTCTCCCTCAATCTATTACTCTTGACTCCATTTAAATTCCTTGGAGTCATCACACATTCATTCTAAGGAGCTTAACTATGAGTTGCTTCTTTATGTCCCATTATGGAGCCTATACCTCTATCTTACATTCCATGGCTTGTAAAATTTTTCCAAGGCTTCCTTTGATGCTTTTCCATCATATCTAGTCCCATTCTAGCCTTGGAATAAATTAAACACTTCTTATGTGCTTGGTATAGCCTAGGCTGAGACATGTTCCTTATTAAGAGCCTATAGAATTGTCTTTATTTTCTTGAAGAGGATGGGTCATGTAAAGCTTTATAGGGGTCTAAGGGACTCATATCATATATTACATAAGCTAGAATACCTCTAGGAAAAATCAGATTTTATCTTTTCTCTCAAAACCCCTAGGTTGTGCAACTTGAATTTTAATGCATCTTAGTTGGAATTCTTTACACATACTTGTTCCTCACATTCCAAAGCCTATGATTCTTCCTTGATCAGATTTTAGTCTCCCTTGGATGGGCTCTAAGTGGGATAAAACACACACTAAGAGGGATAAGGGAGAATTGCAAGAAGAACAATGGAGTTTACCTTGTTTTTAGGCTTATTTCAATAGCTCTTTCACTTAGTTATCTTCTCTCCTTTATGCTCTATCTTCCTTCCTCTGAACTAGAACCAAAATAATGTTAAATCATTTATGGAAACCATAGAAAGGAAGAGGAGAAGGAGGAGAACATCTTTTGTAAAGGAGGAACTATGAAATCCTACACTTTTTCTTACCTTTTGGAAGCTTTTTCTTTCCTCCTTGGCTTCCTCCTTATGCATCACTTTTTGTTAGTCTCTTCTCTATTTGGGTAGAACCAAAGTTGGTTTAAGTGGAGGAGAAGAGTGGGACACTATATAAGGAGTAAGCTTTCTTAAAATTGTCCTTTGTAAATTCCTTTTATATCCCATTTTATTTGCTTTTCCGTTTTAGGCTCATTTTAACTCCTTTTCGAGAACTGTCTTTTGCATAATGAAATTTAGGTTACGGAGGAGTCAAATGTTACAGTTACAATATGATTACTTTAGTATACTAGTACACATGCTAACGTACTATTTTACATGAAGTTTAATATGCTAATGTTTTATATGTCATAATTAAGCATGTTGGTTTGCAATTAATTTTGTAATAAACAGATAAGAAAAATTAAGCATGCTATTTCTAACTTATAAAATGCCTTTGGAATCACTCAATTTGGATCTAAAACCTTCTCAAACAAAAAGGTTAAAGTTCAAATCAACTAACATGGTAAAACATCAACCGGAGGGGTTTGAACCATTTTAAGATTTCTTATAGGTTTGAGGGCTTTTGAAAATCCTAAGAAATTTATTTTTTCTATTAAAAAATCCCTCATTTGAGTTTTTTAAAAAGTGCCTGTAATTAAGAAAATATCATTATGCTTTCAGCAATTTTATTGAATTACTCTGGCTCTGGTTTTTGGGTAACTCAAACCTTAAATCCTCATTTTCCATTATTTAAAATTTTATCTTAATTTTATTCGGCCTTAAATCATTCATTTTAGGGGATTTGCTTTTATATTTGGTGCGTTTTTCATGTTTATGGAGGAGTCAAATGTTATAGTTACAATATGATTACTTTAGTATACTAGTACACATGCTAACATACTATTTTATATGAAGTTTAATATGCTAATGTTTTATATGTCATAATTAAGCATGTTGGTTTGCAATTAATTTTGTAATAAACAAATAAGAAAAATTAAGCATGCTATTTTATGTTAAGGAATGACCTGGTTAAGCCAATTATATTTTGAACATGATGTCCTATATGCATATTATTATATTTGAATGCACCTATATACGTTATTTGTTGTCATGTACTTGCTATTTTTATATGCTATAGACAAGGGGAACAAAAAGGAATTTTTTTCTATAATCTATGTAACTAGACCATTACAGGGTTTTTAAACAACAGTGTTTTTATTGAGAATGTATATTCTCACTATTTTCTATAATATGTTTAGATAAGGAACTGAGTTTAACTAACACTAAGTTAGTTAGGGATTGAAGTATTTATTGTGGGCCAAATCCTTGTAGTTCTTATTGCCATCTAGATTATAGCAATAAAGGATGGAACAATATTACCTATTTTGTTGAATGTTTATCGTACTAGCATGAGACATTGGCATATGTTTGAAATCATAACCTTCTCTGCTCCACTCGTTCATTGTGTTCTTCCTTAGCTGACGCTAGCAGCTGCAGATATTAGTAGTATTAGCTTAAGGGTTATTGCCAGCAATAAGTCTATGTTGGGTTTGTTCTAATCTCTTCACCATCCCATTCATAATTGTCTAACCTAGAAGTTAGATGTATCTTGATATATTAATGTTGGAATACTACTAGTATTATCTAGTGATTTTATTCATAATAGTGTAACTTTAGGTATATGGCATGTATGAAATCGACTACTTCTATACAATTAAATAAATTTAAATGTGATTAGTTATAAGATTAGATGGTTAAATGAAATTAGGAAATTTTAATGATCATAATTTCACTGTATATCCACTAGTCTAATAAAATAAGAAGGATATGTAACACATAAAATAAGGGTGTTCCATCATGGTATTAGAGTAGTTAGTCATAAAGAGTTTAGAATAGAATAGGAAAATAATGGTAGCCTAACTTTACTTGCTATGTACATATTAGTAAGTATAGTGGTGCTAGCACTTATATATTGGTATATCATGATTGATGTTATGATTTTTGTTTCACAAGTAGCTTTAAATTATTGAGCCTAATAACCTCAATAGTGTATTATTCTATTTGTGTAGCAAAAACATGGCATCAACTAAGAAAGGAAATTCTAACAACAACAATTCTAATAACATGATAAATGTCATTGAAAGGATGGTTACCATTATAAGAGACCAAGCTTCTACTATGATAAATTACAATACATCTGAAAGAATAAGTTTTTATGGCTAAACCAAGGGCCTATGTTTGTCGACCAATATATGGCCAAATTTGAGGAGATGTCTAAATTTCCCTTTTATCTAGAAAATAATCTTGATGAAAATTAGAAGATTAGGAAATTTGAAATGGTTTAAGGTTGAAAATTAGGAATGAGATAACGACCTTTACAGAAAGAAACTTATAGGAAAAAGAAAGTAAGAGCCAATATAAACCATTTTGGAAAAGAAAAAGGATAGGAGTCACTATACTAGGAAAAGGCTTTTTTGATGGTTATTTTTCACTTTTATTAGTGGCTTGTAAACGCCAACAATGCAACTGCCAACAAAAGGGGATCACATTTGTTGGCGGTTTAAAATCGACAACAAATACTTGGTTTTATTGGTTGTTTGTAATTAATAGAGAACAAAAACCAAACTTCTGTCTCTTTGTTAATAGTTTGAAAAAAAATTGCCAACTTTTTTTTAAGATCTACTTTTAGTTTATGCACCTTAAGTGCCTTTGGCATTTAAGTTTGTCCCTATTCTTATTTTATTCCTAATTTTACATTCTACTAGCCATTAATTATTCACCAACTCAAAACACCAGATAGTCATTTAAGAAGAACTATTATAAAGTAATCAAAGAATACTTTTTTTTATTAATCAATCAAAGAGAAACTACAATCAACAATCAAATGTACTAATAAATTAAAATCAAAAGAAATTAACACAATTTAATTATAACTAAACCAAGGGACACTATTGGAACATGTATTGAGACCACTTTTCCTTGGGTTTATCTATTTGAGCATTAGAGTATTCTTTGCAATATACATCCAAGAAATACTACAAAATGAAATAACAATGATTTGAAATTAGATAATTGAAATTTGGTCAAATTTTAAAAGCATTTTTTTAAAGCAAGTTTTATATAACGTCTTAAAAATAGAGATTCTCTGGGTCTTAAGGCCTCTCTTTATAGCTAATAACAGCAAATTACATACTAATATCACCAAATACAACTAGTAACAGCAAATTACCAACAACTAATATCATCATATAGTTAAATTTTAGTATATTTATTCCGAAATAAAATGCAATCATTAGGACAAATATATATCCTTTGATAGCTCATGCCAATAGAGCATAACATTTGTTTAGTCTCATATGTCTCATATGTTTAGTTAGGAAGCTTATTATCCTTTGGCAACATATCTTTTAAAAGTGCAAGCAATTATGTAAAGCTCTTATCACTTCATCCATTCCCTGCTTTCAAGTTGTACAACTTCAACACTGCTGACAATCTAGTAAATTTAATATAGCTAGAATATAATGGCTTTTCTACATTACTTTTTAACATCTGAAACATTTTAGGACAATCTTGAAGATCTTCTTCAACCACTTTTGCCATCTTTTCAAAACAGTCAGCCTTATATGCACTTGTGTCAAAATTTTTTGAGGCACAACTCTCACTATACTCCTAGTTATTATACTCATCTTTCTTCTTGCCATGCTTTGTCTACCATGTATAATTTTGGTTAATCCCATTACACACTCAATGATCTTTCAACTTAGCTACATTAATTTGCTTCACATGGCAACAATTTAAACAAGGGAATATAATTTTACTAGGGTCTTTTGCATGCTCAATTATAAACTTAATAAACTCTTTCACTCTATCCTCATATTCCTTAGACAGACAATTGGTAGACATCCATTTTCAATTTATACTATTTTGATGTAATAAGAACTAATTTGAGAGAAACGTGATTAATGATTCTTCATTTGCTTGGACTCCTATCTATTACTCTACTAAATATTGCCCAATTATGCTCTATTTTAATTATTCTTTTATTTCAATCTATATCTCAAAGAAAAAATGGCAGTATGACAGTTGAAAAATGAAAGTTTTTTAGGCCTTAAGCCTTCTCTTTAAACTAAAACCTTGCATTAGTATAATATTATAGTAGTCTATAACGAAAGAACAATGACAGGAAGTGTTAAGAAACTTTTACTTTATGATTTTTATAGAAAAGGAGCTTTAACATTGAAACCTTAAGGGAGTTGATGTTTTATTTCTGTCTAGTAGCACATCAAAACTGAAATTGATATTTCCTTTTATCTCCAAATATTAGCAACAAGCAATCTCTCATAATCTTCTCAATCTAATAAGAAACTCTAGTTGGAATTTTGAATGACATAATAAGAGGCAGGCTAGATAAAAAAGCATGAATAATTATAACTCAAGCTCCTACCCAAATGGAATTCCCAATAAGTTTAGAACCTGATTCTCCAATATCATAATAAATCCCACTTTAACCACTCTCTTAGGTTGGTCTTTAAGCTAGATACAAACTAAAAAATCTGAAGAGTATTTATATTCACTAAACATGAATAGAAGTTGGATAAAGTTTAGTCAACAATAAAGATACAAACTAAAAAGGAAAAATGATAGATTCCATACGGTTTGTATGCAATGCCATGTAAATAAAGTAGGCAATCTTGATACAACTATAGATGGAATAAGATAATTACCTGATGTTATCAATCAAAATTGCTACTTCAAAATTCAAGAAACTTGTATATAATTCATTTGAAAAGGAAATTATTCTAAATTAAAGAACTAAAAAAAAAAAAAGAAATTTACATACCTTGTAGAAGGAGAGTTGAGAAATGCTATGAGAAATGCCAAGAAGAGAATGACTTGAAGAGAGGAAGAGGGACCATTACATTGTGAGTGGAAGATTGGAAGGTTGTAGAGGAGCCAAAAATGGCAAGTGGGTGGGGTGCAAAACTAGTGCGACTTATATGGAAGTTGCCGAAAAATGATCGAAGCTGGTGAAAATGGGAAGAGAACAACCGAGGGATAGGGCCAAAGAAAATAAGTTAGAGGTTAAAGGTCCTGTAAATAAGGGCATATTGTTTTAATGCAAAAATGAGTTTAGGTTACATATTTAAAATGGCCTTCGTTGGCAATTATATAAAAACTGCTAACTTTAATGTGATTTTCATTAGCGGTTAATATAAAACCACCAACTAATGTCAATTAGATTTTTAAATATTTTTAGAAAAATAATTATATAGTTGGCAGTTTAAACGGAACTGCCAGCTATATAGAGTGGTTTGTATAAAACTATCAATTATAATAATATAGTTAGCTATTTTTTAAGAATCACTAACTATATTTACCTATTTTGTTGGCGGTTTTATTTATAACTACTAAAAAAAGTTTATAATTGAGTGGTTTTAAAAGAATTGCCAATAAATATGCGTCAACGTATCCTATTTTTGTAGTAGTAAGGTAAACTAACAAAGAATCTTAAACCTAAGTCCTAATTAGGTAAAGAAAAATAAACATTAGGAAATAGCTTGACAATCATTTGTAACAAGTGTGGGAAGCAACATGGCAATAGGCCATGCTACTTTAGCCAAAGTGTAACATCCGATCCTTCCATAAACGTGAGAAATACATTGTTCGGTCTCTCTATAAACATAAAAAATGGGCCAAATATAAAAGGAAGTCCTTGAAATAGAAGAAATTTAGGCCAATTAAAATTATGATAAAATTTTAAATATAAAAAAATGAGGATTTGAGGTTTAAGATGCCCAAAAACCAAAGCCAGAAGAGCTCAAAAAATTTACCGAAAAAAGTAGGGGTATTTTTATAATTTTTGAAAAATTTGAAAAATTTATAGGAGGGATTTTTAAACAAAAAATTTGAGCTTTTAGGGGTTCTCAGAGGCCTTAAATACTATAGGAATCCCTAGAATAGTTGAAACCCCTTTAGTGAGCGATTTCGGCTGTCAGTTGATCAAAATTTTGATCGAACAGTTCGAAATGATTTTAGATCCCTTTTGAGTGATTCCAAAGGTAATTCTTATAATTAAGAGCCTAAGAAATATGATAGAAGATATGGATTTTAAAAAGGAGTTGAAATGAGCCCAAACAAATAAAACTATAAAGAGGGACTAAATTACAAATTTTAAAAGTTGCTTAAATAAATCCCTAGCTTATAAAAATGCCCCTCCTCTATTTAGATCTTCGTACCCCCTCTCTCACATGTTAAAATAGAATTAAGAAGGGCTGAAAGTGGCACACAAGAGGGGAGGCCAAGGAAGGAAGAAGAAGCTTTGAAAAGTGTAAGTTTTAGCCACTTTTTCCTACTCCTTACCTTGTTAAACTTCTTCCCCTCCTTACCTCCTCTCTTCCTATAGATTTAGTGAGATGTTTGGTTCTATTTTGAGCCCAAAACTGAGGGGAAAATTTCAAAATTCAAGGAGAGGGTTGAAGCAAGGAAGAAAGCTCTTGAGATAAGCTTGGAACCAATGTGATTTTTCTATCTTGGTTGCTTCCTTTTTTTTGCCCTTTGTGTGTGGAGTTCTGCCAGAACAGAACCATCTTGGGGGAGGCTTTTTGTAACACCATATTTCTAGGACTCAATTCATGCAATTCCCATGCCTCATCTTATGTTTGTTCTATGGAAACAATATAGTAGCATAGGGAGTTATGAATTAAAATGCATTCCTCTATGGGTAAAATTTTTCTTTTAAAGTCTTGTGGCTCATATGAATGCAGCTATTACATTCTTATACTTAAACACATGAATATGGCTCATTTTCATCATCAAATTTGGTCTACAACTCGTGGAAAGCAAAGGAACACATTAAAATCCATGTTTGCATTTTCGACCAGAATTTCCTCTTTTCTGTCACAGATTTTGGAAAATCATAACTAATTCTAAAAAAATAAACATGATGTGTTCTTTGCTATTCTGGGAAGCTAAAAATGTCTAATTTATATTAAAAATATAACTAAACCATGAGACATCACACAAAAGACTTTTGACATTCAAGAAGAGACGAAGGTCTGGCTGGCTACTGGTACTGTCATAGGCTTCTGTAGCAAACTTAAAAAATGTTCAATTAATTCCAAAAAACTCCAATGCACATGAATAATACCAATCTGGAAATATAAAGATGTTAACTAGAGAGGAAAAATAACATCATACCATTCCATGCATGTCCAGGCATAAAAAACTAATCAAATATTACCCTGGGTTAGTTTGGATGCCTGATGCTGGACAAAAATTTCAAAAATACATATCTCCTTCTTTAGACATCCAAATGGGATGCTTCTAGTTAGCACAAGTCACTGGGAGAGTCTAGTTTCTCCTTATAAATTTTTGTGGTGATTGGACATCATTTGCCTCCTGAGTGACAGATTTCATTTTTGGACCTGAGTGAACAGTACACCAGACCAAAACCAAAAAATTTCTCAACTTGAAAAATTCATCAAATATTCTATATACCTTTAAAAATTCTGTGCTTTAGGTTCCCAAAAATATCTCAACAAGCTCTAGATGTATGCCAAATCTCAGATCAAGAAGAGCTCATTTAGGCAAAAAGTGATATAGGTTTCCAATATAGTTAATTTTGATCCATATTAGAGACCAAGTGTGCCCAAATGGTCTTGCTTAGTGTTTGGCACCTCTTGGGTAAGTTTAAAAGCATAAATAGGACTTGTATGAACTTTCCAAGTAGTCCCAAACCTCATGCATCTAAATTTGGCCATTTTACTTCCATTATTATATTAATCTATCTAGCCATTCAAGAGCTAAACTTGCCATTCAATACCCAAAACATGCTATCTCATTCATTTGGCATCAAATTCCATTTATGCATCACACATATGGGTATTTACATATGTTCATATGGTTACATACCAATTTCATCATATGCCATGTATATGGCTAAAACGAAGGCAAAACTAGGCATATTCATATACTTTGATACCCATTTTCTTCCTCTAAGCTTGGTGGCCTCCAATACCTTGCTCAATTGTTTCACCTAGCATGTTAAGACATTGGAAAGGAGGGGATGAGATTCAAAGAATCCCAATAACTCATCTCCCATTCAATCATACATAATATGTGCAAAGCAAGCTTTTCAAATACATGCATGGTAAAAATGTAAGACATGGACATTTTAAAAATAATCTTGGCATATGAATCAATCATACAAGACATCCAAGAGTTCACCAAGTGCTTAGATTGGCCTCACACTTCTTTTCATATATTTTGGACTTGCCTCACATATTCTTTAAGAGCTTTGGACTCAACCATACTCTTAGGAGCCCACTTTACTTTTAGGAAACTCTTTACTTTGTTTCAACCAAGCTCAAGGGTTCTTGGCTCATCCTCACCAAAGGGAAGAGTTCTTGGCCTCTCCACACTTAAGCAAACTCACACAAATATCATGTAATCATTTGAAAACATAACATGGCATCAAGTATCATGGCATATAAAGGCATGTTAGCATATTTTTCAAAGCTTGAAAATAGACATATACACATTCTAAAATAAGCTAAACACACATCCATGTATGAGAGAAGTTGGAGAGTCTACCTTGCTTGTATTTGCATACTTTTTTCTTAAGTCTTAAATCCTCTCCCTTGACCTCACACACCTAAGAAGGTGGAGATCATTCCTCTTAGCCTAGACACATCATATGGAAGGTAATTATACTCTTGAAGCAAAGTCTAAGGCCACACAATTACTAGAAAGGCTAGATGACTCATAAGGCTCTTTTATGGTTTCATAATGCACTTAATGAAGCAACCTTAAGAAAACATCATTTTGGCTCCATTCTATCTATTCATTTGTGATTCTTGATTCCATTAACACCTCTTGAAGTCATCATATATTCAATTCTAGGAGCCTAACTAGGTGTTGTTCTTTAAGTCATATTATGGAACATATAAGGCCATCTTGCTATTTATGACTTCTAAACTTCTTCCAAGGCTTCCTCTCATACTATCCTATCATACATGATACAAAACTAAGCTTGGAAGGAATTAAAACACTCCCTAGGTGCATGGACTCTCTTTGACCGAAGCTATGGTTCCATAAGGCACCAATGGAGTTTCCTTACTTCTTTTGGTGGAAGAATCATGTAGGAAGCTCTCTTGATGTTTTAGGAACTCATATAAATCCTTCAATATCATAAAATATGGATAGGGTTCATGATAGAGCTTAAGGTACAATCAAACCCCTAACTTTTCTATCTTACAAAATCACGGTTTTTACTTGGATTTCTTTGTATATTCTTACTCTCCTCCCTCAAATTGATGGAATTCACTCTTGGTTCTCCTCAAAATTCCATCCTTCTTACATATATATGTGGGGCGAACTAGGGAGAAGAAGGGGGAGGAAGTATCTACCATGGAATGAGAGATTTACCTTGTTTTTCCTTATTTTCTCACTTGCTTCTCACTTCCTTTCGCTTGCTCTTTTCAAATCCGAAATTTTCCCCCTTGGTCTGACCCTAAAATAGCACCAAACAGTCTAAGAAAGCCATAGGGAGAAAGGGTAGAAGGAGGAGAAGAGATTTCCTAAGGAGAAGACAAGGAAATTCTAACAATTCTTACCTTTTTCTTGAAAATTTCCCTTCTCCCTTGCCTTAGTCTTGTACGCCTCCTTCCCTTAAACTTTCTCTAGCTTTTAGGTAGAGTTTGGTCAATCTAAATGAGGGGTGCAGAAGAACGCTTCATATATATATAGGTTTAAGAAGGACATGTTCAAAAATTCCTATCTTGTCCTTTGTTCTTGGTAGTTTCGTTTCTAACTCGTTTTAGCTCCTTTTTGAGAATCGTCTTTTTCATTATAAATTTTAAGTTCCCAATTTAGTAAAATGCCTTTGGAATCACTTGAATTGGAGTTAAAAGCTTCTCGAATAAATTTGTTAAAGTTTTGATACACTGACGTTGGAAAATGTCCACCGGAAGGGTTTTAGTTGTCTCGGGACTTCCCATACTTTTTAGGGCCTCTGAAAACCTCAAAGAACTTAAAATTTTCATTTAAAAAGCCCTTCATACTCAATTCAAAACCACAAAAGTTTAACATATTTTACAAAAAGACCTTGTACTTACTAGCAAAAATCCTGTCAACAAGGTCTTGGAAATTGCACTACAGATTGTAGAATCTTGTCGACAAGATCTTCGACCCAAGTGATGAGATATTATTTTAACCCTTAAATTAACTTGGTCTGCTGCCATACTTCATGCTCAATATACATTTTAATGGTCACATAACATAATCTCTCATTTTCAAATTATTGAAGATTACACTTTTTGTCCATAAATAAAAAGGAATTGTGGGTTTTAGACCATGAGGAGTTAGTAGATACAAGGAAATTGGAGGAAAAGCTAATGAAAATTAAGTTAGAAAAGTGTAGAGCTCTTGGACACTTTGTAAAAACTAATTTAATCCATGAATTTTCTTATATGTGTAAATGTTTATTTCAGTTTCTAAGATCCCTAGGAAGCCTCCCAAGTGTCTCTCCCATCAAGGAAAAATCAAAAAGCCCATGGACTCCTCCTCCCTCCATCAATTCGGCCAAGACAGAACCATTGGGCTAGGGGTTATTTTAATTTGTTTTAGCATTGGTTTAGGACTTCTTATGATGATAGAAGGTGGGAGGAACTCTTAGGAAAAATTTAGAACTCCTAGAAATTGATTTGGTGCCTTAGGTTCCATATTATGACCTAAAGAAGCAACATGATGCTTGACCTTTTGTTTTAATGATGTGATGACTCCAAGAGAACCATTGGGCTAGGGGTTGTTTTAATTTGTTTTAGCCTTGGTTTAGGACTTCTTATGATGATAGAAGGTGGGAGGAACTCTTAGGAAAAATTTAGAACTCCTAGAAATTGATTTGGTGCCTTAGGTTCCATATTATGACCTAAAAAGATAACATGATGCTAGGACCTTTGTTTTAATGATGTAATGATTCTAAGAGGTTTAAAAGGAGTCAAGAATCATATTTGAAAGGAAAGAATGAGGCCTAGAAGTCCCTTGAGGGGTGTTGCTTTATTAGGTGCCATTATGGACCATAATGAAGTCTATAGAGTAATCTAGTGGTTCATCAAGTTATGTAGCCTTAAAATGTGTTTCATAAACCTAGTTGGCTCCCATAAATTGTATCTAGGACATGAGGAACCTTCCCCATACTTTTGTGGTTGTGTAGCCGAAAAGAGGAGCTTAAATTCAAAGGGAAAAGTGTGTGAATTGGTGTAAGATAGCTCTCTCCACTTTCTTTCATGCATAGATATGTATTTAACTTATTTTAGAATGTGTGTATGTGCATTTTCAAGCTATGAAAAGTATACTAGCATGCCTTTATATTCCATGATCCTTGATGCCATGTTATGTTTTAAATGAGCACATGATGTTTGTATAAGTTTGCTTGAGTGTGGAGAGACCAAGAACTCTTCCCTTTGGTGAGGATGAGCCAAGAACCCTTAAGCTTAGTTGAGACAAAGCAAAGAGTCTCCCAAAAGCACCCAAGAGTATAGTTGAGTCCAAAGTACTCAAGAAATGGGTGAGGTAAGTCTAAAACCCATAAGGAGAAGTGTGAGGCCAACCCAAATATTTGGTGAGCTCTTGAATGATTTGTATGAATTGTTCACATGCCAAGTTTGCTTTTAAAATGTTCATGGCTTTTATTTTCTCCATGCATGCATTTGTAAAGCATGCTTGCACATATTATGTATGATTGAATGGGAGACGAGCTGTTAGGATTATTTGAATCTCATCCCCTCCTCTCCAATGATCTAAATTGCTAGGTGGACCAAGTAATTATGGTGAGGGAGCCAACAACCATGAAGAGCAAAGATTGACAAGCTTATGTCTTGTTTTGTATATTTTAGAACCATAATGATGGTTCATAATGTATATGATGTTGTATATGTATTGTAAACCTTGAGACATGTATAAAAATGCTACTATGTGATGTTTATAGCTATGGATATGATGCATGAGTTATAAAATACAATTTGAGTATCTAATGCCCAAATATGCAATGTGGAAGTATGAAGTAAATGTGTATAAGTGTGGGTGAGAAGGCAAAAATGAGATGCATGAGGTTTGGGACCATTTGGGCAGCTCACACAAGTCTTAAATGTACTTTTGGACTTGCCCAAAAAGTGCTAAGACCAAGGGAAATCCATTTGCAAACTTTGGTACCCTATATGGAGCCAAAATTGACCATTATGGAACCTTAGGTCACCTTTTAGCCAAATAAGTTAGTCTTGATTTGAGATTTGGCATAAAATTAGGCCTCATTGAGAGCTTTTTAGAAAGCTAAAAAACATAATTTTTGGAAGTCTAAAGAATATTTGATGAATTTTCAAAGTTAGGATTCTCTATTGATTCTGGTATGTGCATTGTTCACACTAGCAAATTTGTATTTTGTGTCATCCAATGGGAAAATGGTGTCCAATGCTTGTGAAATTTAATAGGCATAAACTAGAGGTCATAATATTTCTTTGGCCACTGAGATCACCTCATTTGGAGGTTTGAACAAAAAGTTATGCATTTTCGAAGTTGGCTATCAGTAGTAGTGGCGCCCCATGAGTCCAGTAAGTGTTTCATAGATTTCCAATGGCTAAATGTATTTTTTTTCATCCTAGAATTATTTTTAGAATAAATTTAACATTTGTAGCTTTCCATAATGACTGAATTTGTGTGATTTCAATTTTTATAGAATTAGTTATGAATTTTAGAAGTTTATATCAGTGAACTATGATAGCATCAGGACCCAGTCCGACCTCTAGACTATTTCGTATGCCAAACGGTCTATGTGTCGGATTTTATGACTTGTTCATATTTGTAGCTTAAATTAGACATCCTAAGCGTTCCAGAATGACTAAGATTGCATGATTTCAAGTTTTTTAGATTTAGTTATGATTTTCCAAAATTTGCCCAGAAAGGAGGCCAATTCTGGCCGAGAATGAAACCTCCTTTTAAACATTCCAATTTGGTTTCCATGAGTTGTAGGATGTTTTTGTGATGCAAATGAGTTGTAATGATATAATTAAATATGAGAATGTATAGCATGAGTTCACACAATCCACGTGACACTGAATGAAATTTTTAGTCATGATGCGATGCAAAAAGTATGTTATTTTTAATAAAATTCTCACTTCCTTCTTACTATATATCACATGAGCATGTAAATGATGATAGATGTGAGTTAGAAATTATGGTGTTATACAAAGCATGTGCTATAACTATGGGAAACCAGGGCATTTTCGAAGGACTACCTATAAAATAAAGGGAGAACATTAAATTAGATCAAAGGAAGAGTCTATACTATAAGTGGCCAGGAAGTAAGTCAGTTTGGTAACATGATACAAGGTATGTGAATACATTGCTTGGCTTTAAGGTAATCTACTTCTAATGATTAAGTAGAGGAATTGAAATATTTGCTTATAGCTAAGGTATTTAAATTGCCATATTATGTAAATTGTTCTTTTTAAATGGAAAATAGATTATATACTAGATTGAATTTTCCTTTGAAAAATACTAGTATCATTTATGAAATGGATCTAACCCTAGATAATTACCATAGTCTTAAATTAGGACTTGTAAATTTGGTAGTTGGCTAAATCCATTTATTTTAAAAAAATTATTTTCCTATGAACATAAAAAGACATAGAATTAGTAAGCATTTTTATAAGGTCTTTCCCCTCAAACTAGTTAGCTTAGCCCAAAAAAGAAAGAAGACTTAGACATTTGTTTTTGACGTAGATCTAACTTTTACTATATCATTTAAGTTGCCCTTAGTAAGGATGAATAAGTTAACTTAGGAAATAAATAAAGATCTATTATTTGACCTTGCACTACTTGTAAAAAGTGATTATTGACAGTGAAGGTAACATTTGAGGATGAATATCTCTCCAAGGAATAGATAATTTAAACCAACTTAGAGGATTATTCAATTTTTTAAGGTTAACTCTAGAAAATTTTAAAGTACATAACAATGCTCTTAGGAAAGGCTTGAATTGTGTGCTAGTGTGAACAAGAATATAGTAATCTATGCCTCCAAACAACTTAGGTTTTACAAAGAGAATTACCTTACCCATGATTTAGAATTAAAAGCCATAGTGGTTGCCTTAGAGAATTGGCAACATTATATATATGAAATTGACTTTGAGGTATTTAGAAACCAAAAAAGTCTAAAATTCTTGTGTGATAAAAAGGAATTGAACATAAAGATAGAGGAAATTGATTGAGGATTATGATTCTGAACTCAAGAACCACTTAGGTAAAGCTAATATGGTAGTTGATACTCTCAATAGGAAACGAAAAGTTTTATATATTGCAACAATGATAATTAATTAAGGAAATTAAGTTAGAATATTTCAGAGATTTAAGACCATATATGGTCATCCTACCCATAGTATATACCTAAGTGAATTCAGGATTAAGTGCAATTTGAGGATTTAAATCAATTCCTATAGATATAATTAAGATTTGAGAATTTTTACCTATAGTATATACCTAAGTGAATTAAGGATTAAGTGTAATTTAAGGATTTAAATCAAAGAAGCACAAAAGTTAGATCAATTCCTGTAGATATAATTAAGATTTGAGAATTTTTACAACCCTTAATAATCATTCAGTGAGAAAATAAAAAACCATAGACAAGAGTACCCAAAGAATTTCTAAAAGAAAATTCTCAAAATTTTGCAGACAAAGTTCCTAAAAGGGAGGATAATTGTAATATCTTCAAAATTAGCTATTTGTTTGATATATATATATATATATATATATAATGACTTCAATAATAATAAGAAATTCTTGTTTATTAATATAGAAATTTCCTAAATTTTGGATATAAGGAAAAATTGAGGGATAATTTAGGAATTTAATTAGGATTATTAGAAAACATTTTTGAATTATCAAATAATAGATAAATAAATAATATATAATTGGGAGAGAATTTTAGTAAAATTCCTTAGACTTTTGGAACCCTTAATATATAAGAAATTTATTAAGGCAATAAAAATATTTAGATAAAATTTTGGGAGCAAAAATATAATTATTAAAATTTTAGAGTTCAATATATACTTTTAGCCAAGACCAGATCACAATTTTATTTGGGACCAAAATACAATTGTTGTCAATAGAAAATGTTGAATTCTAAGGACTTCCTTAATAAGAAAAATGCATTAGATGGAGTAAAAGGTTTGACTAGCTTATGAAGGAAGTCATGGAGAAAGAGCTTAAGGAAATAAACCAACCTTGAACTCTATATAAAGTAGTAAACTCCTTAAGCTTTATTTACTCATTTTTTATTGGAAACATAGAGAACATGAGAGACTAGAAGTAGAGAAAGCGAGAATTAACTCCAACACCTTATATAGGCAACCTATCCCCTACCATTATTTTTTGAAAATAAGTACCCAATATAGAAAGAAAGGGAGAGTAGTAGTGTGAATGAAGCAAAGATAAAAGAAAGAAAGAGAAGGAGAAGCTATAGAAGCGTAACATCTAGATTTAATATTTGTAAATCTAATATACACAATGAATATAAATAATCAACATTTATTATGGAAGCTATAAACTAACAATAATCTAAAACTTAATGATTTGGATAATATGAATCTAATTACTTAAACCATAACTAGTAATATCTTTTACAATAACCAATTTTCTCCTACTACAACATTATGAAAGCAAATATCACTAATCACTACAGTAACTATAAGTAACTTAGATTTAGTATACCAATTCTTATTAAATCTTAGCTAGAATATAACTTTACTATCAAATTCCTAACATAAATAAACTCAAATACTCATTGAGAAACTTCCCTTTCCTTGCATCCAAACATCTTCCTGGAAATGCTAATTCAAAAAAGTATAGATGAGATAAAAATCTCAATAGCTAGTGAAATTCTTAAACATGCATTTCCACCTATAAATATAAACCTTTCACAAATAGTTAAGTTTCAAGAAAAATATAAGCTACTCTTATAAGTTTTGCTATATGGAATAATAAGCTTTTAAAATAATTTTATAAAACTAGATTAGGAGAATATATCATTTTACCTTCATCAGTTCCTTTTGAACAATAATATGCATTTAGGAAAACCATATGCTCAATGAAAACAAACATGATCCTACAATATGAGCTATAACACCCTTCACTCAATTTGTTTAATAACAAAATTTGTGGTATCCACAATCTGATACTATAGTATGAGCTATAAGGTGCTTTACCCAATCTGTCTCACACTAGAATTATCTAACATATAGGGCACTTGTTGAGATGCAGGCATGCATACCTCATCCAGTCAACTTAGTTCTACATGGCTATTAAAATATAATCCTTAAGAATCAAACATCCAAGGGAAACCATAATTTGTCATATCATAACATTCATTGAGCATACGTTTGAAAATATCATATAGCAATTATAAAACCATTTCATCTCAAAAGTCAAATACAACATTAATCATTCACTTTTATTTTAAGTAAATAGTGACCCCAATATAAGAGTAATTCAATCTCATAGCATAAAAGCATAATTCATTGTTTCACAATATAATTCCATCATTTCATAAGGGTTATAAGAACATTTTGAGTAGTTTAACTTTCTCAAATACTTGAACTATAAACCAAACATTTCATAAAGTAATTGTATAAAAATATGAGAATATGTTATAATTATATTTATGAATACTAGCTACTTTGATATAAAGTCAATTGCACAATTACCAAGCCACCACCACTACCCTCCGTTAGAAATCTACAATGTATCAATAAAATACATTTAATATTGTATATACATAATATAATATATCCTAATTAATTAAATTCATCTTATTTTATCCACTTACCATAATGGTTAGCACTACACAATCATCCAACAAGTCCAATACTTCACGCCTTGGGTCCACACTTTGTCTTTCGCATTTCTTACCAAAACAATAAGTTAAGCTTCCAAACTAATTTAACAACAGTTAATGCAAATATAAATAACTATGGAATAGTGAAATTATCCAAATTTCACTATTAAAAAAAGTCGATTTCCCACATAAGCATTTTATCAAACATTTAGTGTGTAACTTTAAATACTAAAAACAATTTAATCAACCCAATTGCATTACTAGAAGCTTAATTAGGCTATTAATTAATCAATTTCAATCTTAATTAATAATTCCCCAAGATCCCCCATTCATTGTAAAACTAAAGTTCAACCTTATCAATTTCAAGTTCCAATCAATTAAAATGAAACTAAAAAAGAGTAAACTATTTTTCTCTTTATGCATCTTGGCCAAATCCTCAAGTTAGTGTCTTAAATGGAGCCTTCAAGTGAAGAAGATGAAAAGGAAGTCTCATTAGCCTATATGCATCATTGGTTTCATGAGAGAGTATGCTTTGATTTGATGAATAGGGTATTTGTTGCTTACTTAAAGCGTACACACAAGTATATATATCGATAAAGTAATACAATGATAAGAAAAGATCGTTCCCTTAAGGATTTATTGTCAAAACTTGTTAAGTACCAAAATTTACACCCTAACTTAAATTAAGTGAATCAATTTCAAATAATTGTATTAACAAGAGATGATTAAAGATTATCTAATATGTAGAGTTCAAAATTGTTATTTGGATTTCTGGATAAATAATAGCATCTAGAATTATTAATCCTTCTTGCATTTCATAACAATTTAATTTAACACTCATTAACTTTGCTCTTAATGGCAATACACTTTAGTCTAGGGTCTACTTGTTCTTTCAAGTATTTTTCCAAATATCAAATAGGATTATCAAATTAACTTCATAATCCCTTATGAGATCAACCAAGATTAATTTAATAGCACAGCACCCTATTAAACTATGTGAGGTTAATGAGTATATTCCTATCTCATTAATTAAATCATCTACTTTTCCTAACAAGTTTTAAGTACTCACACAACTCAACTTTTGATTTAGTTTCACTTTCCCTTTTCCAAGTTCAAGTAAAAGTATCAAATTAATCTAATTGTTGGCCAAGCAATTAGAAAGTATAAAGCATGAAGTTGAATAAAAATGTATTCATCATTAATCACAAAAACAGCGTAAGAAACAACCATAAATCCATGCAAGAGTTCTTAATAATCTTAGATTAAGGAGCTTAGCTATACATATTCATGAAAACCAGCAGTAAAGTTAAAGCAAAGGTCAGAAACATCCAAATAAAAGTAAAGAAAAGAAGAAGGAAAGAAGAAACTAAGAATGGAAGCTTGTCTTTGCTTCAATCTTCAATCTCTAACATTCCTTTGCCTCGAGACGCATTTCTTCGCTTCTCTTTAGCCTCTACACACCTAGAGTAGACCCTAGATAACTCAGAATGATAGCTCTTCCAACTGCATTGGCCAATCATTCTTTTTTGGTTGTAGTGTAATTCAGTTAAGTATCAGATAAAGTTTTATTGGTATAGTATATTAGATGAAAAATTCTTCTTTTTCTCTATCCTAATATTGCCCCCACAACATAGTCACTGACATTACACATTACCTCAAAGGAATGGTCTAGTCAGGGGATACAATGATGGGAGTAGACACTAATTTCTTCTTTAACTCTTCAAAAGCTATATGACATTGATGGTCAAAACTAAATGGAGTATCTTTCTCAAGCAATTGACAGTGAAGCTCAATAATTTTTGAAAAGTCCTTAATAAATCTTCTCTAAAAGCCTACATGTCCCAAGAAGCTCCAGGACTCCTTGTAAATTAGTCAGGGGTAGAAGTTGCTTAAATATGGAGATTTTTGCTTTGTCTACTTCAATACCTTTACTTAAGACTCGATGGCTAAGGACTATGCCTTCTTGCACCATGAAGTGACATTTTTCCCAATTAAGAACTAAATGGATCCCCTTGCACATCTTCAAGACTTGTTCTGAATTAGCAAGACATTCTTCAAATGAATCTCCAAAAATTGAGAAATCATTCATAAATATCTCTGTAGTATGCTCAATCATATCAGAAAAAATAGACATCATGCATCGTTAAAATGTAGTTGGTACATTTCACAATCCAAAGGGCATCCTTCTAAAAGCAAATGTGCCATAAAGACATATGAAAGTTATTTTCTCCTGGTCTTCTAGGGCAATAGCAATTTGGTTGCATCTTGAATATCCGTCCAAGAAATAGAAGTAAGCCCTCCCAACTAGTCTATCTAGCATTTGGTTAATAAACGATAAAGGAAAATGATCATTTCTTATGGCATTGTTTAATTTACGATAATCCATGCATACATGCCAGCCAATCACTGTCCTAGTAGGGACTTGCTCATTATGGGTATTGGCCACTACAATCATGCCTCCTTTCTTTGGGACATATTGGATTGGACTCACCCATGAGCTATCTAAGATTGGATAAATGATCCCCGCATCAAGCCATTTTAAAATTTCATTTTTGACCACCTCTTTCATTATAAGGTTTAGTCTTCTTTGATGCTCAATAGACTTCTTGTGATTTTCTTCCATAAGTATCTTATACATACAAATAGAAGGACTTATCCCTTTTATATCCACAATTGACCACCCAATGGTTCTCTTGAAATCTTTTAACACTTGGAGAAGCTCTCTTCCTTGTTGGTAGCAAAAATTATTATTGGTAAAGTATATTCTTCTCCAAGGTAGGCATACTTCAAGTGAGATGGTAATGGCTTCAAATCTAGAGATAGAGGCTTTTCAACTACTGGTTTTAATATAGATTTAACTCTAGATGATAAATCAAGTAGTTTAAATTGTTAAGAAGCCTTAAAATATTTTTGAGTAGCTTTAAACAACTTGATATATTCTCTGACACCATTTTGCTCCTTTCTGACCATGCCAACCAAGGATGCTTCTAAAGGATCTTTAAAGGTTGATTCAACAAACTCTTTATGTACTGCATTGGCAATTATTTACAAAACAATATTCTTCTAGCTCATTTGGGCTCTTTAATGTTTTATAGATGTTAAAGATCACTTCTTGATCATTCACCCTCGTGGTTAGTTTTCCTTTTTGCACATCAATCAAGGTTCTTCTTGTGGTAAAAAAAGGTCTCCCCAATATAATAGGATATCCTTATCTTCTTCATAATCTAGAACTATAAAGTTTGCTAGAAATATTAACTTATCAACCTTCATCAAAACATCTTCAATGACTCTATTTGGATAAGCTAAAAATTTGTTAGCCAGTTACAAAGTAACTATTGTTAGTCTAGTCTCTCCTAACCCAAGTTTCTTGAAAATTGATATTGGCATTAGATTCACACTTGCCCCAAGATCACACAAGGTGCTTTCAGTAAAGTGTTTCCTAATGTTATAGGAAATGGTGAAACTTCCTAGATCTTTCATTTTAAGAGGCAATTTCTTTTTCAAAATAGCACTACATTCTTGAGTTAGAGCCACCATCTCAAATTCTCCAAATTGCTTCTTATTTAATAGCACATCCTTCATAAATTTAGTATAGCTTGGCATTTATTCTAAAGTTTCTGTAAATGGAATGTTAATGTGGAGTTGCTTGAGGATCTCTAAAAACTCTTGATATTATTTATCCAAGTTTTGCTTCTTGAATTGTTAAAGGAATGGTTATAGAGAAATAATTTTATGTTGATTCTTCTTCTCAACATTATCTTTCTTCTTCTTAACAACTTCACTTTACTCCTCGACAAGCTTCTCCTTCTTAATCTTCTCTTCCATCTTGCCTTGATCTTGTGTGGACTCATTATCTTGCCTTGAAGGTAACATTTCAGGTAACTATTTGCCACTTCATAATATAATGGCCTTGCATTTTTCTTTGCTATCTCTTCTTAGGTTAAGAGCTGTATTGCTTGGGAAAACCCTTTGTTGTTTTAAATTTATAAAAGAGGCTAATTAGCTAATTTGCAATTCTATATTTCTAATTTTTGACTTATGCTTTATCATTATTGGTTCTTGTCTAGCTAGAATAGCATCTTGCTTGGCCATGTATTGTATTAGCATTCCTTCTATACTTAGCTTCTTTTCTTGCATTGGCTATCTAGCTTGAGCAGAAAATTCGAGAAGATTAAAGGGTTTTATTTCAAAAAAAGATGCATGAGCCTGATTTTGATCTTGACTCTATGAAAAATTTGGATGATTCCTCCAACTTGGGTTATAGGTGTTTGAGTATAGGTTGTTTGAATTTTTTTCATAATTGCCTATATAGTTAACTGCTTCCATAAATGAAGAACATAGATTACTAAAATGTTCCTCTCCACAATGTTCGCAACTAATGGCTAAAGTTTGAATAGCATTCACACTCATTTGTGCCCAAAAACGTATTTTAAGATGATCAAACCTCTTGTTTATTACTACCATTTAAACTGAGAGTGTGGTTAAAGCATTAATTTTATGAATTGCTGCCACCTTTTTCTTTTGAAGTTTGGAGATAGACCATTGAAGAGAATTAGATACCATATTTTCCAACAAATTATATGTGACATCAACATTTAGATTACTTGTGATACTCCTATTGGATGCTGAATAAAAAATAGCCTTTATTTCCAATAGTAGCTTATTATAAAAAGTTTGCACTTATACCCATTTAGGAAATCCATAGTTAGGGCACTTTTTCAACAACTCTTTGAATCTCTCCTATGCTTCATACAATGGTTCATCATCTTGTTGCATGAAAGAGGTGATATCATTTCTTAACTCCACTTATTTATCTGGTAATGAGTTAAGCCACACCTTGGCTTTATCTTTTAGAGAAAGTGGGAAATGGCTTAATGGGATTGCATTATCAGATACATCATTCTGCTTAAAAGAGTCACACACCTCCAAAAAATTTGAAAGGTGAGTGTTCAGATCTTCCATAAGTGAGCCATTAAACTGCCCAGCCATTTGGAGCATCTATAGTACCACTTGCTTCATTTCAAAATTGTTGGCTTGAATAATAAGTCTTCTTATACTTGAATGGTGTCCTTACATATTCAATGTGGCAAAATCATTCATTGTTTTGACATGATTTTCATCATTATGTGCCATATTTTTGGTTAGTACAAAAGTCACAGATTCATCTCTCAAAGTTTGATTGGAAGCTTCTTCATATTCTTCTTGAAACAACACAACTTTTGAACTTTTAATTTCTTGCATAAGATGTCATGCACATAAGGAGGGAAGCCAGTGCAAAATAAAGTAGAAAAGGAAATAAGAATAACTTAAGTAAAATTATGTATAAAGCTTATGTTCCAATTACGTGTGCTAGTATTAATATTAATAGAAAAATATTTTAGCACATAAATCTTGGCAACGATGCCAAAAACTTGTTGCTTACTTGAAGCGTACACACAAGTATACGTATCATTAAAGTAATATAGTGATAAGAAAAGATCGTTCTCTCGAGAATTTGTAGTTAAAACTTGTCAAGTACCAAAATTCACATCCTAGCTTAAATTAAGTGAATCAATTTCAAGTAATTATATTAACAAAAGATGATTAAAGATTATCTATTATGCAAAGTTCAAAATTGTTATTTGGATTTTTGGGTGAATAATAGCATATAGGATTATTACTCCCTTTTGCCTTTCATAGCAATTTAATTCAGCACTCATTAACTTTACTCTTAATGACGATATATGTTAGTCTAAAATTTACTTGTTCCCACAAGTATTTGTACAAATATCAAATAGGATTATCTAATTAACTTTATAATCCCTTATGAAATCAACCAAGATCATTTTCATAGTATAACACCTAACTAAATTATGTGAGGTTAATGAGTATAGTCCTATCTTATTAACTAAACCATCCACTTTGCCTAATAAGTTTCAAGCACTCACACAATTTAAATCCTAATCTAATTTCACTTTCCTTTTTCCAAGTTCAAGCAAAAGTATCAAATCAATCTAATTGTTAGCGAAGCAATCAGAAAGCATAAAATATGGAGTTGAATAAACATGTATCTATCATTAATCATAAAATCAGAGTGAGAGACAATCAATAATCCATGTAAGAGTTCTTAATAATCCTAGATTAAAGAGCTTAACTATACATATTCATGAAAACTAGCTACAAAGTTAAAGCAAAGGTTAGAAACATCTGAATAAATGCAAAGAAAAAAAGAAGGAAAGAAGAAACAAAAAATGGAAGCTTGTCTTTGTTTAATCTTCAATCTCTAACATTTCTTTACTTCAAGATGCCTTTCTTAGATTCTCTTCAGCCTTTACCCACTTAGAATAGACCCCAGATAACTCAGAATGGCAGCTCTTCCAACTACATTGGCTATATGTGTAAGAAACTCTCAAAATTTTGACAAAGAAAATGCTGTGTTTTGCTAAAACAAACCATGCTGTGACTTAAATTTCCACACTATAGCAAAATGGAGTACTGGAAGCATCTATGTCGTAGCTTGCCCTTTTGTGCCACGGTGAATTTAGCCACTGTAGGCCTTTGAAATGCACTGTGCCGCAGCATTCCACATCCCCGCCGTGGTGCATTTAGTCTCTACTTATCATCATGCCATGGCTACATAGCATGGGCTGTGACTTTATTTTTGTCTCGACCAACGTTGTGGCATAATATGTTCTTGCTACGACACTCTTGCCTTTGTATGACATTACGCCATGATGCAACTTGCTTTGGGTGCTTCTCTTCATTTTCTTCTAGTTTAGCTGCGACTTGATGAATTTAGGCTGTGGTGAACTTCCTAAAACTACTATTATCAGTCCTTTGAAGCTTTTTGACATGAAGAATTTCATTAATCTTGTTTTAACATGTTTCTAGCTTAGTGCTTCATGTGATTGCACCCTACAATAAAAACAGAGTATGATTAATTCTCAAATTACTTAAAATTAAAATAAAATTTGTCATTTAAAGTGTAAACATTGAGTATGGAGCTATTCATTCTAGGTATGTTTATTTTCTTATAAAAAATATTATTTACTGTGCAATTAAAGGTTAAATCCATATTTATTAAAAGACAATATACGCAATGACATAAATAATAAGGAGTTATCATGCCACAGCGCAACTTGCCTCAAGTGCTTCTCTTTATTTTCTTCCAATTTAGTTGCGGCTTATGAATTTACACTGCGACACACTTCTTAAAATTGCAATTATCAGTCCTTTGAAGTCTTTTTGACATGAAGAATTTCATCAATCCTATTTTAGCATGCTTCTAGCTCAATATTTCTTGTGATTACACCCTACAATAAGAATAAAGTGTAATTAATTCTCAAATTACTCAAAATTAAAATAAAACTTGTAATTTAAAGTGTAAAAATTAAGTATGGAGCTATTCATTTTATGTGTGTTTATTTTACTTATTAAAAGTATTATTTATTGTATAATTTGAGGTTAAATCCATATTTACTAGAATAAAATATGCATAATAACATGGAGTTATTAGTATTTTAATGTAAATGGGCATGGGTTAAGGTCATGGGTGTGGATAATGGGTTAATATCTATTAAAATTCACATAAGGTAATAGTAATTCATTAAAAAAGTTCATTTTTGCTATTTAATAAATACAAATTCTGATTCAAATAATAAGCTTTTCTATTTTCATTTATTTTATTTGGGATAGGACTAACTATTTGGTCCTTTATCCTTTTTTTATCATTTTTTTTAAACCTAAGACATTAAAATAAATTCGCCTACTAATTTAAAGTATAATATTTCACTAAATAATATATTTTCATAATAGTTTCTAATTATACAGATATAATTCTCAAATATCTATTAAAAACATAAACTCTCAATCATCCACTGATGCCACCAAGATTAATGCCTAACATGTAAAATCCATGAATAATAACTCCCTACAATGAAATAAATACTATATCACTTAAAACATGCCCTACTACAATAGCCACCCAAGGTACATAGCCTGGCAGTTTGTTGCACCATGGGCAAGCATACAAGGGTTACACTACTTAACCATGTAACAACACATGAGTTGTGTATTTCCTCAATGTTTTTCACCTAAAATAAATTCTAGAATCATATGGTTTGACTATGTGAATGCACACGGGCCATGTACTTTCTTAGTATTTTTTGCCCATATGAGCTCTAAAATCATACTGCTTGGCTTTGTGAATGCACATAGGTTGTGTGACTCTTTGATGAGTAAAAATTAATATAATTTCTTAAGATGTTTAAGTTAAATCCTTGCATATTTGGATGCTTAGTTGTTGAAGCATGTTTGAATACATAATGGCCTAATTGAATTCTTCTAGAACCTAAAGAACTTAAGTCTACTAATATTTCACCTAATCCTCTGTGCAAAGGAGTTTATCTAAATTCCATGCATGGATGACTAAACCATGACCAATTCTTATGTATGGATGACCTTAGCAATGGAGTCCTTTGATATGAATTTTTAAGACACGAAAAATACTAAAAGATATGATAGCAAGAAAATGGTTCCATTAGAACTTGCTCAGGCAATCAATGACAACAACGTCATAGATTAAGCTTAGTAACATGAATGATGTTACAATTAGAGTATCATAAAATTATATCTATGATTACTTTTATTCATGACAGATACAGATTACCAATGATTTCATTGAATATGAGATTATGCTTGTAGATGTGACACCAGATGCTAATCATAAATAACCTATCTATGGATTACCTATATTTTCACTAAATATGGATTTATGATTATACTTGTTGATGTTGTGCTATATTCATACTAAATGTGGATTACCTATCCATATTGAAAGAAATACTTGTACTTAAGGAATATGATGTTGACCAAGAAACATGACTTGGATAACTTGGAATATAATTTAAGCAATATGATGAATATTTGTGATTCTATATTTCACTTTATTGATGCCATAATAGAAAGGAATTTTAGGATGGAGATAGAATTCTCAAAGAATAGAATCCTAATAGAAGGAGGTTTCCAGGAGATGGGATTCTTAAATCATAATTGGAAATAATCTCTAAGAGACAAGGTTCTCGAGGAACAAAATTCCACTAGTAAATGACCTCTTGTAGTAGTAGACAAAACAAAGTGATTATTCAAAAACATTACAAGCCATAATTTAGAAGGTTAGAGTCCCTCACAAGTTAAAGTCCTATTCTCTAAGGGTTGAAGTTTTGATAGGAGGGTCCTAAAGGTTTGGAGTCCCTTATAGAATGTGACCTTAGATTGACTTCTATGAATCCAATCTATGGGACACCCTAGTATGCTTATGTTGTTCCATGTCCATGAAAAATCTAAGTATTCTAATGATCATGTTGACTGAGGAAAGTAGTTCTTCTACCTTGATTATACTGAAAACCTAAGTCTCATACTAAGTAGTATGGGATGTTTCATAAGTTACTTATGAATTTGCAAACCTACATCTACATCAAATAGTATAGGATGCATGATGTAGTACTTATCGAAATTGTTTTGCCTATAAATAGTGTTTTCAAGGAAAGATCATCTGCATTTCCTTTATAATGATATGTACCTTTATAATGATATATACAATGTTATGATATGATTACCTTAGCATACTAGTGTACATGCTGATGTACTATTTTATGTGAAGTTCACCATGTTGATGTTTTATATGTAATAATTGAGCATGTTAGTTTGCATTGAGTTTTGCGATGAATAGATGAGACAAATTAAGCATGCTATTCTGTGCCAAGGAATGACCCCGCTAAGCCAAGCATATTTCAAACATGATGTTGTGCAACTTAATTAATCTTATATGCCTATTATTATAGTTGAATGCACCTATGTATGTTATATGTTGTCATGTGCTTGCTATTTTTATATGCCACAAACAAGGGGAATGAAAAGAAAATTTTTTTTCTGGAGTCTATGCTTTGGACCAGTACACAATTTTCAAACAATAGTGTTATTATTGAAAATGTAAATTCTCATTATTTTCTGTAATGCGTTCAGATAAGGAACAAAGTTCAACCAACATTGAATTGGTTAGGGATTGAAGTGTTTGTTATAGGACGAATCCCAGTATTTCTAACCGTCATCTAGATTGTAGCGAATGGAGATGAAAGGATGTTATTTTGTTGAATGTTTACAATAATAATTATGAGACACGACATATATGTTCGATTGCCTAACCTAGGAATTAGACGTATCTTTATATATTGATGCTGGAATACTAATCGTGCTATCTGGTGATTTTATTCATAATAGTGCAACTTTATGAATATTAGATATATAAAATTGGCTACTTTCGATATGGTCAGTTAAATTTTAATGTGGTCCGTTTTAGAATTAGTTGGTGAAACGAAATTAGAAAAATTAAACGGTCATAATTTCGCCATATGTTCATCAGTATGATAAAATAAAAAGGATACGTAGCACATAAAATAGAGGTGTTAGAAGCCATTCTGTTTTGACTACTCTAATTTAAACCTCTTCACTTGGGAGTATAAATCTATCAATTGCTTTTTTTATTCTAAAATTTTAAACTGCCGTGCATTAAAAAAAAAGTAAAATACAGAAAAATATATACAACCAGCACAGATCGCAACCACAAGTACAATGGAGTTTCAGTTTAAAACCTTCCTTTTTTTTTTTTTTCCGGTCTTGTGCTATATGCATGTATGAATTGCATTTTACACATGCATGAGTAAGCAATATGCAGAAAAAAGAAGACAAAAGAGGACCAAAACGTGTGAAAAAGTGAAGCATTCCGAGGATGAGCCGCGCTCGACCTTGACTATTCAATTGAAGACTTCGACAAAGATTAATGGGAGGAAACTTAGGCTGTTGACTTGAATCAATATTATATAAACCAAGTTCAGCCCTAGTAATAATAAAAGCTACATAATATATAAATTTTCTAAAATATTCTGATTAATGTAAGGTTGCTATTATTGAAGTTTACTTTGCTGGGTGGCCGTATTCAATGACAGAGTAGAAAGCTGGCAGAAAGAAAATGTCAAGTTGACGCTGCCATAGTGTAAATCAAATCAACATTAAAGACCAAAACAATAGGGAATAATGCACGTGAAAGAGTATAGTATAAAAGAGTCGCTCCTCGTGGAGCTCTATATAAAGTACGGAAAAAATTAAATTAAATTTATTATTTAAAATTTAAAACATAATACCTTATTTTTTTAAAAAAATTATACTTTTGGTCTTATAATTTTATATAATTTTTAATTAAGTTTTTATAATTTAAAAATTTATAATTGAATCCTTACAATTTAGAAATTTTTAATTTAGTTTTTATTGTTAAAATTATGTTTATATTTTATTAAATTTTATTTGTATAACTAATTATATATTGTTTTGATACTCTAAATAAGTATGATTTATACTAATAAATAAGGTAAAAGTAAAAATAATGAAACAAAATTAACTTATATATTAGTTAAAACAACCACAAAATGTGAAACGTTTGTATTGGTTAGAATTAGCATTAATATATGTTTCTGTCACATTCTTAAATTTCTTAACTTGCACAATCTCTAATTTGCATTATTCCAAAATTATGTGTTTTTTTTATATAAAGTTTTACATTTTGAAATAATTTTAAGAGTGATAAAGGGTTGTGTCGTAATAGTTTAAGAAAGTAAAGTATAACAATTTTAAGTTTGGATGCTAAAATTATAATTAATCTATAATGTCAAGAGTTTATATATAGTTTTCTTCTCCACCACTAGTTACACTATTTCCAACTAAATCAAAATCTCACGTTATACGAATTATAATCTTAAAATGTTATGTTAACGTTTAACTTAATTTATAATAATATATATGCATTATATATGTACATTATCATAAAATTAACATGATTTTTTGCGTTTATGAAATTATTGGCTATTAATTATACTGTTTAAATTTTTAATAACAAATTTATTTGAAATTGGTATCCATGATCAGTGTTGTAATCATTTCATGATTTAATAGTGAATTGATGAAAATTATATTTTGTATAAAAAATACTTACATGGTTAAGGTAAGTGTGTGATCAAGTTTTACACTATTAAGTTTAAAAATGTAATTAAATTTAATAATTACGTACTAATATTAACTGCAATTTGAAATTTAGTTACCACTTCTTATAATCCAAATGATTATGAAATCTTGTTTCTTATAATTCATTTTAGATTCATTAATTACTCTTTGTTTAACTTCCTAAGGACATCACCTCAATCTTATTTAAGCTTACGCCTATTTTTTTCCCCTCGTGTAGTATTGATTTTAATTTGGCAAGGGTTGGAAAGGGCAAACCTAAAACCATTCTTGTCTTGAAGCATGCATAGATGTTCAAGATTTCAAGTATATATAATCACTTGAAATTCCATAAGTAGAGAAGTCTGATCTTTGTTAATCTCAAACAAAACAAACGCATTTCCTAATTAATAGTGGAATATTAGAGATCAGAGCTCAAAAATATAGTTATTTATCGATCCTGCTCTGAAAAATGAACACCATCGTTTTGATCACAGTTCACAATCATCAGCCAGCATTGGTTGTACTAGCTAGCTAGCTAGCGTTGACTTGAGCCTCAGTATTTTCCTTTGTTAAGTCGCCGGCCACAACCTTCTTCATCATAGCACTCATAGTGACGAAATAATGGTGTCCTGGTGGTCCTTTGGTGAGGTCTGATCTTCTTGGTCCACCACGAGCTCTGATCCAAAACAAACATTCATTTTATTACTACTTAATTGATATATAATTCAATTCAAGTTCATTAAAAATAATTATTGCTCGGTGAAAGCTATACATACACCATCATCTGCTGCTAGCTAAAATTGAAATGCATATTTAAACATTTTCAGTAATTCATTTGAGTTTATTAACAAGAAACGTAAAATAAAGCCATGAAATTTTATGCTTTCATGCAGTTGAAGCCATGAAAATAAAGAAAATGAGAAAATTGTAGCTAGATTCTAATCAAGGGTATAAGTGAACCAAACGATGAAGGCGCATCTAATTAGAAAATGATAAGAGCCAGAAACAATGAAGGTGCATCTAACTCACAGGATCAAGGATTGTTCTGTGCGAAGAATGAAGTTCAGAAGTCGAACAAGATTCTCAGGTGAGAAATTTCCCAATAGACGATGGGACATGGTTAACAAATTGAAGAGAAGATACTATGGTCTTTCTGTATTGCTCCCCAACTGTGTTAGGCGTTCTACTGCGAACTGCATTTGCAAGTGAAGGAGATTGATATTTATACAGGGTGAGTGATCAAATTAATTAATGCAAGTTGGAATAATTCCCAATGGGTGCAAAAAATGTGATTATTTTTTGGTCAACTATATAATCCAATAAGAGGGTGCTTTTGTATCTATCTAAAGGCTAAACCACTCCACTATAGAGTCTTTGTTTATTATTTTCTCTATGTACTATTGATTATTGCTCATGTTTCATGCTCTACCGTAATTAGCAGGGGCTTTGCTGCCTATATTGACCAAGTTTTAGATTATCTACTAACAACGCAATGCGTATATGTGATAATACCTCAGTTCTGCCAATCAGCTCATTGTATTGTGGAAGAAATAATGACTTCACCCCGGGGGGGGGATTGCAAAAAGCAATCTTAAAGTTTAGATTATTTGTAAATAGTTTTTAAAGTTTTTAAAATAAAAAATTAAGTCATCCAATCCTTACATTTCACAGAAAAAAAAATTTTCTTTTATCTATTTTACCATTAATGATGTTAACATAAAGGTTCTGTTAGACTTTGTTATAATGGTTGTGGCAGACTTTTATTTGTTTCCAATGCTATTGTCAGCCAAAATAAACAGAAGAACTCATGTCTCGAAGTATGAAAATTGAAAAAATATTCTTGATTTAAAAATTTTAACAAACTATTCTTAATTAACCCCAAATAGAAGGATGCTTTAGGCAATTTTAACCAGAAGAGAAAAAACGTTCAAAAAAATTGAAGGATCAAGTCTTCTGTGCAAAAGTTACATGGATGACCCACCCTGTTGATTCCAAGTGGTCGTGGAAAACATGAAAGGAATTAAGCCGACAAAGGCATTCACGGAGGAAAAAAAAAACTCACGAGGACAGATGATCGATGGTGTGGTTCTAAAGAAACATGAGGAATTATTCAAATATTCGAATCTAGATCCTTTTGATTTTTAAAACAATAAATTTTAAATTTTTATAGTGAGAAAAATATTGTGTGAATCCCACTTCATATAGTGGACCCAATAATTTGTGTAAAGAATGTGTTGAGTGCTCATTGATTTTTGAAAAGGGATTAGTTGCCATAATTAGATGAGAGCACGCGGAATTATTCTCTTCATGAGCTTAACAAATTAAATAATTTATTTAAACTTTTAGTCATGGAGATATTTTTTTTTGGACACGAGAAGATGGGTGAAACTTTTTAAATAAATTGATTAAAATTCACATGATATATATATATATATATATATATATATATATATATATATAGGGAATTTTTAAAAATATGTAACTAGATCCTCTGGAGAAAAGAATGAAGGTTTATTTTCTCATTTTCTATTGCTTTCAATTTGGAAAGAGAGAATGAATGAGAAGAGACTCTTTTTTTTTTTTTTTCTTTTTAATTCTGAAATTTGAATCTAGATTACTATCAAAATGAAAGAACGAAGAGAATGATGATATCAAATTAATAATTTACATGAACTTTAGAGTGTTTGAGTGAGAAATAGAAAGTCGATCAAGCGATATATATATATATATAAGTTTATTTACATTGTGTTTGTGTCTTTTTCACCTGTTCATTAATTTTCTTATATTTTTATTTTCATTCCGAGGTAAGCGCAACGTTAATATCCAGTTGTACTTAATTATAGATAGTCAAACCCATTAGGCCAATGTGAACAAACAAATCTTTTCCCACGCCTGCACTACTGGAACTGCTTAAATTACCTTTCCATTATTTTGTTTTTATTTTTATTTTTTAATTTTGAAGCAAGCAAATGTAAAATGAAAACAATCTTTCAACTTTCATCAAACAAATTGCCTATTTGATAAAAGTTCAAAATTTGTTTTTATTTTGCATTTTCGCCACACAAAATAAAAAAAATGGATGATTGAAATAAAAAAAACTAAAATATGAACTATTCAGGTCAAATATAAATAATCTATATCTTCACCAAGGAGTAGTAGACAATCCAATTCCTAACACAGTATTAGATAGGTGTTTAATTTTCTAACAACTCCAAACCCTTATTATAAGTTGCATGGAACTTAACTAACAAGCACCACGTAAAACCCGACGTGCATGCAATGAGAAATATATACATGAGGGAAGTTGACTTTTCAAAGCAAACTTGAGCTGCCACGTAGAAATCTTTGCTTCCTTCTGCAAATTTCCGAAATGCCCCTTCTCTCATTAATTTTGCTGGTCTTTTTTGCTTCTCCAATCTCTGCAGCACGAAACCCATGCCCATAGCCATCATTTCGGTCAGGAAAAAGGAGCAAAGTCGGTGGGAAACTGAACTTCATCTTCTTTCCTCTGCTGAGTGCCCTGTTCGCTGGTTCTGACTCCATTTTCTTGCTCCTGCCATTGTCTTCTAGTTTGGCAAAGTGTGCTGCGGTTGTGAGTGAGTCAACGCCAGAAATACATCCTCTCCTAGGTCTGAGTTGATGCTGTAAGTATTATATTCTGGTCCATTATCACAGAGTTTCCCCTCCCCTGTTTTGCTTACTCTGTAAGGTATTTCTGTGTGTATGACTATCTGATGGAAAAGGGTGAGCAGAAAGAAAAGAAAAGGGTGCAAGGAGATGAGTTGGTTAGAGCAAATGGATTCCCCTTAAGCTTCAAAGTATTACCACCTTTCTCCTTTCAGATTATGCTCTCTCTCTCATCTCTCTCTCATGCTTCGCTATGGCGAGGTGCAGCCTTCGCTACGGCGAGATCCCGTCAGTTCCCTTCGCTATGGCGAGATTTACCACTCGCTATGGCGAGATCGCGTTAGTTCCAGACTTCATTTTCGCTATGGCGCACGCTACGGCGAGCAACTCCCTGGTTTTTGTATGGGCTGCTGCCAGCACTCGCTATAGCGAGAATCGCCTTCGCTGTTGCGAACTAGCTCTCTCGCAGTAGCGAGACCATTTCTCGCTGTTGCGAGAGGACTTGGCAAAATTTCTGGACTTCGAAATTTTCAGCTTTCACTTTCTTTTCCTTTTCCCTTTTTCCCGATTGTTACATATAATGAAGAATAGACATTAATGTTAGATAGGCTAAGTTAATGAGACAATTTTGCTAGTTATTCACACTCAAAAATCTGGTGATGGGTATTGTAGGGTACTCGGGAGATTGAGTTAGAGCTGAGGACTGGGCAGGGAATATTGATATCATCCTAGGAGGTGAGTAAGTAATGCGGACTGTGAGTAAACCCTATTTCTCATTTATTACTAAGTTTTCTTGCAGTGTTTTAACGTTTGGATAAATGTTTTGTTATATGCATATTACTGAAAACTGATTTAAACATGAAATTTTGCAAATTGATGCCTGTGGAGTAATTTGGCAACTTTGATATTAAACTGATATGGAAGGTACTCTGTCTGAAATGTGATTTGAGAAATGTATTAAATCTGAAATGTGATTTGAGAATTTGTATTAAATTTAAGAAGTTATCTACTCAGAACTCTGTAGCTAACAGCAGTAGTTGTTAGCCTTGGTGCACCATGATCTGAACCTCAGCTAGCAGGGGTTTTGCTAGCCCCGTGTGGGTAGCTACCACATGTGGAGTTATTTTATTTCGCAAGCCAAGTGCTTTGCGTCTGTGGTTATTCTCCCCGTGAGCTGTGTGCTCTGTGTCTGTTTCAATTTGATTCTGCTTAGATACTTCTGATGCATTTTAAGGAACGATCTGCATGAGGCTTGTTTTGTGCATGATGAATATTTATCTATACAAATATTTTTACGGGCCTTGTCCTTAAGATTTTTAAGGGTCGGCGTTATTTATTCACTGAGTTTCAAACTCACTCTTTCTTAAATTATTTTTCAGAGAGCGTTGAAGACCCTAGCCTACCCTGAGTGGCCAACTAGCTGTAGATCTCCTACAAATTCTTTTGGCAAACCCACAATTGTTCATGTGGGTGTATTTTGTGTTATAAATTTGTTTGTTCTGAACAATGTAAATGTGGCTCCACTGAATCATAGTTAGGATATCCCCGCTCCCTAGATGTCTATATTTTGATATATTTTGGATGTATTATTGAATTGACTGGTTGTAGAAATATCGGGAGGTCTAATTTATAGAGGGGACTCTGCCGAAATTTCTACAAAAGTCAGAGATAATACTCTTGGTAATGGTAAGGGGATTTGTTATCTTTTGTTCCAACATATCAAATCTGTGGGTTGTGAAACACCACGTCATTTTTTTTCCCAAAAAAGAGAACTTTAAATATTGAGGGTTAAAAAAAAAGGAGCAGAATAAGAATCTAACCAACCGCATGAGGTTTGACACTTACATTTAGGAGATGTATTCACCTGAGCCAAAATTTTAATGAACACCATTTCTTGGTTTAAATTGTTAGCATAACACCAATTTCAAGTTTTAGGAATGGATTTGTTGTTAAGTTTCAATTTATTTTATAAAACTTTTTTAATCCTCCTGTCAAAATTTTATACTTGCTTTTGTAGCAATCAATATACATAATGATTGATAGCGTGATTGTATTCCAATAATTGTATGGGATTGCAAGCTGCAATACCTTCTTCTAATGTTTTTGAAATTGCAACGGTATGATGAAAATGTTAATTTATAATTTATTAGTTTAATTGTGGTCAAATTATGATTGAATCGATGATAATTATATATATATATATATATATTATATAACAAGCATTTAATATAATAAATAATAGCAAATAAATATTAATACATTTTATATCTTTAATCATTGACAATATATAAATGTAACTATCAAATACTGTTTTGTTGAAATAAGCAAGAAGACTAAAATTTTATGAGAACTAAATAGTTCCATTAAACAAATTTTAATATAATATATTTTAAGTAGTCCTTAGATACTTGATGGATGTGCGTGCTAGTCACTAATTTTGCAAATTAGTGGTCATTTATAAAGGGAATTTAATTTTATTTTTTCTTTCTCCCCTTTAAATGTGTGTCACCAATTTTGCATATTAGTGGTCATTTATAGAGGGAATTTTGAATTTCTTTTTTGTTTGGCTGCCTTAAACAAGCGCACGTGTGTGATGTTACAAATATCAGACAAATATTTGCTTGACAGTGTAGTGTGGCTCCTAAAGTATGACCCTTCAACATGCACTATCAAATACAAAAGGGAACTTTATGCATTGCCACTTTTGCATCCACAGGGGAGCTTTAGCAAGATCAGTTCTAAGCAAGGTTTTAAATTGTAATTGCAACTGTGGTTGTGGTTGCATTGCAGTTATTACAATTGCAGGCATTGTAAATATTACAATATGGATTGTAATTGCTGCAATTGTGATTTTTTTGAAAGTTGCACAAATTGTTTTTAAAATGTATATAATTAATATAGCTCTCAAATACATATAATACATTATGACTAACATCAATATTAATTAAATAAATCCTTATTTTGTACAAGTATATCAATATTACTTAAGAAAATTAAAAGGAAAAGTTAGATAATATAAAAGTATTCTTACATATTTATCATAAAAAGAGAATTAAAATCACTATATTATAGAATGTCGTGAAAGATCATCCGTACTTTCGCTTTCATTATCACATTGTCTTACTCCCTATCTAAAAACATAATAATAAAAAAAAATCCTCCACCTGTGTTCTCTATTTGCTAATAAGGAAAATTTGGTACTTGGTGATAATAAGGCTTTTGATAATTTATTGAAAGTTGATAATATGATGGAGCTTGAGTCATTGGAGAGTGATCATATGACATATAAAAAGAATATTGATAAGATGTTGGATAGTAACTTTGACTACATTAAGATGAGTCACTAATGCCAAAGTTATTGAAACTCTATAAAAAATTAGAGGAAAAACTATTTTCTAATACACCATATTGTTGCCTTTCACCTCTTATAGATTGAGAACAACTTCTTCTATTATCACCAGAGCCTTTATCCTTAAAAGTTGTCATATCACCAACAAAGCTGAAATCATGCATAGTATATGGAACATCTTGATATGGATCTTGTTCCCTATTTTTATCTATATCATGATCACTTTTTACTAGACCACCACTACCACCACTATTGTTACTTGGTGGACTCAAACTACCATCACCACACTTGCTATGACCTTCATGAGAACTTGAATCATCATCAGCCTCCACTCTTCATCATTAGTGTCCATTCTGAGGAACCATTCTAAATTTTGAAGTCTATCCAATAATGGGCCTTCTCTCTCTTCAATTCATGGAGACAACAGATCATTTTCTTAGAATATGTAATCAAGATTAATTGGATTGAAATTATTTTTTATCTCTTCTTGACTATGTCTCTTATTTTCCTTCATTCTTAGTTTCATATTATAAAAGGTAAATACAAGTTTATATAAATTTTTATACTTGATTCTATCCTTTTTCTTTGTATGAATATAGCTAAATATGCTCCAGAAACTAAAGTTGTTTAACTCAAAATTTTTATCACAATGTTTTAAAGTTTAGGCACACACGAATCATATATTATCTATCATTTAGTTATTTAAACAAACAATATAAAAATGTAGTCAACTTTGGACTAAAAATAAAAATAATCATTTTGATTGAATCACATATTATACCATGTATACTTGTAATAAAAAATAAATTATATCTTATAGGAATCCACTTGAGACCATGCTATGTGGCTTGTGGCGTTCCAAAGGTCTCTCTCTTTCTCGAAAAGTATGAACTATGTAACTTCATATTAAATTTAATGTAAATATATAATAGTATATTCCAAATATCCATTATACCAAAATGAACTAACCTAATTTAATGCTTTAATTGCAACATCCATATTTTTTTTAAAATTTGGTGATTGCATTTTTGGTTCCATCAAATGTTTCTTTATAATCTAAATGACCATGCTCAACTTTAAATTGAAACTCAAGGTTAAGAAAATAATCGAGAAAGAAAAAAAAGAAATAAACTTAGTTAATACACAATTTGTGACAACATAAAATATACATATACATATATATATATATATATATATATATATATATATATATATATATATATATATATCCTACAAAATATAAATCAGTATGTAGAAATTTTCACTTTTTATCTATCTTATCATTATAAGTAGAGTGATAATGCCAATTTTGTTGTATAGACATCTTAGCTCTATCTATATTTTGATAAATAAAACCCATGGTTAGTTTTTCATCACTATTAACTAGTTTTGATACTTTGACCATTGGCTTAACTACTTTTAGTATTTTGTTGGCTTTGATCCAAAAGTCATTATCCAAAATTTCTTTTCTTGCATCATGTGCCAATTTGGATTGTCCTTGCCAAATTTAGACTTCTTTAACATTTTAGAGGTGAACATGTTTTTCAAATCCTGCTTTTACTTCACAAAAAATTGTAGTCGCAAGAATTATGTAGCAAAGCAAGTAATGGCTGGATAAATAATGTCTCTACCTCTAATATATTCTTTCATCAAATTCATAATCCAAATGTAGTTATATATAAAGGATGTTATCATTTATCATCTTCTAACACCTTTTGCACATTGCTCTTTTTTTTAATGTCTTCTAAACACAAATCTAGACAATGAGCAACACAAGATGACCAATAGAGATGTGATTTTTTTTTTCCCCATTAATTTGTTTCCAATTGCATTTAAAACTCCTTCACTGTCTATAACCACTTGGACTACATATTCTTCTCCAACCTCTTCTACTACTTGATCAAGTAATTGAAGGTAGTAATTAGTATTTTTGCTAACAATAGAAGAAACATAAATTAATTTTAGAAAAATAGTTCTCATGTTGCAATATGCAAGAAAATTTATTATGTGCATGTGATTAATGCTATTAGTCGAATCATCACACATTATTATAACACTTCTTTCTTCCCATACACCTTTCAACCCATTTATCTATTCCCTCATGGATTGGTATTCAGCTTCCAAATACATATATGAAATCTTATAAGGAGTAGGAACTTTAACTCCTATTGTACCTATCTCAATAGCTGCAATAATTAAATCATGCAACTAAAGAGAATTAAATAAATTCATTGAAAGACACTCATATATATTATAAACTTTGATACCATTTCTCCTAGTTTCTTCCTTAACATTCTCATCAAACAACTAAAAATTTTTAGTTGTTTCATACTTTTATTCCTCACAAGATCAACATTTGTAGACTTTAAATTAAAGATAATATCTTATGATTTTCTTGCCATTGGATGAGAGCTACCACCCTCTTCATACATATTTTACCTTCGTCTAGTTTATTATCTAAATTGTTGTCTACTCTTTCAAGATGTGATCTAATACTTTTTTAGGTCACATGCCTCATTTGCATTTCCTCATCACCAAATGCTCTCATTTCATCATCTTCTTCATCTTTCAATCTTGCTTCAAATTCTTTTTTTTAATCATTTTTTTCTTTATTATCTAAAAGAAGTTTCATCATAACCTCCCAAATAGTAGTTGTAACTCTAGGACAACAAACTACTTACCTTTTAAAATATGTAATATGTTGTTCAGTCAACTAATTCCACCTTATACTACTTTCCCATAGAGTTTGCAAATTATGTTATTTTGATTTCCAGCTACAAGTATTTTAAAATGCCACCCAATATCTTCATTAATACACCTTCCAATCTTTTAGTTGAAAATTTCTTTCTTAAGGGCATTGTTTTTATTTTATAATACCTATTGATCAAATGAAGTTGACAATATAACATAATATAATAAAATTAAAAGCACAATTAAATAACTAAAAAATTAATAAATTAAAGAAAATCAGAATAAAAATTCAAAGTTCACTAATAATAATCCCCTATTCCACCACTAACATCAATAACTCTTTTGCAATGCCTATATAATGACAGGTATTGATCAGTAAATGATATATAGGTTGGTAAATATATAAATGTGTTATTTTTAGTGGTTGGCATTTTTGTTTTCTCATTTGATATGTTAAACATTTAAAATTTAACAAGTTTATAGGCTAAATGACAAAGGCTCAAAGATTGGGTATAATAGAAAGATGCATAGCTTAGTAATCTACAGAAAAAGACGTAATGCTCATGTTTTCTTGTAAAAATATTATTTGTTTATAGTATAATCCTTTCTCTGTCTTTGCTATTATAGTTTCCAATTCAGTTGTTAACAAGAAAATATGATCATAGGAATAAATATTAAAATTTCTCCAAAAAAATAGTACATCCTCCTTTTCCTTTGAGGGAAATTAAACAAAAGAATAAGATTAATAAGAATAGACAAAGAAATACCAACTAAAAAAAAAGTTAACTAACAAGCAATAATATAGTTGCTAAATATGTTAAACTTAAAATAATTTCAAAATCATGAATACATATATATATTTCTTATTTTCTAAATTCCCATCTTATGTTCAATTCTCTATCATTATTGTCACTATAGTCGATCTATCATTACTTATAAATTTAACAATATTATGATTGGGTAAAATTAAAGTTTTTATCAGTTTAAGCTGTTATAACTCTTTTGAGTTGTTTTCACCTAGATCTACAAAATTTCCAACATAAAACAAATGTTGCGAAAATGGATTAATATTAATGTTTTTATAAACTTAAGATCTAGGGGATTTACATGAAGAAGAAGTAGCTATACATCTTGTATAAACATCCGACTTTAAAAAAAAATAATATATAAATAAGTATTATATGCAAAATCTAGTGAACTAAATCATAATCTATGAGTTGTGCTTTGATAGTAGCAAATTCTAAAACTCAAGAGTTGCTTATGGAAAAAATATAATTTCATATATAAAGTAATCATTTATATATGAATGGTTTACTTATACAAATGAATATAAATTTATACAAGATAGTCAAAATATTATAAATTTATCTTATTTCATGTAATTTTTTTAATTAATTTTATTATATTTGAAAAATTGTTATTGATTAGAAATTTTATCCATAATTAAATCAATATTCCATGCATAATACCTGCATGTTTTAAACTTATTTCATTCTATATACAAAATGGCTTACTTTGTCTACACTTCCAAATGAGGTTTGTGAACATACTATATCATTTATAGTAAAAACGATGAAATGATTAAAAAATAGTTAATTAAGCCAAAATATAATTAATAATTTCCTTGAATATTTCAAAAATATAATTTATAGTAAACACATGCTATTTTTTTTTTCTCATAAATGTTTACCTTTGCTTAGAGTCCATATATTTTTGTTAGGATACCTTTTTAAATAATGCTATATTAATTAATTAGCAATTTTCACTTACTTTAAATGTATGAACAACAAGAAAACAACTAAAAATATCCTTTTTTTAACAAATTATATTCAATAGCTACATATGTTTTCATTAATTATTTTTCCTTATACAATACTTAAAAACATAATTATAAATGCACTAACGGAAAAGGCATTAATTCAGTCTAATGCATTGTACATCTTTAAATACCCTTTATACATTTCCCACTTCAATTCATTATCTTCTCCCTCCAGCTCCCTAAATAATTTTAATTAAAAAAACTTTAATTCCAAAATGGGGTTAATTTTGTATTGAATGGTTCAAAACATTAGTAAATAGAAATTATTACTTATATCTCATTTTGATTTTTAGTTTGTATAAAAATATCTATAAAATATATAAACTACAATTCAAAAAAATATAAAAAATAATATAAATATAAAAGAGCTAAAAACCAATAATCATAAATAAATTTCAATATATATACACAAAACCATTCTTTCCAAACCATTATATACATATATATATATTATTAAAAAGATCTAAATGGCATTTATGGCGTGGCTCCCTCCTCCCCTGACTCTCAATGCTTCGGATTTGAACTCTGAAAGTGACTACCAGAAAAGAGCAAAGCAAGAAGATGTGCATACCTCTGGTGCTGGCGTTGACTTCTCTCTTCAAATTCTACCAAGAAGTGCATATCGTTGCCTCCACTTTGGGACTTCAGATTCAGATTTGAGACTGCTATGCTTTTGCCTCTAGGTATGGTTTTAGAGTTTAGAACTTCATATTCATCAAATCAAAACTCTTTCTACCAGTTGTTGTTATTGCTTACTAGCTTTTCTCTTTTGTTGTTTGGGAAAGCAAAGCTAGGGCCAATGACTATATTTAAAACTTTATGTTTCTAGCTTTATATGATGTGTTACAACAAAGCCCCAACACCATTTTGTTGTAGTTGCAACACCATTATATTGCAACCTATTAGCGTGATATCTAAGCCTTCTGCAATTATAGACTAATGCGGATGTGGGCCTACGTCCGTAATATTAAGATAGCATTTTCCAATGCGAGCTGCAATTTGAAACCTTGGTTCAAAGCTTGAACAAACCATCATTTTGCATACAAAACCACATAGTCTAACTCAGTGTTTTAACAATGTTGAATAGTTCTTCACCCACCAATTCAAAGGGTCTTCGAGACTAGACCATTAATTGTTTCACTAATTTTCTAGTTGAACTAGCAAGTTTGATCTAGCTTCTCAAACATTGCCTTTTTGAACTGACATGCTTTTTGAACTTCTTTTACATATGGTCAACCCATCAATCTCATGTGAGTGTGAAAATAAAAACTAGATAGTTTATGCATTTAGATATCTTGTTGCACAATTTATGCAGCATCCGAGCCCTTAGGTTTTTTCTTTAAGTCTTAGTTGTCCTTTTTTTTATTCTTTTTTTCTAAAAAAAGCAACATGAAAATAGTTCCTTAGCTCCTAATAGGTAAATGCAAATTTTTTTATTCTTAAAAAAGTTTACATATGCAAATTGTTTAAAGTAAAACTAGATTGTATATATATATATATATATGTATATTATATAAACATGAAGCAATTAAAAGAGAACAAGTTGATAGCAAACTAACAAGATCAATGCTTTTGTACTTTAGCTTTTAAAGCTCAAAGCTTGGAAAAGGGCTTTAATTGAAAAGCCTCCCAATAGATAAGCCATGGTATGCTTAGCAACATAAGAATAAGTTGGTTACCTATGAATAACTTTAAATATATGTAGGCAAGAAGAAAAATTTATAGGTGTTAATTAAGAGATCTTTAGAATTTAGGAAAGTCTAATAACTTATAAGTAATAAAGAATTGCCTTATTAAGAGGTATTGAGAATTTAGAAAAATCTTATAGAATAGGTTGATTATTACTTGTAGTACACATAAATAGTAATATATACTATAGGAACACATTTATAGTTTAAAATCAAAGTTTGATTAAAACTTAGTTCACTCTCTTTTTGTGTGGCAATATAAAGCTTTGTAAGTGTAGGCATGGAATATTAGAGAAAAGGAAAAAGGGGAAGGAAAAGACTGAAACATGTGTGAGCATGGTGAACCAATATTTCAATGACATATCTATGCGTGTGTTTATTTCATGTCATGTTATTTTTTATGAAAATCATTTCCATAATAGGAAATTCCAATAGCTAGAAATTTAACCTAAATAAGCTTTATCTCTTACTGAATTTTTATTGACAGATGAATGGTTAGGGTAAATCTAAAGTATTCCAATAAGAGTTGAATTGGATTTTAAAACCTCTTTTTTCTTCTTTTAAAAAATTTGATTCCTTTTAAGATCATTAAGTTCCTAATTATCATATGCCTATTTGCTTAAAAGATATTTTAAGCAAATAGATATAAAGAGAGTAAGGATGAGAGAAAGCATATAACCAATTTATCCTGATTCAAACTAAAATGTCCTATATTCAGTTTCTAAGCACACAACAAGGGATTTTATTACTCATGGGAAATCATTAAAGATACAAACTAGCCCTCCAACCCAAGCACAACTTTATAACTTTCACCACCTTTCCCAAGGCAACGTTACAAGGACTTAGCAATTGGCTTTTGTAGCTTATTTTCAATGCACTAATTTTTTCTACACAACTAGATTTTTCCTAAGCTTTCTAAAAATTAAAATTACAAGATAGCCTCACACAAGTTTAAATCTTTGCTTTTTATAACCTTTCTCATACTAGTTTTTTGTTTACAACATGCCCAAAAACTTAATCCTAAAGAAAGCAACTAGTTAAGCACATAAATTCTATAAGAGTTCTCTATAATACAATGCTAAATCATACAACACAATAATTTATTAAAGCATAGATGATATAAATTTAGAGTATAAGTGTTCAAATTTCTTTTTGTATTAAAGAATTTTCTAAAGTTAATTGATGTCAATGATAATTAGGAAATTAGATGAATTATGAAATAAATATTCTGAAAGTTGATTTTTAGAAACTACCAAAGCCAAAAATTCTTCAGAAATATAAAAAAAATATTTGGGAAATAAAAGTTGTAAGCAAATTTCTAGGGTTAAAATATAAATAGTAAAAGTTTATGTGATGTTTGTAAGCAAAAAGTCCATTAGGGTTCAAGGCCAAACAAAAATAAAATTTTAAAAATAGAAAATTTGGAAGTGGCATCTGGGTTTTTTTAAAAAATTTGCCGAAAAGCCAGTGGCATTTTTGTAAATAAGTAGACTTTTTGGAAAACATACAGGAGGGCTTTTTAAATGAAAGTTTTGAGTTTTTCGGGGTTCTCAAAGGCTCTGAAGACCATAGGAAGCCCTGTGATCGATAAAGACCCTTCGATGTAATTTTTTCGATGTCTGTTGACCCGAATTTTGACCGATTCATTCGGGAAGGTTTTAGCTCCGATTTGAGTGATTCCAAAAGTATTTTATTAAATTGGAAACCTATTTGTTATGATGGAAAAGACAGTTCTAAAAAAAAAAATCTAAAATGAAGGAGAAACAAAAATGCTATTACGAAAGGGCAAAAATGGAATTAAAGTGTTAAAAGAAGCTTCCAAATTCTTTTTATAAGTCACATTCTTTCTCTCCTTCATTAAACTGACTTGCTTCTAGCCATTTTCAAATAAAAACTCGATCTTCTTAGGCACACAAGAGAAGGAGGATTTTAGAGAAAGAAATTCAAGAAAAAGGTAAGAAACTTTAAGAAATTTCATATCCTTCCATTTTGAAACTTGCTCCTCTCCTCTCAAGCTTTCTTTCTATGGCTTTAATGGAGAGTTTGGTGCTGTTTTGGGGGCAGAACAGAGAGGGGAATTTCGAAAATTGAGGGAGCAAGCCAACTAAGTGGAAGAACAAGCCAAAAGAAGTAAGAAAACAAGGTAAAACTTCTATTTTTTAGTAGTTTCTTCCTCTCCTTTCCTCTTGTATGAATTTAGCCACCATGAACCCAATTTTTAGGGGTTGTTTTCTGCCCAATTCATGGAGGGAGTAGAGGTTTTAGATGGCAAGGATTAAGAAAGAACCAATAGAATCAAGAAAGAAACATTAGAAAACAAGATGGAACCATTAAGGATCTAAATAGTCCCTTGCAAATCTGATCTAATATGAATTTTTTTAAGCTTAAATGAATATTTAAATGTGATCCTAAGATCCCTAAGAGGTCCCCTATATGCCTCTTCCTCCATGAAAATGAACAAAACCCCATGGAAAGTCATGAACCTAGAAGTTGAAAAAGTGTGGAGCACTTAAGGGGATTGTAAAATATGATTTAATCCACAAGTTCCCTTAGCTATTTAAGTATTTCCTTGACCTCCTACAACTTTTAACAACCTCCCTAAATGGTTCCCCCATCAAGGAAAAATCAAGAAGCCATTAAATCCCATTTATGCTCTAGGTTTCGGCCAAGTAGGGATGGTATAGTTAGGAAGAGTTTCAAATCTTTTCAAGCCCATTTTTGAGTCATATATGATGAATGAATATGAAGGGAAGCCTTGGGAAAACTTTAGGAAGCTTAAAGAATGAGTTGGTGCTTTAGGTTCCACATTGTGACCTAAAGAAGTAACAAGATGTTAGGCCCATTGTTTTAATGATGTGATGACTCCAAGAGGTTTAAAAGGAGTCAAAAATCATATTTCAGAGTGGAAAATGAGGCTTAGAAATCATTTGAGGGATGTTTCTTCATTAAATGCCATTATGGACTATAATGGAACCTCTAGAGCAATCTAGTGTTTCACTAAATTATGTAGTCTTAGAATATATTTTATAAACCTAAGTGGCTCTCATAAATTGTATCAAGGTCAAGAGGAACCTTCCCCACACTTTTGTGGTTGTGTAGCTGAAAAGATGAGCTTAAATTCAAAGGGAAAAGTGTGTGAATTGGTGCAAGGTAGCTCTCTCTACCTTCTCTCATGCATGGATGTATGTTTAGCTTGTTTTAAAATGTGTGTATGTGTATTTTTAAGCTATGAAAAGTATGCTAGTGTGCCTTTATATGCCATGATTTTTGATGTCATGTTATATTTTCAAATAAGCACATGATATTTGTATGAGTTTGCTTAAGTGTGGAGAGGCCAAGAACTCTTTTCTTTGGTAAGGATGAGTTAAGAACCCTTGAGTTTGGTTGAGACAAAGTAAAGAGTCTCTTAAAAGCAAAGTGGGTTCTCAAGAGTATGGTTGAGTCTAAAGTACTTAAGAAATGGGTGAGGCAAGTGCAAAACCTATGAGGAGAAGTGTGAGGCCAATCCAAACACTTGATGAGCTCTTGAATGAATTGTATGAGTTGTTTACATGCCAAGTTTGCTTTTAAAAGGTCCATGGCTTTTATTTTCACCATGCATGCATTTGTAAAGTTTGCTTGCACATATTATGTATAATTGAATGGAAGATGAGCTATTGGGATTCTTTGAATCTCATCCCCTCCTATCTAATGACCCAACATGCTAAGTGGACCAAGTAATTATGGTGAAGGAAGTCAACAACCATGAAGCGTGAGGATTGACAAAGTTATGTATTATTTTGCCCATTTAGGAACCACAATGATGGTTCATAACGTATATAATGTTGTATATGTACCATGACCTTGAGACATATGTAAATATATTATTATGTGATGTTTAGATGTATGAAAATAATATATGACCCATAGCACTCAATTTGAGTATGTAATGCCAAAGTGTGCAATATAGAATTTTGATGAAAGTACACATAAGTTTAGGTTGAATGGCCAAAATGAAATGCATGAAGTTTGGGACCATTTGGGTAGCTCACTTAAGTCTCAAATGTGCTTTTAAACTTACCCAAAAGGTGCCAAAACCAAAAGAAATTCTTTTGGCAACTTTGGGACCCTATAAGGAGCCAAAATTAACCATTATGGAACCCTATATTACTTTTTAGCCAAATGAGTTATTCTTGATCTAAGATTTGTCATGCAATTAGGTCTCATTGAGAGCTTTTTGGAAAGTTAAGGATTATAATTTTTGAAGGTCTACAGAATATTTGATGATTTTTTAAAGTTGGCAAAATTTATGAAAATGGTCTGATGCACTGTTACAATGGTTCGAAATTGTTTTCTGTCACATGAAACTCAAATGATATCCAATTGCTATGAAATTTTATACAGAGAAATTATGCAATTACAGTGACTCGTGCCAACTAGAATCACCTCATTTGGAGGTCTAGAGAGGAAGATATAAATTTTTGAAGTTTCTGTCCAGTATAAGTAACCTTGCCTGACCAGAAGTATTGTTCCATCAAATTTTGAGGTCTGGGCTTGATGAACTGATCTGGAGATATTTTTCCTCTTTAGTTAACATCCACAAATTTCTATATTGGTATCATTTGCATGCATTGGATTTTTGTGAAATTAATTGGATATTTTTTAGATTCATATCAGTAAACTGTGACAGCATTAGGACCCAGTCCGACCTTCAGACTATTTCGCATGTCAAATGCTCTGTGTGTGGGATGTTATGACTTGCACATATTTTCAACATAAATTATACATCCCAAGGTTTCCAGAATGACCTAGATTTCATGATTTATATTTTTTTAGATTTAGTTATGATTTTTTTAAAATTTGCCCAGAAAAGAGGCCAATTCTGGCAGAGAATAAAACCCCATGATCCACCTTCCTATTCAGTTTTCGTGAGTTGTAAGCATGTTTTTGTGATGTAAATGAGTTGTAATGATGTAATTAAATATGATAATATATAACATGAGTTCACACAGTTCACGTGATATAGAAATGAATTTTTAATCATGACACAACGCAAGAAAGTGTGCTATTTTAATGGAATTTCTCACTTCCTTCTTGCTATATATCACATGAACATGTAAAGGATGATGGATATGGGCTAGAAATTATGGTGTTACAGTTTAGGGCTAAAACTTATAATTTTAGCTTGGTTAAAAATTAATTCCTCCCTTGTAGAAATTGGTATATGTCATAACTAGCTTCATATAGTCTCGTTCATACCACTTATTCTTAAAGGAAAAAAAATGCTATTGTTACTATATTTTTCGTAATTATTTTTAGTGTAATTTGCAATTCAGGTGCAACTATAGGGGTTAAATTTGATTTTTTTATCATTCTATTCCATGAATTTTATATACATGTTTGTTTTACTCCACTTGATCATAAGGTACACTTCAATTGCATAAAAGAGTCATATAGCCCAAATTGACCACTTTTGCCATATTAGGTACCAAATTTCAAATATTTATAAGTTGGGTTTGATAACTTTGATTTATGTAAACTTAGTGACTATGGAAAACTTATTATGTGAACTTTATGTTGTTAAAATTTCAAGTAAAAATGATTTTATTTGTTCTCTTAAAAAATCAAGAAAATATAATTGGTGCAAAGTGAACAGTCCCAAGTAAATTTGCACAATTTTACTAACTTTAAAAATTCATAAAATATTTATATAACTTCAAAAATTCACATTCTTAGCTTATTATAAAGCTCTTTAAATTCTCTAATTGCATGCCAAATTTTAATCTTAAATTAGTCATTTGGGCTATCAAGAATAGAAGTATAATTTATAACTCATTTGGACCAAATTTTGGTTCTAAAGTAGTCTAATTAGCCTTTAAATTGTACTTTCTCATTTTGAACAAATTTTAATTGTCATAAACATTCATTCTTTAAGGTTCAACACATAATATAAAGCTTGCATCAAAATACAGCCTCCCAACACCTAATTATGCACATGAACCATTATGCATCTCACATAAGAATTCTTACATTAATGGTAAACTTTTACATCAAATTGGCATATATATTAGTGCTCAAGATTACACGAGTTTCCATTACAAAACCTTGTCATATACATCACAAGTCATTATATATACATGTGCTTTCTATCCATTAAAGACTACCATATACACTAAACATGTTTACATTACAAAATCCCTAGTTACAACACTTTTTAAAGCCTAACTATTCTCCACTTCTTTTCCTTTACTGGGAGAACCCAAAATAGTTAGTGAAAATACATGGGTGAGATTATGGAAAAAATCTTAGTAGCTAATCTCAATCAAATCAATGCATACAAGAATGCTATTAGAAAATGCAATACATGCTGTGCAAGTATATGATTTTCATGCATTATGAAACTTAAATACAACTTTTAGCATAAAAACTTATTTCTTAATGAGCCACGATATTTAAAGATACTAGTTGGGTTCAACTCAACTTAACCCTAGGCCAAAGAAGAGCTATTACGTTTAATTCCTTGTCGTAAGGAGTTAGGAGCCAAAAACATATAATACCCATGCATAAAACTCATAATAAAAACCATATCAAAGCATAGCTCAAGAATACTTTAAGCAACTACACCCACAAGCATCTTAACTCATTTCAACATTCAAATGTATGCAATATAAGGAGATAAAACTATCTTATGGCTTTAAAGACTTAGAACTACCACTAACCCCTTGTTTATCATCTTTTTCTTGGCTTTCTTTAAGTTGGCATGCACAACTTGGTGAGTTTAGGTTAGCTCGGCCTACATGTAGCAATTGCTAGACAAAATGAGATATTAGGACCTACTTTTACCTTTACTATCATCACATAATTCTATTAGGACTTAAGATGCTATTTTAGGTCACTTTTAGGTTCCTTAAGAGGTAACTCTTGGAATTCCCTTTCTAAACTCTATACTCTCACTTACTATAAGCCATATAACCCTAATGAAACTCATTTGGATCATTATAAGTTTGATTAAATAAGTTTAAGACCAAGTTACTTCTTTAAGTATATTTGAATCCTAAAATTTTAACTTCCAATTTAGGGCTCGTAAATTCAATTTAATGATTTCATTAGTATTTATTCCTCTCATCTGAGTCTCTTAAATCATTAGAACCCATCAAAGCACTTTGTAGGTGCCCTAACCATCCCTTGGCAAAGGCCATGACATAAGGAAGGACTAAGGGAGTTGTGCTCATTTTTTGGAATTTTGATGCATGTGAAGGTTTCTTAGCTTATGATCTAATATAACTTGAAATGTCCTCCTAGGGCTCCAAAATTCTCAAGGTAATGACTCTATCTTGCATTCTATAGCCTTTCATTTTATTATCTTTGTTATATCTTATCTTCACACTCCTAGACCTCTAATACTATCATGTTTCAGCCAAAACCAAATCCCCTTTAAGTTCACCCTATGTTGCCCAAACCATAAAAGATGTGGAAGGGTAAGGAAAAACAAGCTTTTTATATTGCATTGTACCTTGGTTCAATCCTTGTTAAGTGGAGGATTTTATTCCACAATTGGTTTCCTCCAATTCCCTTTTTTTCCCAATTGACCAGCTAACAAAATTGTTCTTTTAAGAAGCAAAAACCATGAATAAGAAGTGCTCAAAGGGAAGGAGAAGATTTCTAACTACCATGACATAAGATTTTGCATGTTTATATACCTTTTGGCCTTGTCTTTCCTCCTTCTTTGGACAACTCTTTGGTTCTATTTTTGGTGTGCTCTAAGTCAATTAGAAGGGTTGGTCAAGTGGCGTGCTGAATACAAAAAAGAAAGGATGATTTTTAAAACAATTTCCAAAATACCAATTACATCCTAAAACTTTGATCACTTTGTTTAGACCTATTTTGACTCCTTTTTAAATTTTGTTAGCTTCATATGAAAATTTAAGTCATTTAGTTTATTAAGAGCCTTTACCTTGGAGTTTTTTGAGGTTTAAAACCATATAGAACAATTTGACCAAAGTTTAGATTAACAAACATTTTAAATTACACACTGATGGGGATTTTTCTAGTCTAAAGGTCCTTATGGTTTTTAGGGCCTCTAAAAATTATAATGAGCTTAACTTTTTCATTTGAAACTTTTTCCTTTGAGTTTCTAAATTTTTTCCTGAAATTATAATTTTTCCATTACATATTCTATTTAATCTGTTTAGCTATTTTAGCTCTGATTTTAGGTTATTTCTAATTTCTTATCCTCATTCTAAATGCTCTAATTAATATTCCATCATTGCTTGGCTTTAATTTATTTTATTCTAAGGTCTTCTTTTACCTTACAAGTTCCAATTCATTTTTAGAAGGACTAAGTGTTATAGTATAGAAATTACAATCCATAATGAATTGAAATTTTTGATATAAACTTTGCCACAAACGAAGATAAATTTTAAACCTAGTATCAACCAAATTAAGGAAAATTTTCATCTACTTTGGTACTTGCTCACTGACTTCCTTACAAAGTTAATGAACAAAATGTGGGAAAATAGTGAATGAAGGAGATCTAGTAACATGATCAAGAGGCAAGATCTAAAAATTCTAAATCACTTTGTTTTTATATATACAGCTTCCTAATCATTCTACTTACCACACCATCAAAAAGAGAGAGAGAGAAGGGGGAAGGGAGTTAAGGAGTGAGAATCAAAGAGAGAAATAGAGGGAGTAAGAGTTTATGCTTAAAGAGAAAAGGAGGTGTTAGAAGGAGTTTCAGCCATTTTGAGCTAAAGAACCTAGTAAGAAATTTTTTTCTCGCCAATTTGCAAATTTTAGTTCAAATGCTTTAGTTCTTTCCATTTTATACATGTTCTCTCTCTCTTTAACCCATGAGCAATAGCATGTTTCGTTACTTTACAAAACTATTGTTTTAATGCATTATGGAATGGAGGAAAGTGTTTTTAGCTTGTATAGATGCTTCTTGAATGGCTGGTTTAGAGTGAAACTCCTTGCAAATTGAGTTATGGAACTTTTCCTCTCCAGCCCAAAATTTGAGTTTTATTCTTGCATTTTAAATTCCATTTTTAAGCTTGATAATTACCTACATGAAAAGTAAAAGCCACTCATGTGATTGGTATAAATTGAGAGCCCTTCGATAGCCCAAACTAGTGCTTTCTCTCTCTAAGCTCTATTAATGGTAGATTTTAATCCACTCATTTAAGATCCTTTTTGTCAATTGTTTTAACATTCTATCATGATTTTAAGATGCTTTGAATACTTATTTGGGGTTGACATGCTCTAAAATGGAAGAACTAAGATTGTATAATGTGGAAAATGCCATTTTCATGAAGATGAAGTGGCATTGCAACACCAATCGTGCAACCTACTTGCCAAGTGGTGCCATAGCACCATGTGCTATATACAAAAAATGAAAATTTTCAAAGTTTTAAGTAGCTTTTTATCACTAATCATTATATTACTCAAAACTTAAGATAGAAAGGATACTTAGAAGTTTCAAAATGGGAAAATTTCTTATACGATTCATGATTATTAAAGATCTAAATAGAGATTTAAATTCTAAGAATTGCCCAATACCTAGGATTATCAATATAAGTTAATAATCTTCAAAAACATGCTCAAGTTATAACTACATCATTATATGTATGCCAACTTGAACAGAATTATCTGCTTAATTAGTTAAAATATTCCTTTGAGAATGAAATTCTACATGCACTATATTATGAGCATATGAATGGGCATATCTATTAGATGTTTTAGATGTTGTTAATATCTAGGAGAAATTATTCTCCACATTAGCTTCCTTATAGGGATGTAGCTTCTCTATAAAAATGGTTGAAATCAGCTTCCTATGAGGGGATGGAGCTTCTCTTTAGAGATGGCCCTAGGAATATTTATTTATTTTACATGTGATGTAGATCTAGTATGGGGAATACCCTAGATAGCATGATTGTTTCATTATGATCATCATTTTTAGATATTCTAATGGATTACTTTATGTGTAGATTAAGGAATTGAGGGAAAATACTAATCCGATCTTGTTACATGGCCTTTATAAAACTTAAGTTTGTACTTAGCAATATGGGATGCTGAGTATAGAGTCCATGATTCTTTTTAATATCAAATACCATGTAATTAAGAGGGATGGAGTATGTTTCCACTAGCTATGCAGATGATGTTTGCCCTTTATAATCATATGATTCAATGTGGTTCCTAAGCATGGCATATACAATGTTATGTATATAGTATGATTACCATGTAATCATGTTATGATTAATTTATATTTGACATGACTCAGAAAGACAAGAATAAGAAAAGTATTTCTATACATGTGGTAGCCAAATCATTGTTTACTTAAAATTATCTTATTGAGAATTATTATGATTCTTATTATGTGCTGTAATGAGTTCATATAAAAAAGATGTTGATGACCTAGTACATCATTGAGATTGAGTGGATGTCTGTTCACATCTAGGGGATCGGGCAGGTCTAAGTTATCATAAGGGTCCAAACAGACATTATCTTTGAGGACTCACAATAGGTCCCACCTCTATCTAAGGGAGCTTGAGATAGTTAGCATAGACTAGATTTTGGGAGTCATGGTAGTAGACGAAGCCTTTTTATTATCTATTTGCTCCTTAGCTACACAAGGTTTTATTTTGGGATTGTATATATTTACCTTGACTTCTTATTAACTAACCACGATTATTTTGATATGATTGATGATACCCTTTGTGAAGGATCTTCAATTGACAAACATTATTTGATAAGAACTTAGTGTGGTTATGTTATGAAATAATTAGACTCCATGCTAGTACATTGCGTGAGTTTCTTATTGTTTATGTTCTAAGTATTTAATTCTTTAGCTTCCACAATAATCAACTTGAATGTAAGATAGATATTTGATGCATATACAATAAGGGGGTTATACTTTTTCTTTCTTCTTGTTTTTCTCTTCAAATGGTTTTCTTTATATAGTGCAACCTTAGCAAGTAACCATTAGACAAAATCTTCCCTTAAATGTGAAAATATGCTCTAACGATTAGGAATCTCTAAAATCAATCTGTGATTGTATCAATGACTTCTTTCCATAGTAGGCAATCTTTATTGTATAGACAGTTGATTTGATCAAATGCATTTCTTTCAGAAGCTAGAAGACTTGAATAATTCTTCATTAATGCAATTATGTCTTTGCTTCCTTTAAACAACAAGTTTTCCTTGCTTAGCTTCCTTAAATCTCAAACTTGCTTTTTTTCACTCCTTAACCAATATTTTCTCATAAAATGCATGAGAATCGTTAGTATGATTTGATCAATGCATAATATTTCCATAACAGAGTCAATGATGATATTTACATATTCTCTAAGCTTTGGCCTAATTAATCAAATAATTCAAAAGCTTTCCATATGAGGATCTTCAAAGAACTTTCCTTATTTATCATTCAAAAGCATCCATTGAATTTACCATATTATGATTTATACTATTTGAAAGTTTTCCACATAAAATCTTTGACTCAATATTATTTTTGAAAACTTTCCGTAAGCTTTGACATAATAAATAAATCCTTTTGAAAACTTTTCTTAATCAACCAAATCATATCTCTTTAATTATAAATGACTTAAATAACTAAAACACATTTTAGCCCATGAAGCAATATGTATACTTAGCCCAAACAAAATTTTCTAAGAATAACAATTTTGGTCCAAATGAACCATTTTACAAAAGTCACTTTGTGCAAAATGTTTGGCATAATTCAATAGTTGGATTCATCATCAAAAAGTAAATTTGTGCCTTAATCTTTTGTGATTATAGCAAACATTGATCGCTGCTCTCCATCAGAATACACCTATACTTAAAATAATATTGATAATATGGATTATGCATATCCATCTACACCATTTGTGCCACAGCAACCTACTGACAATATTGATTAAACCACACGACCTACTACATAACCTATTGATTTGAATAAGGAGCTATCAACAAAAACTTCCAGTTTGCATGGATGGTCGAATCATACAGTTACTGTCTACAATCTAAATGGTTTGCTAGGTTAACTTATTGTGGACATCATAAATGGATCTAACTCATCAAACTCCAGTTTAACAATCTCTTCCAAGGTTGCTCCATTTAGTCAAAATCAAATGATTATCTGAAGTAAGGCATGTAATTTTTCCAAATTGTAACCTCCTGAAGCTTTTCATGAAGGTTTTGCAGCTCCAGAGCTAAAGACTCTACAATTAACTCTTAAGCGCCATTATGCATGAAAAATTAGAAGTTCATAAACACATTAAAACATCGTCTTTAGTTCCTCAACCATTTAATGCCAATGTCATTGGCTCAAAATGGGTTTATCATATTGAGTACAAGGATGATGGCTTAATCAATAGAGACAAGGCTGGCTTGTTGCTTTAGCACATGAAAAAAATTGTGAAATAGCGAGGGAAGGTTTCACTCGCTAATCCCTTCCTAACCAGCTAGAGACTATTGAGGATATATAAATCCCTTGCTAATTTCCTAAATTGTGAGAACTAAATATTTGTTAACTTGAATTTTTTATGTTTTAGTAGTAGGGTTGTGAACTTGCATTTTTTATGTTTTCAACAATAATAGACGAGAAGTACAGTCTATCACCACTCAGTCTTTGATCTACGAAGAGAAGACAAGACAAGACCCAAAATAACTTTCACACCTTGCTCTGCTCTAGTAAACGTTGCTCTGTTTTTCACTGGAAGAGTCACACAGCTTCCAAAGAAATGGATCCAAGTGCACTATTAATAAAAGAATAAAGTTCAGTGTAAAAAATGGATCCAGCGTCATTATTTGTGGTATATGGGGAATCTAATGAGAAAAAAAAAGAAGATTGCCACGTGTTGCTTCCTAGACAGCTAGGTGGCTTGGATGGCAAGGATCGCGTGATTACATTGATGCAGTCATTCACCTGGCTGTCGATGATCCATTCTGCAAAAAATTTTTGCTTTCTTTTTTCTTCATTGACTAGTGATCTTGAAATCTAGAATTTCTTTGGTATAGTATGTTACATAGTGGAATAACACAAGCATGCTTCTTACCATATGAAAAAGTTTTCTATAAATGATAGGCCATGTAAAAACAACAGTTACAAATAGTTGGCAAATAATTTTAGATATGGATTATTCTTTCAAGCATTTTATTAAACACTTGTGTAAAGTTTTGGCAATGTAGCAAATATTCAGTGTACATACTTTTTATTATACACTTCATAATGCAAACACTTAGCATTTTCGTTTCTGGAGATGGAACCCCATTACGTATCAGTGCCTTGCGTAACACCCTTACTTTGAGGATGTTACACTTAATTATTTATTAGAGTAGCCAAATTTTGAGTATCAAATTTTTTTATCTAATATCAAGAAACTAATTTTATCTACCTAATATTCATAAGTTAGAAAATGAAACCATTATAGCGTTTGATTACTAAAGTATAAAGATACAATTAGCTCTTAAACTGAACCACTAATATTTATCATATCTCATTATCATTACTTTAAATATTCTTTTAATTTTTCTAATAGAGAAATATAAATTAGCCTTATATATTTAAACAAAATTATATTCTTACGTTAATTTCTTAAACTTCTCTTCCTCCTTTTGCTTCCTCTTATCACGCCTTTTCTCTCTCCCTTTCAGCTCGCTACTGCTACCTCGCCAAAATGGAAGGCAGTGAGGCTATTTATACAAACCGAAGCCTCCTTGGATGACGCCACATGTTAGTTTAGTTGTATGCTTACGATTTCGCTTAATTAATGCATGCTTGAATTTTAGACGTGTGGCACTTCTTATCTCATCATTGCAAGTTGTTTTTCTTTTTAATTTATAGATCTCACTCTCTCTTGTCCTTAGCTTTCAGCGAGACCGTTAAGTTTAGATGGCTTCTCTTCCACGAAATGCTTGCCATTGGCTTTTTGACTCTATCACAAAATTATAACTTCGCCTCATATACAGCCGCCAATCTTCATTTTTCTAATGTAACATGAAATTTTATTTTGTTTTTGATATTTTGAAGGGTCATGGTTGTCAATTTTTAATTTTGTATATTTCAAAGGGTCTTGATTGCCAGCAACTGTGACCGTCGCAAATAAATCTATCCACGTGACAACATATAATTGGGCTGGTCAGATTACATTGGCACATGGCCGAATTTTATTGGTTAAAAAAAATTATTCACATCTGCCTCCCCCATCTTTCAATTTTTTCTCCACCAAGGACGACACTCTTCTTTTTTTCATCTTCTTCATCGTTCCATTTTCTTCATCCTTCCTTCCTTCTTTGTTTTCATTAGACAGTTAAATATTTCTCTCCTCTAACCATTTGCAAATATTACAAAAGCAAATTTTTCCCTGATAAAAAGAAGAAATGACAGCTCAGAACATTGCAAAAGGAGAAGTGGTCTCAAATATTTATTGAGGTTCGTTATCTGGTATGTAAATATTAATCAAACTAAATATTTATTTTGCTGAAAATATGATTATGTAGTGGTTAAAATTTAAACTTTTGTAATATATATTTTTATTTGTTTGATCTGGATGTAAGCTGAATCATTTTTTATTTTTACATATGAAACATTTAATTGTGGCTAAATAAAAAAAATAATGGCAAAATTAGTAAAAAATAAGTTTTGAAAAAAATAGGTCAAAGATATTATAATTTAAAGTTATGTTGTTAATATTTGTTGTTAAAAATTATATAATATTTGTTGTCATAAAAAGAGGTTACAAAAAATAATATGTTTAAGGTAAAAAAAATATAAAAATAAGATACGATAAAGTTACTATCATGAAGGGAATTTTTTCATTGTTGAATACTATTATAATGGAAAAAATATAATTAAAAATTATTATGGAAATGAAATAAGAAAAAAATTTAAAAAATTGTTATAAATAATAGAGAAATGAAAAAATATTGTAAAAAATTATAATATGGGAAGAAATATTAAAAAATATGGGAAAAGTATTGACAAAAATATTGGAAAAAAATATAATATGGGAAAAGATATGAAAATATAATATTAAAAAATATAATTATGAAATAGTTTTCAAATAATGTATAATATTTGGAAAATATTATAAAAATAGTATGAAAATATAATATGAAAAATATCGTAAAAAAATTATAAAGAAATAAAAGTATGATAAAAAAGTATTGTTAAAAGAATATAATATGGGAAAAAATATGGATCAGTATAACTTTTTTGGTACATATATGTTTACATTTTAGTTCATTATTTCACATTATTACTTTCTTTTTCAAGAATTATAAAATTTTCATTACTTTAATATTTAATTTAACAATATTTAAAAGTGTAGTTAATTGTTCATTGAATTTTTTAAAACTCTTATGAATTATCAAGTTTAAAGGAAATTAAATTTTTTTAAAATAATTTTATTTTTCTTAAATAATTTTATCAAATTTAAAGGAAGTAAAGTTTATTTTTTTAAAAAATACTTAACCTTTATTTGCCTAACATAATTTTATTTTTCTTAAATAATTGTATCAAATTTAAATGATTTAACATTTAATGTTTTTAACATACTTAACCTTTATTTTTCTAAAATATTTTTACAGTCCCTTTTTTTATAATTTTATAAACTCATAATTGATATATAAATTAATCTTTTTTTAATGTCTTAACTTATAAAATTATTAAATTAAAAAAATAAAAACTTTCAAATATATAAACAAAAGACCGTTACATATTTAAAAAAAAATTTAACATCCTGTCAAAATAAAAAAAATTACCAAAAAAAATTAACAATTGGGTCATCCTTCAATATATATATATATATATATATATAAAATTCATATTGCATTTGAGGAATAAAAATTAGCAACTATGCATGAAGCGAAATTATAATTTCAGCTGTCGTAATAGAGTCAAAAAGCCGCTTGCCATTTATATGCATATGTATATATGTATATATACATACATCATCCTAATGCTAGTTCCTCAGAAAGTGGCGTTACTTTATTTTAAATTAGGATATTGCTTTATGTTATATTATTTTATATTAGGATGATAATTATTTTATTTTACTTAAATTTTTAATTCCTTTAATTTATTCTAATTAGGTAATAATTCTAAATAAATTTTCATATAATGAATTTAATTTATAGTATATTTCTAATTTCTCGTAAATAAAATATTTTTCTCAAGTAATTATTAAAACTTATTTATTGTTTAACAAGGCATTTAAATTAACTTTAATTTTACTAAATAATTAGCAAATGATTATCTTATTATTAAGTATGTTCTTATTAATACATATATCTACTTTAAATTTTAATTAAGTATATGAATATTAAATTACTGTAGTTACACATATCACAAAATTCATATAATTTTTATAAAGTATCCTAATTTGTTACTTGCATTAGATTTTGCCATGTCAGTGTAATTTTACGTGGAAGTGCTGTGGCTTAATCCCGGGGTTCCCCTATTTAGGTGCACGAACACTTGGTGCGTCACTGTGGCTGATTCTATTATCAAATGTGGCGTTTTATGAAGCTTCCCGCAAGTAGCGCCACTAAGGAGTCAACTTTTCAACTTTTAAAGTTTGGCTAAAATTAAAATTTAGCCTCTAGTAAAAATTAATTTTTACTCTAAATTTTTAACAATTATATTTTAATTGATAATTTTTATCTAAAAATTTTATTTTTTTCAAATAATTTTTTCATATTTTTAGAGTCCTAATTATGTAAAAAATATTTTGAAATTATATAAAAAAATTTATAATTTAATTTTATATTAATTAATTAATTCTTAGAAATTCTTACCAATTTTTATTAAATTCTTAATTGACCTCATAAAATGACATTATAGTCTTAATAAATTCTTCAATTTTTCTTATGCCCTACAAAAATCTCATATATTCTCATGTAATTATTAAATAAATATTTTTATTATTTATTTTGCCTAATATTAATTTAATTAGCTAGCTAAAATTTGGGGATGTTACACCTTATCCATTTTAAACAAAAAAACAATTATCAAGTCAATTTCAGCATCATTACAAAAATCTAACGAGAGATTTAGCACAACCAATAATTTTTAAACATGTAGCTTCATGGATTGCAAATTGAACACTCATGAACAACATGCATATCTAATGACTCTAAAGACTCGTTTGACATGCAAAATGCAAACAGATTGCGATTATGAAAAAAATGAAAGAAAGAGTAATTTTGAGAATGAAAATCATCTTTATATTTTTACTTTAAATAAATAATAAAAAATATTAAATAATAATAATAAAGATATAATATAAATTGCACATCTTAAACCAAACCAACTCTAAAATCTAAAGTTGGTTTCATCTAAAATGAAAAAAAAATAAAAAGAATATACTTACATTGGAAAAATAGGAGGTAAATTTGTATAAAATCTGAAGCCATGACATGGATGGAACATGGCAGAGCCGGAAAATCTCACAAAAATGAACTGCAAGAGGAATTTCAGCCCCTCTTCTTCCACAGCCTTCCTCCAACCAATCCTTCGATTTGGCAATCCTTCAATCTCGTGCTCTGCATTGTTTTCGTTCCAAGCTCTTGCTTTGCAATAAGGAAAGAGTTTAGAGAGACGACAAAAATCCACGCAAATTTTTGGAATGGGGACGCTAGAAAAGTGAAAATTTTTTGAAGTTCTAAAACACTCGAAGGGAGAGTCAAAATTTTTTACTGTACATGAGCTCTGTGCAAATGGGATGAGGAAATTTTTAATAAGGGTTTTGAACCCCAGTTACCAATTATGGGAAAAGGTAATATTGACTGTGAGTAAAGGTAATAACTATATACATCCACAGTTAGCAAGTTTAGATAAAAGTAGCTGCCATCTATATCCAGTGTTTTAAATCAGTGTTGCCTAATATGTGATTCGTTAAGGTAAGGGATATTCGTATAAGTATGAGATACACTAATTTATATAATTTGTGACACGAGAGGATATACTTAATTGGTATGCTAATTTAACAAATAGTATTATACAAAACTATGAATACTTAATTTATATATTATTTTTATATATTTAATAGATGAATAATTTAAAAAATTAATAAATATAATTACATGAAAATAAAAAATTTAAAACTTAGACTTTAAATTCATAACTCAAAAATTTATACTTCAAATCCTAATTAAACAAGTTCAAAGAAAACATAAAAAATATGAAATTTATATATTTTAAATCAATTAGATAATATATTTTAATGCTCTTTTACTTGATTACTGTTTTTGTTTATCAAATTCCTTACCTTTTTTACATATCAAGTTCCAACGTGTATATATGACGACTTGCCCCGGCAGTACATATATATATATATATATCAAATGCTCTGCCTCTTTTTCTTCAAATTTGTGCCGTCATAATACTAGTTTGCACTCTTCTTCATTCTATCACATAAATTAGTCAACGGGCCAACAACATTATTCCTCCCCTTCCGTTCAGTTCTAGTTCGCCAATTGCACCGTTTCAGTTCTTGAACGTACTCTGTTTTGGTACAAACGAATGGAAACAGGATTCGGAGGGAAGCAAGGCGAATTAGGCAACACTATTTTAAATTATCTGTAGGCATAAACTATTTATACCAATAATATTTTTATCCCTCACAAAAACCAATTGTAGCCATATGGCATTTTTCTTATAGTGAAAAACACCAAATGTGATACATTTCGGGATGCTTTGAAATATGAAAGGTATTTCTATCATTAAAGTCTTTTTCCAATTCTCTTCCGACATTTCTTCTATCTTCAAAAGAAAGGATAAAAACATAGCGAAGTAGGATCAGTTTCAAGTTCTTACTTCTTTAATGAAAGGATGCCCACACTACCAGCGGAATCACCATCTTTAAGATAGAGCTATTCTTATATGAACTTTTATATATCACAATTAAGTATCAAGTATCATGATAATGCTTTATGCTATAAATAAAGAAAGTACCTTAGATATGGTGAGCATAAAACAAAATCCCAAAAGCAATCCCCAATGTACCTTTAGATTGTTGAATAGTGCTTCAAATCACTTTTTTTTTAATTGTTTCCTTTATTTTAGGATTAGTGAGTTAATGTTTAGTTTGTTAAGATATTCTAGTAGTATTTTTTGGGCAATTGACAATAAGTTTTATTAGATGTGGACCATGATATCCACTATCCTTCTCTGTTGCAATTTTCTAGCTTTGATTTGTTAGGTGTATGGCTATATATAGGCCTTTTTCATGATTTATTAAATGTAGAAAAAATAATTTACTTTTCTTTTTATCTTTATTATTTTATATCACTTTCTCTCTACTAATAATTCTTTTGGTATTAGAGCATTAAGTGAGAGAGAGAGTTCAACCTGAGTGCATCGCAGCCTACTCTTTTTCTCTAGCTTATCTAGGTTTGATTATAGCAAGAATTTCTAATTGCAACGCACAAAATTGTGGACAACTTATCGCAGCCAACAGAGCTTCTACAACATCCCAACCCTTAGTTCCCATTTTTAATGGGGATAAATATGATTTTTGGTCTATCAAAATGAAGACTCTCTTCAAATCTCAAGATTCATGGGATTTGCTTGAGGAAGAATTTGCTGACCCTAATGCAGATCGACAATGATTGAAGGAAAAGAAGAAGTGAGATGCAAAGGCTCTTTTTCTCTCCAACAAGCAGTCAATGACAGCATATTTTTTAGAATCACATATGCAATGACTTCTAAAGAGGCATGGCAAACACTCAAGATAGAGTTTCAAGGCTCAAAAAAGGTAATTGCCATAAAACTTCAATCTCTTCATCATGAATTTGAGACTTTAAGCATGCAGAAGAGTGAGTTTGTTCAAGATTACTTATGTAGGGTTAGTTCAATTGTTAATAAAATGAGGTCTTATAACAAGAAAATTATTAATTAAACTGTGGTTGCAAAAATATTGAGAAGCCTTACTCCTCAGTTTAATTTTGTTGTTCTTGCAATTAAAGAAGCTCATGACATGTCTACATATTTGTTTGATGAATTAATGAGTTCCTTGCAAGCTCACAAGGACAGGATGAATCAATCACAAGCATTCCAAGTGAAGGGGGAGTCTTTCAAGATGGCAAATCTCACTAGTGGAGGCAATGGTAGAGGTAGATACCGTGGCAGAGGTTGTGATGTTGGCATAGGCTGTGGTTGATATATAGTGGAGAGATATTCGAATTATCAGGTAAGATCAATTTAATGTAATTATTGCAAAAAATTTGGCCACAAAGAAGCAAATTGTTGGATGAATGATAACTCCTTGTCATTCATGTTATTCTAAATATTTTCTTTTGGTAAATATGCATTTAACTCTTTAATTACATAGTAAATAATACTTTTTATAGGTAAAATAAACACATTTAAGATGAATAGCTCCATACTCAACTTTTACACTTTAAATGACAATTTTGTTTTAATTTTGAATATATTGAGAATTAATTATACTTTGCTCTTGTTGTAAGGTGCAATTACAAGAAAAATGGAGCGAAAAGCGTGTTTAAAATAGGATTGGAGAAGTTTTTCATGTAAAAAAGGCTTCAAAATACTTATAATGGCAATTTTAGGAGATGCATCATGGCTAGAATTCCTTAAGCCACTGCTAAACAAGAAGAAAATGAAGGCGAACACCCAAGACATGTTGCACCACGGTGCATCCTAAGCAAACCAAGGTGAAAGGTCAGATTGAGGCGAAGAGCGTTATGACAAGAACATCTTAAGCTTCAGCGCAGATCAAGGTATAACTGAAGCCGCGATGAGAACATCTTAAGTCATGACACAGTGGCAGACACAAGCCAGTCGCACTGCAATGTAGAATGGTTCAAAAGTAGATAATAGTCAAAATCACCACGGTGAAAAAAGGCAAGTCACAGCTCAGATGCTTCTAGTATGCCATTTCACCGTGGCGTGGTTTATTTTAACAAAATGCAGCATTTTCTTTGCTAAAATGTTGAGGGTTTCTTACTTTATATAGCCATTTCAGCGAGAGGAGTTGTCATTCTGGGTTATCTTGGGTCTCTTCTAGGTGTCTAGAGGTCATGGAGGAGCTAAGAAGGGTATCTTGAAGCAAAGGAGTGTTAGATATTGAAGATTGAAGAAGAAACAAGCTTCCATCCTTAGTTTTCTCTTCCCTTCTTCTTTTCTTTGCATTTGTTTAGATGCTTCTGACCTTTACTATAATTTTGCTGCTAGTTTTCATAAATATGTATAGCTAAACTCCTTAATCTAGAATTATTATGAACTCTTGAATGGAATAGTAGTTGTTTTTCACTCCAACTTAATGAATATTAGTGAATACATGTTATTCAACTCTTTACTTCATGATTTCTGATTGCTTGGCCAACAATTAGATTGATTTAATTCTTTTCCTTGAACTTGGAAAAGGGAAAGTAAAATTAGATTAGGAGTTGAGTTGTGTGAGCGCTGAAAACTTGCAAGGGAAAATGGACAGTTTAGTTAATGAGATAAGAATATACTCATTAATCTTACATAGTCCAATTAGGTGTTATGTTATCAAATTGATCTTAATTGATTTCTTAAGGAATTATGAAATTAGTCAAATAATCTTATATGAGATTTGGAAAAATACTTATAAGAACAAGTAATCCCTAGACTAATATGCATCACCACTAAGAGCAAAGGTTATAAGTACTGAATTAAATTGCTATGAAATATAAGAGGGATTAATAATTCTAAATACTATCATTCACCTAAAAATCCAAATAACAATTTTGAATTCTGCATAGTAGATAATCTTTAATCAAATTCTTATTAATACAATTACTTGAAATTGATTTACTTAATTTATGTTAGGGTGTAAATTTTGGTACTTAATAAGTTTTGACAACAAATCTTCTAGAGAACGATCTTTTCTTGTCATTGTATTACTTTAGTGATACGTATACTTATGTTTATGCTTCAAGTAAGCAACAAGTGTTTGGAGCCATTGTTAGGGATTTGTATGCCAAAATATTTTTCTATCAATATTAATACTAGCACACCTAGTTTGAACTTAAGCTTTATGCATAGTTTTATTTGAGTTATTCTCATTTCCTTTCTTATTTTGTTTTGTAGTGGCTACCTTCCTTGTGTGCATGACCTCTTATGCAAGAAATTGAAATTCTAGAAGTTGTGTTATTTCAAGAAGAATTTGAAGAAGCCTTCAATCAAGCTCTGAGAGACGAATTTGAGACTTATGAACTAACTAAAAATATGGCGCATGAGGATGAAAATCGTGGAAAAATAGTGAATGACTTTGCCATATTGAATATACAAGGATACCATTCAAGTATAAGAAGACCTACTATTCAAGCCAACAATTTTGAAATGAAGCAAGTGTTACTATAAATGCTTCAAATGGTTGGACAATTTGGTGGCTCACCTATGGAAGACCTTAACACTCACCTCTTAAACTTTTTGGAGGTGTGTGACTCTTTTAAGTAGAATGGTGTATCTAATGATATAATCTGGTTAAGGTTTTTCCTACTTTCACTAAGGGATAAAGCTAAGGTATGGCTTAACTCATTATCAGATGGGTCCATCTCCACTTGGAATGATCTAGTCATAAAATTCAAAGCCAGGTTCTTTTCACCAGCCAGATCAGTAGAGTTAAGAAATGATATCACTTCTTTCATGCAACAAGATGATGAACCATTGTATGAAGCATGGGAGAGATTCAAGGAGTTGTGGAAAAAGTGCCCTAACCATAGATTTCCTAAACGGGTGCAAGTGCAGACTTTCTATGCCATCTTTGACTCAGCATCCAATGGGAGTATCATAGGCAATCTAACCATATATAATTTGATAGAAAATATAGTAGCTAACTCCCTTCAATGCTCTACATCTAGACCTCAAAAGAAAAAGGTAACTGGGGTCCATGAAATTAATACTTTAACCACACTCTCATCTCAAATGGTTGCAATAAATAAGAGGTTTAATAGTCTTAAAATACATTTCGGTGCACCAATGGGGGTTAATGCTATTCAAACTCCAGTCATGACTTGTGAGTATTGTAAGGAGGAACATTTTAATGATCAATGTCCTTCATTAGTAGAAGCAGTTAACTATATGAGCAATTATGGAAAAAATCCAAACAACCCATACTTAAACATTTATAACCTAGGTTGGAGGAATTATTCGAATTTCTTATGGAGCCAAGGTTAAAATCAGGCCTAAGCATCTTTTTCTAGAATGAGACCCTCAAACCCTCCTGGATTTTTTGCTCAAGTTAGACCACCAATGCAAGAAAAGAAGCCAAGTATAGAGGAAATACTCATGCAATATATGGCTAAGCAAGATGATATTCTAGCAAGACAAGAGGCAACAATAACAAAGCATGAATCAACCATTCAAAACATAGAAATGCAAATTGGTCAATTAGCCTCATCTATAAATTCAAGACAGCAAGGGGTTCTTCCAAGTGATACAATTCCCAATGCAAGAAGAGATGGCAAGGAAGAATGCAAATCCATTACACTGAGGAGTGGCAAGGAGTTACTTGAAGTATCACCTTTAATGTAAGACAATGAGTCTAGATAAGATGAAGTCGTGATAGAAGGCAAGAATGAGAAGGAGAAACTTGTTGCAGGGAAAAGTGAAGTTGTTGAGAAAAAGAAAGATTATGTTGAGAAGAAGAATCGAGGGAGGAGTCAAGAGAAGATTATTCCTCCGCTACCATTTCTTCAACGTTTTAAGAAGCAAAATTTGGATAAGTAATATTAAAAGTTTCTAAAGATCTTCAAGCACATTAATATTCCATTTGTAGAAGCTTTGGAACAAATGCCAAGTTATGCTAAATTCATAAAGGATGTGTTGTCAAATAAGAAACAGTTTGGAGAATTTGAAATGGTGGCTTTAACTTAAGAATATAGTGTTATTTTGCAGAAAAAATTGCCTCCTAAGATGAAAGATCTAGGAAGTTTCACAATTCCCTATAACATTGGGAAATAATTTACTGGAAGTGCCTTATGTGACCTTGGGGCCAGTGTGAATCTAATTCCATTATCAATTTTCAAAAAACTTGGGTTAGGAGATGTTAAGCCAACAATGGTGACTTGCAACTAGCTAACAAATTTTTAGTTTATTCAAATGGAGTCATTGAAGATGTTCTAGTGAAGATTGACAAATTAATTTTTCTAGTAGATTTTATAGCTTTGAATTATGAAGAAGATAAGGATATTCCCATCATCTTGGGTAGACCTTTTTTGGCCACAGGAAGAACGTTGCTTGATGTGCAAAAAGGAGAGCTGACTATGAGGGTGAATGATCAAGAAGTGACCTTTAACATGTATAAAGCATTGAAGAATCCAAATGAGCTGAAAGAATGTTATTTTGTGAGATTAATTGCCAATGCAATACATAAAAAGTTTGTTGAATCAACCTTTAAAGATTCTTTAGAAGCATCATTGGTTGGCATGGTCAGAAGAAATAGAATGGAGTTAGAGAATGTATCAAATTTTTGGAAGCTACTCAAAAACATTTTAAGGCCTATCAACAATTTGAACCACTTGATTTATCATCCAGAGCTAAATCTGTGTTGAAACTATTTGTGGAGGAGTCTCCATCTCTAGATTTGAAGCTATTGCCATCTCATTTGAAATATGCTTACCTTAGAGAAGAATGCATTTTACTAGTAATAATTTCTACTGTTTTTACTGAACAACAAGAAAAGGAACTTTTCCAAGTATTAAAAAGTTTTAAGAGAGCCATTGAGTGGTCAATTATGGATATAAAAGGAATAAGTCCTATTTGTATGCACAAGATACTTATGAAAGAAAATCATAAAAAGTCTATTGAGCATCAAAGAAAGCTTAAACCTATAACGAAAGAGGTGGTTAAGAAAGAAATTTTGAAATGACTTAATGTAGGGATCATTTATCAAATCTCAGATAGCTCATGGGTGAGTCCAGTCCAATGTGTCCCCAAAAAAAGAGGCATGACTGTAGTGGCTTATCATATAGTATACAAAACTGCAATTAGGATGTCTCCATATAAGCTTGTTTTTGATAAAGCTTGTCACTTTCTAGTTGAACTTGAGCATAATGCCTTTTAGGCTATGAAAAAGTTGAATTTTGACTTGAGGAAAGCTGATGGGAAGAGGCTAGTGCAACTTAATAAGCTTGATGAATTCAGACTTCATGCTTATGAAAGCTCCAAGCTTTATAAAGAAAAGACAAAGCAATGGTATGATAAAAAAAATCTTAGAGAGGAAGTTTGAGCTTGGTCAATTAGTGCTACTCTATAATTCAAGGCTTGCACTATTTCTCGGAAAGTTAAAGTCAAGGTGGTCAGGACCATTTACAGTAGATGTCTCTCTATTTGATGCTGTCGAAATTAAGGAGCAAGATTCAAATTGAAAGTCCAAAGTCAATAGACAAAGATTAAAACACTATCAGAGAGGAGAGATGGACTGTTAAAAGTCTACAATCACTTTAGAAGATTGCATGTAAAGTTGTTGAAAGTTAGGCTAAGAACTATAAACTTAGCGCTTCTTGAGAGGTAACCTAAGTGTCTTTCTTTTAAATTTCAATTTTGACATTAAATAGTGTGCCAATTTCATTTTGGGTAATTATTAGTTGCATATTTTGTTTTAGGGGAATCAATAGAAGGATTGTCAATCATGCATAATCATTGGAGAAGCTCAGGACAACTCATCCAGCATTTAATTAAAAAAAAAAGGAGTATTTCTTACTTTATTGTGCTGAGTTTTCACTCTCTTTGTGCTTTAAATTGCAAAATTAGTGTGCTTAGAGTATGGAAATGAGTGTATAATCACTAGGTTAATAGAAAAAAATATGTTGGGTGCATCAGGGGCAATTCATGCTGCAATCCAAAGATGCTATGTCATGGCAGATCAATTTAAAGTAGCTAAAAGAAGTGTGGCTAAAAAAATTCAGTCATGACATGAAGAAATTCTAGTACTTAAGTGCACTGCAGCACGCCCAGAGTCAAAAGCAAATAATGCTACGGCTCAGGTATTCAAGTCACGGTGCTTAGAAAAGCAAGGCTTTGTACCATGGCCTATTTTTTTAAGCCGCAGTGCAACTTGGGTTTATGTTCTTCCTAGGCCACTTATCATCGTGGCGTCATGCTTTAAGTCACGACGTGATGCAATGTTCATGAAAAAAAATTTTAAACCCTAAAAACCCTTATTCTTTAGTCACTTCCTCTTGCCCACCATGACTTTCCCTTTCTATTCATACTCCCATCATTTAACACACCCCAAAACTTCATAAAACTTCTACCAATCCATTTCCACAAAAGCCATCCTAGGAGCCCCCACAAGAGCCAGCCACTTGACATCCCTTATGATTCTCTCGTCTTTCTTTTATTTTCTATTGTTTAGTTATTTCTATGTGAATTATAAACTATGTGTGTTGTTTTCAACTTGTGTTGACTTTATGTCATACTTTTCATATGCTTTGTTTACTAGTTCTTTTCCTAATCTTATTCTCCTTTATTTATATTACTTATTTTGTTTTTCAGTTTTAACACTAACAAAGAAAGAAGTTTAAATTGCAATGTACATATTACTCATTCACATTTTTCTTAGGTTTTCTTTGTCACACAACATTGGGGACAATGTTGAGTTTAAGTTTGGGGATAGGGTAGTTTTGGTGGTATAAATAACATGAAATTTTGTACTTAAACTTATACTTGGCAATTTTTTTTTTGAATTCATTTGAATTAGTCTGTCTGTTGGTATGCTAGTGTTGTTTTTGTTTGCTTCTAATTAGGAGTGTTTAAAACTGATCTAAACCAATTGAACTGAACCAAACCGATAAAAATCGAACTAAATCAATCAAAAAAAGCTAAAATCGGTTTTGGCCATTATAAGACTGATTGGTTTGGTCTAGTTCTTAATTTTGTCAAGTAAAACCAAACCATATCGAATCAATAATTTTTTTTTTAACTTCTATTAACAAAATCCAAATTATACAAAAGCCTTTTATCAATAAAAAAATAGTGATTTTTTTTCTACTTTACTTACATTTAAATTAGTTTACTAGTTCTTTTCCTAATTTTATTATCCTTATTTATATTATTTTTCTAGGTTTTCTTTGTTGCACAACATTCAAATAAACTATCTTAAAAATTTTATTATTTTATTGTCTTTAAACATGATATTTAATTATAATTGTAGAATAATTGAACATAATTATAAGGGATACTTTTTATATAGAAAAAATATATATAATAATTAATTATTTTCTATAGAAGTCAAATTTTACATATTACAAAAAAAAATTAAATCACTTTTAGGCTAAAAAAAAGCATGAACCAAATTGGACCAAACTGAACAAAAATTGAACCAAACCAATTAGAACTTAAAACCAATAAGGTCCAAGAAAATGCTAAACCAATAATGTCAATTTGGTTTGGTTTTGGTCCAAAACTGAACCAAATTGAACCTATGAACAACCCTACTTCCAATGATAGTTGTTATGTGTTAAGATATGTTTGGTAGGAATTCTATGGTAATTGTGTTTTATACTTAGTTCAAATGTATAAAGTTAGACTTCCACTATTTTTTAAAAATATGCTATGCGCCATTTGGCTAAGATATAAGTCAATTACTAGTGTTAGGAGAAAATTTTTTATAATCTAATTTGTATGTCTAATCTCAAATTCAAAACTTTAGAGCTTGTCTTCTACCTTCTTAAGGTGAATCAGTAGGTATGGCATGACCTTTAAAAATGATTTAGGTATTCTTTGGTTATGATTGTGCCTTTCAAACTTGACCCTTATTTAATTATATTAATGCTTGAACCTTATTTGATCCTATTTAGAAAAACCATATAATATTACACTTTGTTCTGTTTACCAGCATGAATACCTAGCCTAATTAACCTTATTAAAAAATCTATAAGCTTGTCCCTTTTTTAAGAAAAAAAAATGGTAGTATATTCATTAGGAAACGAAACATTAAGGTTGGCTACAAAAGATATGTAGTAATTGATGCTTATACAGTCGTTGAAATTGAAGTTATATGGTTCATGTCAATTCTCCCTTTCTTTGACTCAAAAGTTAAGTTGAATATATGTCATTCGAAAAAAAAAAAAAAGAAATGAAGAAGAGCAAAGTTAAAGTTTAATTTAGGTCAAAAAGACCTAAGTTTGGAGGAGATTTATTCTTAATAAAAAAAGACTTAGTAAGAATAATTATTGAAGGTGCATTGAGATAACTCTTTGTAAATGTATACTATCTTATAAATTTTCTCAAGATCTTTTGCACTGATCTTACCCATCATTCAAAGCCACAGCCTTAGTTGCATTACAAGTTTAAAAGTCCTTTTGATATAGGGTTTTATGGTACCTAATTTAGTGGAGAGAGGAAAAAAGGTGAGCTTATGATGTTCTGATATGTGAGACTGGTTTATACATGTTGGAGTACAAAAAGTTGATTTTGACACTTGTTTAAGATGAATGTTTGGCCAAAATCACATACACACTTCAAAATTGTTGAAAGTCTTAGCTTTATCATTTGAACTTTGCCTTTGACATGTATTGCTTGTTATTGCTATTGAATATATTCTCTAATGCAGCAAGTGAGGACTATAGCAGACATTAATGTTCAATTGACCTATGGATACTCAGGTATTGGTTTTTTTTATTTGCTTTACTCCAGGTTGAACAAAAGTTTAAGTTTGGGGGTGTGATAACTCCTTGTCATTCATGTTATTTTGAATTTTTTCTTTTGGTAAATATGTGTTTAACTCTTTAATTACATAGTAAATAATACTTTTTAAAGGTAAAATAAATACACTTAAGATGAATAGCTCTATACTCAACTGTTACACTTTAAATGACAAATTTTGTTTTAATTTTGAATATATTAAAAATTAACTATACTTTGCTCTTGTTGTAAGGTGCATTTACAAGAAAAATAGAGCCAAAAACATGTTTAAAATAGGATTGGTGAAGTTCTTCAAGTCAAAAAGACTTCAAAATACTTATAATGGTTGTTTTAAGATATGCGCCATGGCCAAAATTCCTCAAGTCATGGCTAAACAGGAAGAAAATAAAGGCAAGCACCCAAGATAGGTTGCATCACAATGCATCCTAAGCAAACCAAGGCTAAAAGTCAAACAAAGGCAAAGAGTGCCACAACAAGAACATCTTAAGCCACAGCGCAGATCGAGGTATAGCTAAAGCCACAGCGAGAACATGTTAAGCCGCGACACAATGGTAGACACAAGCTAGCTATGCCACGGCGAGGATATAGAGTGTTGCGATGCGAAAGAATTCAAAAGCAAATAATAGTTAAAATCATTGCGGTGCAGATGCTTCCAATATGCCATTTCGCCATAGCGTGACATTCTGAGTCACAACATGGTTCATTTTAACAAAACATAGCATTTTCTTTGCTGAATTTTGAGGGTTTCTTACTTCATATAGCCATTTCAGCGAGAGGAGCTGTTATTCTAAGTTATCTTAGGTCTCTTCCGAGTGTGTAGAGGCTAAGGAGGAGCTAAGAAGGGCATCTTGAAGCAAAGAAGTGTTAGATTTTGAAGATTAAAGAAAAGACAAGCTTCCATCCTTAGTTTTTTCTTCCCTTCTTCTTTTCTTTGCATTTGTTTAGATGCTTTTGACCTTTGCTTTTAATTTTACTGCTAGTTCCATAAATATGTATAACTAAATTCCTTAATTTAGGATTATTATAAACTCTTGAATGGAATAATGGTTGCTTTTTAGTCCAACTTAGTGAATATTAGTGAATACGTGTTTATTCTACTCTTTACTTTAAGCTTCCTAATTACTTGGCCAACAATTAGATTGATTTAATTTTTTTGCCTGAACTTGGAAAAGGGAAAGTTAAATTAAATTAGAAGTTGAGTTGTGTGAGTACTAGAAACTTGTTAGGGAAAGTAGATGGTTTAGTCAATGAAATAGGAATAGATTCATTAACCTTACATAGTCCAATTAGGTGATGTGTTGTCAAATTGATCTTGATTGATTTCATAAGGAATTATAAAATTAGTTAGATAATCCTACATGAGATCTGGAAAAATACTTATAAAAACAAGTAAACCTAGACTAACATGCATTACCACTAAGAGCAAAGGTTATAAGTGTTGAATTAAATTACTATAAAATACAAAAGGGATTAATAATCCTAGATGCTATCATTCATCTAAAAATCCAAATAACAATTTTGAATTCTGCATAGTAGATGATCTTTAATAAATTCTTGTTAATACAATTACTTGAAATTGATTTGCTTAATTTAAGCTAAGGTATAAATTTTGGTACTTAACAAGTTTTGGCAATAAATTCTTTAGGGAATAATCTTTTTTCATCACTGTATTACTTTAGTGATACATATACTTGCATGTACACTTCAAGTAAGCAACAATGAAGCAAAAAAAAAAAAAAAAGCACAAAAGCAGGCAGGTTTTGTAAAGAAAGATAAGGCAGAAACATTGTTCATAGCAAATTTGTATGACACTGCAATCCCTAATGATGTTTGGTTCATTGATAATTGATGTTCCAATCATATTACTTGTTTATATTCATTGTTTGTGGAATTAGATGTATCACAGAAATCTGATGTTGAGTTCAAGTTGAAGGCAAAGATACGATTGCTTTTCACATTAGCCATGGTAAAAAGAAACTACTACATGATGTTTTGTTTGTGCCTAGTCTGACTCATAATTTATTAAGTATGGGACAATTAATAGCTACTGGATTGATAGTTGTATTTGATGATGGTCATTGTGTTATTCAAGATAAGAAGTTTGGTCAACAAATTTTTAAAATTAGTTTGGCTCAAAATATAATGTTTCCACTTAAGGTTTCTTCTATTGAAAAAAAGGCCTTAGTTACTAAAGGAATCAGTGACTCTAATCTATGGCATTGATGCTATGGTCACTTGCATCTTAAGGAGTTGAAACTATTAAGTAGAAAGACATGGTTACAGGATTGCCAAATATTGATGCTCTTGAATTTTGTAAAGGCTATGTCTTAGGAAAGCAGAGTCAAGAATCATTTCTTGTAGGAAAGTCTTAGAGAGCCTCTCAATGTCTTGAGTTAGTGCATATAAATTTGTGTGGACTAATGAATACTAAGTCCTTTAATGGGAGTTGCTATTTCTTATTGTTTACTCATGATTATAGTAAAATGAGTTGCATTTCTTGAAATTGAAATTTGAAGCACTTAAAATTTTCATGAAATTTAAAGCCCTAGTAGAGAAGCAAAGTGGTTGTTGCTTAAAGGTGTTGTGTACAAATAGAGGAGGTGAATTTTGCTATAACGAATTTGCCACTTTCTATAAGGAGAATGGAATTCACAAGGGACTCACCTCACCACATACACCGAAGCAAAATGGCATTGCTAAATGGAAGAAGCAAATTGTAGTGGAAATGGCTAGAAGCATGATAAAGGCAAGAGGGCATCCATATCAATTATGGGCAGAAGTAGTAGCTACAATAGTGTATCTACTAAATCTTTCTTGCACAAAAGCAATTCCAAGCAAGACAACTTATTAAGCATGGAAAGGTTTAAAGCCTCAAGTAAGTTACTTTAAAGTTTTTAGTTATGTATCCTATGCTTTGGTAAAGCCATTTTATCATAAACTCAAATAAAAAATCAAAAAATATATCTTTTGTTGGTTATAGTTTGCAATTAAAAGCATATAGCTTGTATAATCCAATTAGTGGCAAAATAATCATAAGTAGAAATATTATATTTAATGAAAAAGCTAGTTGGAATTGGGGTATCAACAAAGATGGAAAGCCTAGTCATTTTCCAGTAGATGTTGAAGTAGCAAATGCTGAACCAGAACCAACAAGTCTAGAATTTTCTTCACGAAGTGACAACAGCTCTTAAACCCTTCATTCATTACCTACAAGTGCATCTAGCAGTATCTCACCTTTGCTAGCAAGTTCACCTTCCAGTTCTTCAAATGAAACACCTCCAAAAAAGTTTTAATCTTTGAAAGAAAGTTATGAAACATGTGACTTTGCTCTTTATGTTTTAGATCCCATGTCTTATGTTGATGCTGTAGAAGAGCAAGTATGGCAAAATGCAATAACTGAAGAGATGAATTACATCTAAAAGAATGATATATTGGAGTTAGTTGATCTTCCTCAAGGCAAGAACGCAATCAGGCTCAAGTGGATGTTCCAAATCAAGTATTATGCTGATGGTAGTGTTCAGAAGTACAAAGCATGGTTAGTGGCTAAAGGTTATGCTTAATAGCAAGGTGTCGACGTTGATGAAACATTCTCTTCTACAGCTCATCTTGAAACATTAAGAACCTTTCTAGCCTTACCTATTCTACTCAATTAGCCTACATTTTAGTTTGATGTCAAATCAACTTTTTTAAATGGTAAACTGAAAGAGGAAGTCTTTGTTTCTCAACCAAATGGCTTTATTGTCAATGGTGAGGAAAGCAAAGTCTATAGATTAAAAAAGACTTTGCATGGCCTTAAACAAGCCCTACATGCATGATAAATTAGAATTGACTCATATTTTCTTGAAAATGGTTTTAAAAGGAGTGAAAATGAGCCTACACTTTATCTAAAGAAGGAAGGTGATAGTGATTTCTTAGTAGTCTATCTTTATGTTGATAATATGATATATATATATATATATATAGAGAGAGAGAGAGAGAGAGAGAGAGAGAGTCAAGTGAATCAATTCTTACTAAATTTAAGTATAGTATGATGAAAAAATTTGAGATGTCAAATTTGGAACTATTGCATTACTTTCTTGGTTTAGAAGTGAAGCAAGGTATTGATGATATTTTTTATTTCACAATGAAAGTATACAATAGACCTGCTCAAAAGGATCAACATGTTAGGCTGCAAAAGAACATGTATTTTTATGAATTTGAATGAGAAATTAAGTGTTGATAATGATATTAGAATTACAAATGCAAAGTATTATAAGAGCATGGCAGATGGCTTGAATTATTTTTCTCACACAAGACTTAATATTGGGGGTGGTCATTGGTCTATTAGGCTCGAGGGGCTTGGCCTAACCAGGCTTAATCAGGCTAAGCTAGGTCGAGGAAAAAATATAAATGGGTAGAACTTTAAAAAATTATAAATGTATATACTAGGTTGGGCTATGCTGGCCTATTAGCATCTTACTATCTTATATATATTTTTATTCTTATTTCGTTTGGCTCTCTCTGCAGGCTGTAGTTTTCATCACCCACTTAAACCCTCTATGCTTTTTAATTGTTCTCATCATTGACATGTATGCTTACTAATATTTTTTTTGTTGAACAATGAAAACATATAAGTTTACTTAAAGCTAATTATACTAGTATAACTTGTATTTTGCTTAATAATATTGGGCTATTTTCTTATTGGAATTATTTTATCGATAAAAATATGAGAGCTCCAAAAGTCTATTGTTTTGAAATCTATGCTTATAAGTCTACAAAAAAGGGTATTTTTACATTATAAACATTAGTTTATAAGGGAAAAAAATCGCTAGCCCGGGCGACCTTAACCCGTCCTAACCCAACATACAATGGAGCTTATTCGAGCCCGGTTAGGCTACGAGCATAAAAATAAACCTAATATCTTAATTAAATCGAGTATTGAGCCTATTAAATGCCTAATCCGACTTTACCTATGAACAATTCTACCTAATATAACACATCCTCTAAGTGTGATTTCCAGATTTATACATAACCCCATTAAGCATCATTTTGAAACATTAAAGCAAATCATGGGATATGTTGTATGCACTATTGATTTTGGAATTTGGTATTCAAAGTTATCAAGTTTCAAATTATATGGCTTTATTGATAGTGTTTGTACAGTTTGTATTGATGATAGAAGAAGCATTTTGGGATATGTTTTTACTATTGATTTAGGTGTTATTTCATGAAGCTCGAAGAAGCAAGATATAGTGGCTTTATCTTCAACTGAGGCTGAATATGCAGCAATAACTTCATCAGTTTGTCAAGCCATTTGTGACAACAAGACAACAACTATTATAACAAAAAATATAGTTTCCATAGTAGAATGAAGCACATCAATATTTGACACCATTTCATCCATGATCTTGTGGCAAAGGGAACAATTGCATTGAAGTATTGTAGTGCAAATAAACAAGTGGTAGACATTATGACTAAGTAACTTTCTACTAGAAAACTTGAAGATTTTAGATGCAACTTTGAAACAAGGAGGAGTGTTGAATGGTGCTTCAAACCACATTTTTTTTGTTATTGTTTCCTTTATTTTAGGATTAGCGAGTCAATGTTTAGTTTGCTTAGATATTTTAGGAGTATCTTTTAGGTTGTTGACAATAAGTTTTATCAAACATGGACCATGATATCCATTTCTATTGCAATTTTGTAGCTTTGATATGTTAAGTGTATGCTTCTCATGATTTATTAAATGTAGAAAAAATAATCTACTTTTCCTTTTATCTTTAATATTTTATATCACTTTACTTCTGCCAACATAGGTTACAATTGCAAACAAGTCAAACAAAAATTGAGCAAAACCCTTGTTTATTTAAGTCCACTTTAGACTATGATAAAAAAATAAAACATTGCCTAATACTATGCACATTTAATAAACCCATAATGATATATCTATATATATATATATATCTCTCTCTCTCTCTCTCTCACCAACACCCACAATTGTAAGTTGCAACCAAAATCAGAGAACCAGAATTCTCAAAGACCCTTTCACTGAGCAAACCACGGCTCTGAGGCATTAGAAGCAATAATAGGGAAAATCTCATTACTGAACAAGCACCAACTCAAGCATCTCATTTATTTCATCCTCACCCACAATAGAAACCCAAAATCAAAGAACCCATGACTTCTGAACCCAAATCAGAGAATCCATAGCTTACGAACCAAAATAGAAAAATCCATAGCTTTGCACCAGAGACAAAAGCTAATATTCACAGTTTCACACTAAGCAAAAAATTCCAACATATAATTCTACACCCATAAACAGGAACCAAAGTGAGAAGCAAATTATTGAAACCAGAAAAAGGGGGTTCAAATGGTTACCTCTCTGGGTCAAACCGACAGCTTCCAAATCCCCTAGCTTAGATGCATGATGGCACATTAGCAACAAATGGAGAAGACGCAACGACAACTAGCGACGCACAGAAACGGGGATGCTTTTCCGGCGAAGCTCTTCGACGGGAGTGTGTGTTCGTTTGAAGTGTGCATGCACTTGGAGTGTGCATTCTTTCTTCCCGTCTCCCGTTGATCTTTACAGGAATATGGATGCCCAGGAATTGTGAAATGGATGATATCGTACGGTTCTGATATAGGATGGTCACTTGGATCGGTGACGTGGCATATATTTAAATTTGCTTAATTCTAAACTTATTACTTAAATTTTTGCTACATAGGTTCATTTAAATTTTAGAAAGAAGTTACGTACAATATTTTAAAATTATACCCTAATTAGAATTTTAGTATATGAATTTTAAAATATAAATTTTTTGTTAATAAAAGTTGAAATTGAACTTCAAATGTTATTTAATTGTCATGTGATCTCTTATCTTTTTATTATCTTTTTTTATTCTTTTATTACTTAAGGTGAAATTTTTTCAAATTTGTAAAATTTTGAACTTATGGAGTAAACTTTTGTTAAATAAGATCAATTAAATTTTAGAAAGAATTGCTGCATCTAATATTTTTAGATTAGACACAAATTAGAATTTTAGTATGTACATTTTAAAATATAAACATTTATTTCTTAAATTATCACAATAAATAAAAATATTACTAACATTTGAATTGATTTTTAAAAGTTATTTAATAGTTGTGTGATATATATCTTATCTTTTTATTATCTTCTAGAATTCTTCCATTACTTAAGGTATCATGTTACAATTGAGTAATTTTCAAATTTTAATTGGCTCTCTAAGTTTTAGATTAAATTAATAAAAAATTACTATTTAGTTGTTTGAAGTATGTATTTTATATATTAATTTCGAAATTTAACTCATCCTTACTAAAAAGCTAATATTTACCTTTTTATTCTAGCCAAGTCATTTAAATTGATGACTTGAATAGAATAAATTTAAATAAAAATAAGAAAATAAGAAGATTAAATTTCTTCAATAGAATTAAAAAAGTACATCTTTTAAATTGATTTAAATAAATAATATTATCATTTAATTAAAATTAAAAATTTATATAAATAAATAATATGATAAATAAAAATTGAAAACCTTGAAGACTTAAATAGCAAAAAATACAAATTTTAAATAAGTTCAAATAAATATTATAAATAAAACTAGAAATTTAATACATAATTCTTAGAGCAACTTGTTGTGTTAGTTCATTACACATAATTAACTTGTTCGATTATACCTATAAAATTCTTTAAGCCTTGATAATGTAATAATAACCATTTTTTAAAAGGACATTTTTGAAAAATAAAAATTTTAAAGATACTATTTTTTAATATTTAAAATATTTCATGAACAAAATCTAAAAATTACTAATTTTAATATGAATGTGAAGAAATGTTTAAGATAAACAAAATTGAAATGAATAAAATTTAGTTTGTTTTCACAGCTGACTTATTATTAATTGGCTAACTCAAAGTTTTAGATTAAATTAATTAAAAAATTACTATTTAATTGTATGAAGTATGTATTTTATATATTAATATCAAAATTTTTCTTATGCTTACTAACACGTTAATAAAGTAAGAAAGATAGTTATATTTGAAATTGATGACTTGAATAGAATAGATTTTACATTTTAAATTAAATTTAATTAAGAATAGTATAAATAGAAATTAAAAAAATAATGAACTGGATAGAATAAAAAAGTGCATATTTAAAAAGAAAAAAGGGAATCGCCCCAGTTTCACGCTAATCTCTATGAAAAATATATGGAAACAACCACGTCCAGGAATATGAAAAATAAAATAAAAATGTTTTTTTTTTTGAGCCAAAGACGTGTTGTCCTAGTGGCATTCAAATCTTTCCCGTAGCAGGGACGTCGCGGGTTTGAGCTGTGGGGGGTGTGTGTCCTCTTGTAATAAAATAAATAAATAAATAAATATATATTTTAGTTTTAATAAATTTAAAGAAATATTTTTAATTAAGATAAAAGTCAAGAAAACTTGCAAAAATTTGCGGAAGAAAAAATTATAAAGTTAAGGACCAAGTCTCCCGTGCAAAGGTTGCATGGATGATTCCACCCCTCTTGGCTTCATGGTTGTCCTAGACTTGAATCCCATCGCCATGGGCTTTGAACTTCAAATTATATTGTGTTTTAGTGTCATTTTCATCTCTTTTATTATCATTTTTTTAATATTTTTATTTTTACTCGTTGGGCTGAGGGCAACCTTGATAGCCAGCTGTTATTAGTCATTTATACTAGTAAAAGTGATCGGGCCAATGTGAACAAACACGTTTTTTCTTTTTTGAATTTTTTTAGTTTTAGGTATTAAATTATAAGTTTGGAATAAAAATAAAAATAAGAAATTAAAATTTATAATTATAAAAAATTTATCTTTAAAAATTTTAACTGTATTATACAATTAAAATTTTTAAAACATAATTTTTTTATAATTATAATTTTTAATCTTTCAATTCAATTTTTATCCTTAAACTTGTAATTTGAGATTTAAAATTTGAAAAAAAAAAAGGCCGATTTGCCTTTGACTGCACCTCGGATCCATTTGCGAACAAACACAATCTATTCCCACCTTTACACTAACGGAACTGGATCTTGAAATAATACTTTAAATAAGTAGTTATGCGGAAGCTTTAATTAATTTTGCATTATTTTGATTACATTATATTATAAGAGAAGACCTGGACATTTGACTTCAACCTATTTGGTTCATTCTAAGGTGAATGTAATATATTTATATAATTTATATAATGTTTATTATATTTTTATATTTTTTATTTTATTTATCAAATTATTATTTTAATTATCAAATTATCTTTTTAAAAATAGATATATAAAAATTATTTTTTATTTTACTCAATCATTTTTTACATTTCTTACTGCGTTTAACGCTCCCACACCTTAAAAGTTGAGAACGACTAGAAAAAATGGAGTAAGAATCGAACTTGGTGCATTAGGTTTGACACTTGTATCTTAAGTTAAAGGACATGTGACTTGAACTAAGATTTTAATTAACACCATTTCAAGGTTTTAAATTATTGATATTGCACTAATCTTAACTTTTAAAATTTAAGTGAATTTGCTAAAGATTTAACTTCTATTTTATAGCTTTTTTACACAGTACTCTCAGAATCTTATCCTTCCTTTTGTAGCAATCAATAAATTTGTAACAATCAATAAATACAACCAACGGTAGCGCAATATTCGTACAATTATGTTCTATTTAGTTAAAAGATGTAATGATAAAGAGAATGTAAAATGTGGATAAGTGAGAATAAGTGAAATAAAAATAATTATTTTATCTTTAATTTTAAAAAAGTGATTTGATGGATAAAATAATAAATGTAAAAGAATAATAGACATCATACAAGTTATGTAAAGAGATTATCTCCGCAAAACTCAAATCAATTAGAGCCTTAAAATTGTTGACGTATAAATTGTTTTTATAGTTAAAATTTTTATTTTTCTAATTATAATTTTTAAATACTTAATTAAAATTTTTTAGCCCCAGAAAAAAAAACCTCAAGATCAGTCACTTCACGGGATGTAGCAAACACTCTTATTGCAAATAACCCCAATTTCAAAAGGAAAAAAGAAAAAGAAAAAGAAAAAGTGTTATGAAAGAAGGTTGAAATCTGCTGACTTTGACTAAATTGGAGGTACCAAATATATCAAATGAAAAAGTTTCGTGGACTATTGTAGTATTTAGGGTTATAAAAATATTAGTAAAGATATTTTTAAGAATAGAAATTCTTGGTGAATACTTGAGAATTAAATTATTTGTACATCTTATGATTAGGATCGATTTTTTTTTAATTATTACAATCATGGATATCTTTGAATTTTGTTTGGGCTGCATTTGTTTTTCAATCAATTTTGAAGACGTTATCTTGCATCTACCTAAAGTATTTAAGATTTTAAATTTAGAATGCTTCCTTAAAAAACAAGTCTTATAATTGTCCAACTGAAATAGTACCTCTTATATCTACAAATATTAGAAAATGTTGTGAAGATCTGTCCATTATCCAATTGAACAATCTAGACCATATAAATTTAATTGAGATAGCTTAGATTTCATATATATTTTTTTAATTTATTTTGACTTTTTTTTAAAGAAAATATAATGTAAACTAAAAATGATCTTTCAAATGTAAACATAGAAAAATAATGATTAAGATTAAAAATAATAATAAAAAAACCTAAAATCTAAATAGTTCAGATTGTTCAATTAAGTAATTGATAGATCTCTTAATTAAGAGAATCCGTTTTTCCAAACGTTATTAGCTTATTTAGCTTAAGATCAGTTTCAAAATGCGAGATCATATAATTAAGGAGTACTGAGTTAGTTCTTCTGTAATATTTTTTTTATAATAACTAACGAGTAGTTAGTACTTTCTTTCTCTATTCTTTTCTCTTCCTATATTCTGTTTAGCATAAGATCTTGCATGACAACACAGCTGCTTTTCTATCTCACATGGCTAAATTGTCTTCCTCACTGATTGGAAGTTCTTAATTCACAAAATACTGATGTAAATGATATTTTAATCAAATAAATTAAATTTTGTTACTGACCTTGACATATATTAGTTGAGTAAAATTCAATCATCTAAAATGGTATATTATTTATAACATGAAGATGTTCTTCATAAACAATGCCTGTCTATACTTATACTTTCAGTTATGTAAATGCAAACGACAAATTTTCATAACGATTCACCAAATTTGTATAATCCAAATAATTATAGATGACAGTTCAATTAAATTTTTGCTGAAAGGTGCCAGTTGAGGTGAGTCTCTTAAACAAATCTTGGATATTTTCAGTCATTAACTGACAGAAAAATTTTACCAGTAAGGCTAACAAGTACAATTTTTGCTACGATTAAGCTAGTGACAATAGCTTCCACATCTATTCTTGATGGTCTCTACTTCAGTATCATTGCTTGCAAATGGTAGACACAAATATGGAAAGTGAGACTAATTTGAAATCATTGTCGTAGATTAATCATTTGGTTAATATTTTGCTATTGCCGCCGCTAAATCATTTAGCGATAGTTCAAATTATCATTGCAAATGCAGGTGTGCAAGAAATTAGTGGCATTACTGCCATTAACATTAATAGCATAACCGCCCTCATTTCCATGGCGACCAAACAGAACTACATAATTTTATCCCAAAAGAATGAACAATGTACAACATTCTATCCCAGGATCCCCATCTCGCTCCTTGCCCTTTTGTTTTTGCCTTAAGCAGTCATGTGGGGTCGAGAAAGCAACATACGTTTGATACAACTGCGTTATGATTATTACCAATCTCGTTCAAACTTAAGAGTATATATATCTAAAAAGTCTTGAGGCCAGTTGCGACTGATTTAGTCTGAATTAAAATTCCCCCAGCACAAATGTCATGTCAGAGAAGCATTCTGAATCTTAAAATATCTCAATTGACTTTCATATCAATACATACCGATCATTAGATCGAATTTTCATGTATATTCTGTCCGACAACTTTAAGTCATAGCTCTCATGCTTATTTATTCCCTTGCTGCCTCCAAGAGTGCTATGTGATTTCTTTTTTTTTTGTTTAATGACTTTAATCACCATTCGACCATCAAAGATATCATAGTTTAGACTTCACTCATTATATCAGACCAGTGATAATCAAGAGTGATATTGTTTCTTACAATGAAGGCAAAATGTCTTTTAGCAGAACAACATCCAAGTAAGAAAAAACCTCCAACATTATCTACCAAACAAAAAAGGAAAAAAAAAAAAAAAAAAAAAACAAAACAAAAAAAGGAAAATGAAGCTTCCAACTTTTCTCCTTCCACATTTCCAACTGCGGCTTTGCAAAAAAAAGAAAATCTGCCCAAAAAAATATTAAAAGGAAAATGAAGCTTCCAACTTTTCTCCTTCCACATTTCCAACTGCAACCAAACTTTGAACACAAGAATAATTCCAGGTTCAAGAATTTTATCCTCGATAAAATAGATTCCTCTACCGCCCAATTCGCAACCAGTATCTTAACCGCTTCCTAAAACCCTAGCTATTTAAAACAATCAGTGAATGAGTGAATCATACAAACAGATACACTTATACGATAAGGATTCAGATCGTATGTATCTTATGATAATTGAGAGATATCGAGAGGGTGAATTCAGGGCATACGAAGCTGTTCATTGTTGAAGATCCAGCCATAGAAGGGGGATAAGGCAAAATCATCGAACACTAGGTTGCGATCGAGAAGGTAAGTGTTGAACCGCTGCCGACCTCTAATTCATTCGGCAATTGTACATTGGCACTAGATATGGAAAGCAAACCAAGAAAGCCATGGCGTTTCAAGTCAAGCCCTAAAATTTTCTTTTCTAGCATTTCTATTAGAAGAAGAGGACAAAAGAAAGCCATGTAGTAAGAAATGAAAAAACAAAGTTTAACTTAACCTACCCACAACAGAAAGATGATAGCGTAACTGACCTAAACCACACCAGCAACAAATTTTGGGAGAAATAGGATAGGAGGGGATTGAAGGCATTTACCCTCCATTTCGCGGCGTCTACCGAATCGCACCAATGGATCTTCTGCTGCGTTGATGAGCACACTATTTATCTTGATTTGAGCCGGTATGAACCGTCCAGAATAAATTTGAATAATTCTTTTGGTTTAAATTTTAATTTTTTATTTTGAATGAATGAAATTTAAAATAAAAATAATTTCTTAACTAAAAATTTAAATAAAATAATAATTTGAACTAAAAAATAAAAACAAAATATTTAAAATTTGAGCGATTCAAATTTTATTTCAAAAATAAGTAGAGAATCTCATCCATTGAATCACCTCTAAAGTTTGCATTTTATAAAAATTACTTGAAGTGAACGTTGCTATTATTTTAACTCTTTTTTTATTTTCTACAATATTTTTGCCTTTCTTTACCCATTCTTTTGAGTTCCTAAAAATAAGAAATTGCCTTAATTATATCTTTTTATAGCCAAAGCTTTGGAGCCATGAACCCTACGCAACTGTCAGAAATCATATCAGACACTAAAAGAATTTTGCACAATCCAAAATGAACACTGAGCAGTTTTGCGTGTGTTTGTCTCTTTTGTGGGTAAGCATCTCTAATTAAAATTCAAATAAAAAGAACCTTTTCATCTATTGTTTCTTCACAAACTTTTGATGGACTTCAAATTATTTATTCTCATCACTAATTGATCTACCAAAACCGAAGAAGCCTATATATATAGTGGTTACTGCTTGGAAATTGCAAGCATTATCTACTAGCCACTAGTCTTGGGCATGCTATGATCCTTGACTTGGCCATTGTCTTTGCCTGTGTAGTTATCTTTCTTCTCCTTAAGGCTTCTTGTTCCTATGCCATTATGTTGTCCACAAGGCCTGTTATGAGTCTCACATTGGGAAGCTTCACAAGTGAAGTGGAGTTTATAAGATCAAGGGGCTCTCCCTTCTAATAGGCTAGTCTTTTGGAATGAGTTCTCTCTTTGGACTTGTGCTCATCACATTGGTGCTTTTATTGAGAGGCCGATGGTCACGGAGAGGGCTACCTGCGGAGGGGATGACCAGCGGAGGAGCTGACCTGGAAGAAGGCCGAGTGAAGTACCGCTGAATGACTCGTCACAGAGTGGAGCCGCCAAGGACATCGGCTCTCGAGGGGGTGGCATTGTTATAAGTCTCACATCGGAAAGCTTCACAAGTGAAGTGGGGTTTATAAGATCAAAGGGCTCTCCTCTCTAATAGGCTAGTCTTTTGAAATGGACTCCCTTTGGGCTTATGCTCATTACAAGGCCCTTGCTCAAATCTGGTCTCCCTTGGTCCACCACGCTTTCTGAATATCCATATAGCAAATCATATCATGTTAATTCATGTGTAAATAATTTGATAGGATTATGTTTATATATCGATCACAAACACACAAATATCTTGACTAGTCTAGCCAACAATAAAATATATGTTAATTGTTCTGAGATGCAAATTCTGATAATATAATTCTTAACTTGGAGGATGACCTACAGCTAGCAAGAGAAGAGGTAAAGAAAATAAAAACATGGTCGATTATAATCAACAGGAAAACTTTCTGGAGAAAGTGGAGAGAAACTAGATGTTGTAGCTACATATGGAATTACAATATTAGTAAAAGAGAACAAATTCATACGAAACTAACAAGATCAATGATTCTGCTCCTGTTCCTATACCATTATGTTGCCCACCACTTCCCTTGCTCAAATCTGACCTTCTTGGTCCCCCGCGCCTTCTGAATGTCCATACATACCCGAGATAAAATAAAATAATATAAAACACGGAGGATTATAATATGGATACAAATTTCTCGGAGAAAACTATATGATGCATCTATATATATATAATCAAAGTAAAGATGAAATAATTAAAAGAGAACAAATAATAGCAAACTAACAAGATCGACGATTTTGCACTTTGGATTATGAAGCCTAGAGCTTGAACAAGGGCTCTAGGGTGAAAAGCCTCCCAATAGACAAGCCATGATATGCTTAGCAAGATAAGAATAACATGGCTGAGTTGTGAATTATTGTAAAGACATGCGGGCAAAATTTATAGATGTTAGGAGATACTTAGAATTTAGGAAAGTCTAGTGACTTAAGTAATAAAGAGTTATCTTATTAAGATGTGTTAAGGATTTAGGAAACTTTTGTAGGTTAAGTTGATAGATACTTATAGTACACCCAAAGTTAGATAGAAGAATTGATTGCAAGATTTCGAGGATACCCATGGATCTTAAAGGTTGATCAATTGGCTTGTTGAATTTACTCAAATAATTAAGTGAAAAACGCTGTCGAACAATCCGTATGCATAAAAAGTAATTAACTTGATCAGTGAAGTTCACAAAAATTGTGGGAATTTGAAACCCATCAGGATGTGAGTATTAGATATTTTAGTAAAAGTATTTTTTACATTTTAAAATGGGGTTGCATCTTAAATTTTAGTGCTCTTATCTAGAAGAATTGAATAAAATTATATGGAATAGATACAGCTACTTATCATTATAAGGTTTATACAAATTAAAAAAAAATTAATTATGTAAGATCTCAAATTATCGTAAACCTCGATAAAATTATTAAGCTATATATATGAATATATATCCTAATGTTTCATTCAGTTAATAATTTAATTAAAAATGAACCATTCTTAGGTTGCATGTCATTTAATAAGTAATTTGTAAAAAATTTCTTTCCTAGATTATGGCAGCAAAGTTTTGTAAGTAAAGAATAAATCCCCCTATTTTTTTCGTGCTGACATAATGCTTTTATATTGAAGAAAAACACGGGATATGGGCCCAATACTAAAAGAGAAAGAATGAGAACATATGGAGTCCATGCCCATCAATTTATCTCTTTCCAATATAAAGGCATAATGTTGTGCCAAAAAATGAAGAGATCCATATTCTATCTTAATAAGGTTTGAGTTGCATAGCGTGGGTTAAATGAATTTCCATTTAATTCCTTCTAGCATTTTTTTTTTTTTTTTTTTTGCCAATAGTCTAAAGTAGCATCCTCACATGTTGAAATCTTTGCCAATATTCTAAACTAGCATCCTCACATGTTTTATGGCATGTTTGGCCCAATTTTTCATTTTTAAAAGCTGCTTACGTAAAAAATACCTTTAAATTTTTATATGTTTTGCAGCCAAAAAATACAATTGAGTAGGGGGGAGTTTTTTCTTTAGAAAGTAAGGGGATAAATTTTTACCCAAAAAAAGGTAAACGGATAATTTCTTTATTTATTTTGGGGAGAAAAATCTTGTCTCTTTCTCTCGCATCCATTATAACACTTTATGTTTTATATTTTATGATTTTATATCCATATCATCTATAACTAGTAGGGGTGTTCATTGGTCTATTAGATTTTAGGAGGTCGCTCTAACCCGACATAATCGGGTCGGGATAAGATGGGTCGGGCTAGACAAAAAATATAAATGGGTAGAACTTTAAATAGAACTATGTCGAATCGGGCCAAGGCGAAGACATGTTTTTTCTAAGTCGTCTTAGCCATTATTATTATTTAGTTATTAATATTTTGTCATCTTCTATATATATTTTTTATTTTTATTTCATCTGATTTTCTTTGCATGCTGTAACTTTTATTACTTAACTAAACCTTTTCTATTTCTTAATTATTTTTATTATTGATGTGCATGCTTACTGATATTTCTTTGTTAAATAATAAAAATATACATATTTACCTAAGGCTAATTATGTTAGTATAATTTATATTTTACTTGATAATACCAAGCTATTTTTTTATTATTGATAAAAATATGAAAATTCTAAAAGTATATTATTTTGAAGTATATGTCTGTAACTTTGTAAAAAAATATTTTTATATTATAAATATTAGTTCATAAAAAAAAAATAATTACCCTGCCTTAACCCAACATAAAACTAGCTTGTTCGAGCTGAGCCGGGTCAGGTCACAGGTATAAAAACAAGCTCGATGCCTTAATCGAGCTGGACATCAGGCATACTAGATGTCCAACTCGACTCTACCCATGAACAACCTTAATAATTGGATTTGAATATAAAAAGAATTAGATTTCATAGGACATGGATTTATATATCATTCCACATACTGGAGACAACTATGAACACAAATCTGTATGTTTTACATGATAGGGATAGGGAATATTATACATTCCATAATTTGAAAAATCCAATGTTTCTCTAAGCATTCGTAGACGCAAAGACATTCAGCAGCAGTTCCATCAGGACTAACAACGCACTGTTCACCATCCGCAGCGTTGTGTTTCGCGTAACATTTCTTCAAACGTTAATCGCTGTTTTTAGGTTACAGCACTCCCTGACATTTGTGAGTAATTACCCCTTTACTTGCCATTGGCATAATAACTGCACAAATTTAATGCACTAAACGGTTATAGCATAGAAATTAAGGATTTCAAAGAGGAATATTAATCCTTTAAATATCGCCTCAATTTTCAATTATATTAGATATATAATACTACCTTATTAACGTATATTGTCAACTTCAACGCAGTAGATTTGCTTCAAAGAGCTTAACCATTTTTCAACGGGTGTGAAATACTCAAAAGACAACGAGTAAATGTCAAGTACTGTACTGCTTTATATATGTTTTCTAACTCTATGCACATAATTTTTGCAAGCAGACAACGAGTAAATGTCAAGTTGTTTTTATCACAAAACTTTACACTAATCCTCACTCAACGATGCATTAATCTTTTTTTTTTTTTGGGGGGAAGGATATGTACTAATTAATCCAATGGCTAATGAATATTCCCTTCTTTCTTATATGATTTTTCAGTAATATTTTTTTAAAATTTTTATCGAAATTTACTTAACCATATCCCTCATTTTGATTCTCTCAAGAACTATATATTAATAATGCTCAAAGGTTTTAAACAAAGCTTTGAGAAATAAACCATATTTCAACCTATATTTTAGTCTCAAACCCCATAAATTTTTTGCGTGTGAGATAATGGGTTCAGATTTTTATACCTTTCTATGATAGTGTTGAATAGCTTAATATCAAATTAATAAAACTATCGTCAGCAAATTTCATTCTCCAGAAGGTAATTGTAGCATTGCTAGCCTACACAATGCATAGATGCCAATTGGAGATTTTTAATTATGTAAACTCTAAATATCAAAGACTCATAATGCTAATCATAATTGTAAAGTGTTTGCTTACGATATATATATATATATATATATATATATATATATATCCTACTTTGAACAACAATGGAGAGTGCTGACCTAAGGAAGTACTTTACTCTTTGAACAACAATAGGACTCTCATCGTAGATCATGTTGTTAGTTAGTGTTTCTATCGAGAGTTGAGTGGCTGAAGTAAGGCTACATGGTGGAAGATCAACAAAAAGTTGATATTCAATGATTGATATGTCTCACAGTAGACAATGATCAATACTTAAAGGTGATACTTTAGTCTTGAGACACTTCTTCGAAATAGGCAAACCAATTAATATGCATAGACAAACACACACACGTACAATGCATATAGCCAGCTAAATCTTATAGATGTAAGAATTTGAACATGAAAAGAATAATTACTGAATAAACCTGAGATTATCACAATGACGAGGAGAAGGAAAATCTGTGAGAAGGAAATCTAGGCCACTTTTTATGAGTGATAACAATTGCTGCAACAAAGGTCAATATAATCTTTAATCTCACTCTTTTGTTGTATGTGCATAACCTTGAGGAATGGAGGTGTATATATAGGACGTCATAGTGTGTCACAAAGTTAATTAGTTCTGATTTTATGTGGTCCTTTGTTATGCAAAAGAAACGGATTGCTTAAATATGTATAAACTGTTATTTGCTTTGGTTGGACTTGCTATTTATTCTTCTTTGGCGTTAGAAAACTTTGAATCCCTAAATTTCATTTCAAATTTGTTATGAATTGTAATGCAAAGGGTAGAGAGGGAAATTGAAAAAAAAATAATAATTTTTGAACATTCTCTAATTCATGATTTATTATAATTTTTTAGAGCGAATGGACATTTGGATATTGAAAAGTACTTTTTTTTAATTTTTTTTTCCAAATATTGACTTTCTTATTTCAATCCTCTAAACTGTATTTCGTCTTCAACAAACTCATTAATCCCGTAAAAGTAACAAAAATAGTTAATTTGTGGCCTTTTCCAAGGAGAAAGTTAGAGAGCGGATGGAAAGGAAGCGCTAGCTAGGTCATAGCAACGTTTTAAATTGTTGACCGCATCAGAACAGACACTGCAACAATGAACAGTTTTGTGTGTGTTTGTCCCTCTGTGGCTAAAGAAGGAAAAAGAAGCATCTCTAATTAAAATTCAGATAAATAACCTTTTCATTTATTGTTTCTTCACAAATTTTTGCTGGACTTTAAATTATTTATTCTCATCACTAATTGACCTACCAAAAACAAAGAAGCCTATATATAAATATAATGGTTACTGCTTAGAAATTGCAAGCATTATCAGCTATCCACTAGTCTTGGGCATGCTATGATCCTTGACTTGGCCATTTTCATTGCCTGTGTGGTTATCTTTCTTCTCCTTAAGACTTCTTGTTCCTATGCCATTATGTTGTCCACCACTTCCCTTGCTCAAATCTGATCTCCTTGGTCCACCGCGCTTTCTGAATATCCATATAGCAAATCATATCATGTTAATTCATGTGTAAATAATTTGATAAGGTTATGTATATACATAGATCACACACAGATAAATATCTTGACTAACTTAGCCAACAATAAAATATATGTTCATTATTCTGAGATGCGAACCCTGACAATATAATTCCTAAGACATGTAGGATGACCTACAGCTAAAAAGAGAAAAGGTTTTTTTATTAAAAAAAAAAAGAGGAACATGGACGTTTATAATCAGCATGACAACTTTCTGAAGAAAGTGGAGAGAAACTAGGTGTTGTATCTATATATGGAATTAAAATAAAGATGAATTAGTAAAAGAGAACAAATTCATAAGAAACTTACAAGATTAATGATTCTGCTCTTGTTCCTACACCATTATGTTGTCCTCCACTTCCCTTGCTCAGATCTGACCTTCTTGGTCCACCCGGACTTCTGAATGTCCATATATACCCAAGATAAAATAAAAGAACATAAAACACGGATGATTATAATATGGATATAAAAATTTTTCGGAGAAAAACAAGATGATGCATGATGCATCTATATATATAGAATCAAAATAAAGATGATGTAATTAAAAGAGAACAAATAATAGCAAACTAACAAGATCGACGATTTTGCACTTTGGATTATGAAGCTTAGAGCCTGAACAAGTGCTCTAGTTGAAAAGCCTCCCAATAGACGAGCCATGATATGCTTAGCAAGATAAGAATAAGATGGCTGAGTGTGAATTATTGTAAAGACGTGCGGCCTAGAAGGGAAATTTATAGATGTTAAGAGATATTTAGAATTCAGGAAAGTTTGGTAACTTAGATAATAAAGAGTTACCTTATTAAGATGTGCTAAGGATTTAGGAAAATTTTGTAGGTTAAGTTGATAGATACTTATAGTACCGCCAAAGTAGATAGTAAAATTGATTGCAAGATTTCGAGGATACATAACCGTGGATCTTGAAGGTTGATCAATTGACTTGTTGAATTACTCAAACAATTCAACTAAAAACGCTGTCTGAACAATCCGTATGCATAAAAAATATTAACTTGACCAGTGAAGTTCACAAAAATTGAGGGAATTTGCAACCCACAAAGAGGTGAGTATTAGATGTTTTGGTAGAAGTATTTTTTCAAATTGAGAATGTGGTTGCGTCTTACATTTTAGTGTTCTTATCTAAAAGAATTGAATAGATTTTGATGAAATAGATACAGCTACTTATCATTATTTTAAGGTTTATAAAAATTAAAAAATAAATAATGTAAGACCTAAAATTTTTATAAACCTCGATAAAATTATTAAGCTATATATATCTACCCTGATGTTTCGTTCAGTCAGTAGTTTAATTAAAAATTTACAAATGAATTATTCTTAGGTTGCATGTCACTTAATAAGTAATTTGTAGCTAATTTCTTTTCCTAGATAATGGCAGCAAAATTCTGTAAATAGAGAATTGATCCTCTGATTTTCTAATGCTAACATAATGTTTTCTTGTTGAAAAAAGATAGATATAGGTATGGGCTTAAAGATAGAGAGTGGAAGTATATGAGGACCACACCAACCAGTCTAACTCTATCCAACATGATATGTTGGTGCTAAAAAATGATGGGACTCAAATTCTGTTTTAATGGAATTGAGTTGCATAGCGTGGGCTAAATGATCTATAATTTGATATCTTCTAGCATTTTTTTTCCTAAACTAGCATCCTTACATGTTTAAATCTTTGTCAATCTTTTAATTGCTTGTCCACTAATGTCTTATAGCATGTTTGGCCTAATTTTTTTTTCAAAACCGTTTACGTCAAAAAATACCTTCTTAAATTTTTATGTTTTGCTAACAAAAAATACGATTGCGCAGAAAAAATAGTTATTTCTTCAAAAAGTAAGAGGATAAATTTTTACCCAAAAAAAAAGTAAAAGGATATATATATTTTTTCAGACAAACCTCGTCTCTCTACTGGACTCATTATAACACTTTATATTTTTATATTTTATATTTTATCGTGTTATGGTATTTATATTCATATCATCCATAATTAGATTTGGATATAAGAAGAATTAGGTTTCATAGGACACGGATTTATATATCATTCCATATATTGGAGACAAACTATGAACACAAAATATGTATGTTTTACATAATAGAGATAGGGAATATTATATATTCCATATTTTGAAAATATCCAACGTTTATCTAAATCGAGCATTCGTAGACGCAATGACAATTAGCAGTAGTTCCATCAGAATTAACAACGCACTGTCCACCATCCACAGCATTGTGTTTCGCGTAACATTTCTTCAACCAATCCAACCAATCGCAGTTTTTAGGATACTACATTTCTTCACATTTGTGAGCAATTACCGTTTTACTTGCCATTGGCATAATAACTGCACAAATTTGATGTACTAAACTGTTATGGCATAGAAATTAAGCATTTCAAAGGGAAATATTATTCCTTCAAATATCGCCACAATTTCCAATATATATAAGAAACATACCATAAGTTGATTTATGCTACTTTACTAATGTAAATTGTCAACTTCAGTGCTGTAGATTTGCTTCCAAGAACTTAACCATTTTTCAACCAGTATGAAATACTTGAAAGAAAACGAGTAAACGTCAAATATTGTACAGTTTTAGATATGCTTCTAACCCTATGCACATAATCTTCGCAAGCAGAAACTTCATAAAATATAGCTCTTTTGATCCAAAAACCTTATACTGATCCTCACTCAGAATTTATGATGGCTATGCATTAATTTATTTTTTTCTTAGGAAGGATCTATGTACTAGTCCAATTAATGGTTAATGAATTTTCCCTTCTTTCCTATATGATTTTTTAGTAATATTTTATCAAATTTTAGTTAACCATATCCCTCATGTTGACTTTCCCAAGAACTATATATTAATTGTGCTCAAAGGTTTTAAACACAGCTTTTAGAAATAAAGCATATTTCAACTTATATTTTAGTCTCAAACCCCATAAAATTTTTCCGCGTGAGCTAATGGGTTCAGATTTTTATACCTTTTTATGAGAGTGTGGAATAGCTTAATATCAAATTAACAAAACTATGATCAGCAAATTTCATTCTCCAGAAGGTAATTGAAGCATTGCTAGCCCACACAATGCATAGATGCCAACTGGAGATTTTTAATTATGTAAACTCGAAATATCAAAGACTCATAAAGCTGATCATAATTATAAATTGTGTTTGCTTTCGATACATATATCGTACCTTGAGCAACAATGGAGAGTGCAGACCTAAGAAAGCACTTTACTCTTGCGACTCTTTTTCAGTAGGTTGATCTTTTGGAAAGGGCTCTCATCGTAATTCTTGTTGTTATTTAGTGTTCCTATTGAGACTGAAGTGACCAAAGTAAGGCTACATGGTGGAAGATCAACAAAGTTGATATACAATTTTTCACCTCTCAATTCCACCTTTTATTTTTAAACTTGTAATTTGGGCCAATTTTGCCTTTGCCTGCATCTCGGATCCATTTGCGAATAAACACACTCTATTCCCACGTTTACACTACTGGAACTGGCATGGATCTTGAAATTATACTATAGTAGCTATGCGTAAGCTTTAATTAATTTTGCATTATTTTGATTACAGTATATTATAAGAGAAGACTTGGACGTTTGACTTCAACAACATAATAGTATGCGTTTAACTCTCCCAACACCTTAAAAGTTGAGAATGACTAGAAAAAAAAAAAAAAAGAAGAATCGAACTTGGTGCATTCAGTTTGACACTTGTATCTAAAAGACATGTGACTTGAATTAAGATTTTAATGAACACCGTTTCAAGGTTCTAAATTGTTGATATAGCGCTAATGTTAACTTTTAAAATTTAAGTGAATTTGTTAAAGATTTAATTTCTATTTTAATGATTTTTTCCACTCTACTCTCAAAATCTTATCCTTCCTTTTGTAGCTATCAATAAATATAACCATTGGTAGCGTGATATATTTGTACAATTAAAATTTTTAAAATATACTTTTTTCTTATAGTTGAAAGTTTTATCTTTCCAATTATAGTTTTTAGATATTCAATTAAAATTTTTTAATCTCTAAAATAAACCTTGATATCAATTACTGAACGAGGTGTAATAAACATCTTTACTGCAGACAACTCCAATTCCACCCCCCCGCCCAAAAAAAAGATGTTATGATAGAAGATTAAAATCTTTTGACTTTGACGAAATTGGGTGTCCCAATTATATCAAACGAAAAAGCTCCGTGGAAAAAAATTTAGAGGAAGAAATATAAAATTAAAAAAATATTAGTAAAGATATTTTAAGAAGAGAAATTCGTGCTGAATACTTGAGAATTAAATTATTTGTACATCTGATGATGAGGATTGTTTTTTTCTTTCTTTTAACAATCACCGATATCTTTGAATTTTGTTTGGACTGCGTTTGTTCTTCAATCAATTTTGAAGACATTCTCTCACATCTGCCTAACGTATATAAGATTTTAAATTTAGAATGCTGCCTTAAAAAACAAGTCTTATAATTGTCCAAGTGAAATAGTAACTCTTAGATCTACAAACATTAAAAAATGTTGAGAGGATCAATCACTTACTTAATTGAGTAATTTAGATCATCGAGATTTCATTTAGATAGTTTATATTATATATATATATATATATATATTGACTTTTTTAATAGGAAGTAGAATATAAAATAAAAATAATTTTTTAATTATAAATTTTAAAAAAATAATGATTAAAATTAAAAAAAAACCAAAAAAAGAATTAAAATCTAAACGATTTAGATTGTTCGATTGAATAATTGATAGATTCTCTCAATTAAGAGAACGGTTTTCCAAACATTATTAGCTTCTTTAGTTTAGGACCAGCTGCAAAATGTGAGATCATATAATTAGGGAGTAATAAGTTAGTTTTCCTGTAATATTTGAGCAATTTTTACATGCACTTGATATGCCACGTTATTTATACACTCAACAATTAATATTTACTTTACATGTGGATTTCACTTATACTACATATGAATCTCACTTATACAAATTAAATTTTAACTGTTAATTTTTGTTGGTGCACTATGCTCTAGGTGCACCTAAAAAAATTTTGTAATATTCTGTTATAATAACTATCGAGTAGTTATTACTTTATTCTCTGTTCTTTTCTCTTCATATTTCTGTTTAGCTTAAGATCTTGCACGACAACACAACTGCATTTCCATCTCAGATGGATAATTCGTCTTCCTCGCGATTGAAAGTTCTTAGTTCACAAAATACTTATGTAACTGATATTTTCATCAAATAAATTAAATTTTATTATTAACCTTATATTTATGAGGTGACACTGACATATATTAATTTACTAAAATTCAATTATCTATAATGGTATATTATTTATAACATGAAGATGAATTTTTTGAAAATTCGTACAAAATATAAAAAAAAGGTCTATTTACTATAATTCCAATATTTCTTAATTTCTATTGTTTTTGTAATAATCCAATAAATTGAAAACTTAAAGTAATAAGGAAATTAATTAAAACAAGTAATTAAATTGTGATGCTCACTAAAAATGTAAATTTAAATGATTAAGATCAATAATAAATAATGATAATGATAAACTAATTCAAAAATGCAATTTACTATTGGAGGAAGAACAAAAACGCAAGCTTTGTCATAGCTTTAGTGGAATGAGACCATGCTTTATCCACCTTGGGAACCGAGGCTCAAATTTAGGTGGTGCTATTTCCTCCCCAACACCCCCCCGGTACTTTTCCCCATTCTTAGCAAACGTCAGCTTCAGCATTAGGACAAGGTTGCAAAATTTAAAATTTTCTTTCCAATCCTTATATTGCTTCAAATTGTTGTCTGGTCCTTATGGAGATTTTTTTTGGGGAGCAGATCCTCTACTGCTCTAGGTTAGTGTTTCAAATTGCTGCCTAGTCTTTATGGGGATTTTTTGGGAAGTAGATCCTCAGCTTCTCCAAAGGAACCTTGGAATAGACTCAAACAATCTAGATCTAATCTAAATCATCTAGATTTTAGATTTTTTACTTAATTCTTATTTTTATAATCTCAATTATTCATTTTGTTCATTTTAATTTTTTTTAAATTTTAAAAGAAACAAAATGTAAAATAAAAATAATCTTTAAGCTAAATCATTTAAATCTATTTTAGACAATCCAAATCTACTCTTAGGAGAACAGCATACACAGAGGACTGCTTCCATTTTTCAAAAGACAAGTCTAGAAAGTGTCCACATGCCTACCCTTATCTTCCTTATTACACTTTCTGTGTTACTTTATTCCTCACCAACCTCTTCAGAGATGAATGAAACTCTTATTCTCGGTCTCCTTCTCCTTCTTTTTTTGTCCTCCATGTATTCTAACGAAGGAAAATGCAACCGAAGCTTTTCCGTCTCAGCTTGGTGTGCTTCCCTATGTTTTCTTCCTTTCAATTTGTGCTTCTTATTCGTCCCTGGAGTCTGTGTTTCAGCTCTATACTGTGTTGGGTCTGCATACTCAATCTTTAATCATCCTTAGGTAAGGTAACTCCCCTCATTTTAAGCGGTTGGCTGTGATTTTGTTTTTCATATGGTTTCTTCCGTGAATCTTCTTCATTTTCGGTTCAAGAATTCTAGTGTTTCTTCCTATTGTTTATGCAAAAATTTTCCGTTTGATGCTCTGTTTTCATTCTTTTAGTTAAGCTTTCCTGCACTACTGTTTTCCGTTGGACAAATCATAGGTATATAGTGATGATCGAATCTTCTATAAGCTTTACAATAATTCTAGTTTGATTCTCGACTAACAACTCCTAGTTCATCTCAATTAGAAGCCTCTCCCTTAGCTAAGACAAAATGGGTAGGATGATTTTATCAACCCGAAATTTTGTGGTTTTTTTCACTCGAGTTGTGTGTCTTTATAGTATTTCTAGCCAAGTGCTTAACTCATTGTTGCTCCTTGGTTTATATATAATTTTGGTGGATTAGTTTCCCAAATTCAGTTATTGATTTTTTCGGTTGCAGCACTATCAGTTTTTAGCTTGGTATTTGGAAAACTCTGTCAATTGGTATATTCAATTCTTCTCAACTTCTATATATCTAACCAACAAATACTTGGGTCCTTCTTAGTTGTGATGGTTGGCTAAATAGCAAAGTTGGATGTTGTAACTGATAGGTAAAGTAATCTTCTTATAGATGGTTTTCAAGTTGTGAGCTGTTGGACTTTATCATTTTTTTTTTCTAAATTACTGTGTTCATTAAGAGCTTAAAATTTGAGATGAACCTATAGGAAGTGCAAGCTAAGGCTAATATGTAATAAGAAATAATGAGGTAAATTTTAAAACCCTCCAGCTTTGATGAAGAATCAAAATGAAGCATAGAATTATAAAGAGCTAACACTGGTAGTTGGAATTAAACCAAGTAAAGGGTTAACTTAATTAAGTTATGAATTAATCTAGGAGAAAATATTAGAGTGAAAACAAAGTAGAATTTAATTTACGGTGGATTGACTTGAAATATGAAACGAGGAATGATTTTGCTTGAACTGAAGATTTACTCGGATGGTAAACTAATTAAAATGTGTGGAATGGTAAACTGGGATTAATACTAGGATTGGAGATTTAATAAGAGAATAAAACAATCAAACAAGGTAGGGTAGTAAACTAGTATAAGGTACCTAGTAACTTCATAATCTTGACATTTTAAGATAAATTCTAAAACCTTCAAAATGGTAAGCAAAGTTAACTGCTATCCTAAGTCAGTAATGGTAGCAATTAAATTAAGTGGGTAGTGTGGGGAGCTAGGAGGTAGTTAAGGAAAGGATTAAAAATTAATATAGGGTAGGGTAGCCGGATAACGTAAGATGTACAAAGAAGCACTATTTGTTTCTTGAATTTATAAGTATTATTGTAATTGTGTCTAGGAATGTCTCTAGACTTTTCTATTGGAGAGAATTGATAGTAGTTCAATAACAAATGAATCAGAAATCATTCTACAAGGACTCTGAGTAAATTATGATGTATGATACCTTTATAACTTTACTTTCTGTTTTACTTTATTATTTCTTGTTTGTATTCTAGATGTTCATAAAATGGGCATCTTAGGTAATGTCTCTTTATATGTATATTATAAATATTATATCTTCAATATTACAATACTTATGTATCAAAGTGAATATGCATGGTATGATGACCACGTGTTAAATTCATAAATTTGAAATGTGATAAGTTCATCTCCCCACTTCTATATGGAATTACTTAAGTGTTTTATGCTTATGAAATGCTATATCATTAATAGTATAAATTTATATTGCAAATCAATTTATTTGAAAGATTTATGTGTACAAATATAATTCTAGTATATGATATTATATTTTATGAGGTAAAATTGTATAGAACTTTAGTTGCTAATAACAACCATATTAGCCCTCAATACCTCTTAGATATTGTAACATCCGGTTTTTTGAAAACCAAAGAAAACGTGAGAAACGTAACGTACGATTTCTCTGTAAACGAATAAAATTTACTGGATACAAAAGGAAGTCCCCCAAAATAAGATAGTTAAGGTCCCAAAAAATTTGGAAAGCATTTTAGACTTCTAAAAATGAGAATCCTAAGCTCAGACGGAAAGAAAAACGGAGTTAGAATGAAGAAATAATTTCTTACGAAAAACTTACGAAACGTAATGGCATTTTTGTAATTTTGAGTAAATTTTGGAATTCACACAAGAAGGCTTTTTAAATGAAATTTTTGAGTTCTCCAGGGTTCTCAGAGAGGCCCTAGAAACCATGGAGAGCCCCGGGACAGCCAAAGTCCCTCCAGTGACGTTTTTCAATGTTGGTGTACCTGAACTTTGACAGATTCGTTCGAGAAAGTTTTAGCTCCAATTTGAGTGATTCCAAAGGCAGCCTACTAAATTTTTATAATGGAGAAGATGTTTTCAAAAAGGAGTTAAAACGAAGTAGAAACGAAAATGTCAAAAACCAAGGGCAAAACAGGAATTTTTGAAAAGTTCTTCTTCCTCTTTTATATATGTAAGTGGCACCCTTCTTCCCCCTTCATTTTGGTCGACCAATCTCTGCCCAAGAACTAGAGAAAACCCTAGGGGATGAGGTGCACAAGAGAAGGAAGAAAAGGAAGAGAAATTCAAGCTAAAAGGTAAGGAAATTTAGTAGTTTTCCATGCTTTCTTCTATCCAAACCTCCTCTCCTTCATTCTCCTTTGTTTCCTTTAATTAAAATGAAGTTTACAAATCTATTTTAAGGGATAAACTTAGGGAAAAATTTGGATTTGAAGAGAGGAGTCTAGAGAAAGCAAGATTTAAGTGAGAAAAAGCAAGAAAACAAGGTAATTTCTTCTTCCATGGTTGATATCCTTTCTTCCCCTTCTCCACCATTTCGCCCCACTCGAGAAGACCTAAGAGGATTTGATTTTTAGGTAGAACCAAGGGTGATTCTAAGGAAAAAGGGTGTAGAGATTAAGAATATGCAAAGGAAATTAACAAAAAGCGATTAGATTTCAAGATGCAATTCCTAGGATTTCAATTGCACCTTGTAAAATCTGATTTTGTACAATGATTCCTAGGTCTAAATAAGAGTTTAATTGAGCTCCTAAGATCCCTAGAAGTCTCCCCATGTGCTTCCTCCATCAAGAAAACAAAGCAAAGTCCATGAAGTTTTAATTCCTACATAGCCTCGGCCTAAAGGGGTTTGAGTAGCTAGAGAGAGTTTTAATTTTTTCTAAACCCATTTTTGAGTCATATATGATGAATGAATATGAGAGGAAGCCTTAGGAAAAATTTAGAAAGTATAGAATGTGAGATGGTGCCTTATGTTTCATAATATGACCTAAAAAAATAACATGTAGTTAAGCTCTTGGTTTTGATTGTCTGATGACTCCAAGAGGCTTAAAAGGAGTCAAAAATCTTATTTGAAAGGAAAGAATGAAGCCTAGAATTTATTTGATAGGTGTTGCTTCATTAGGTGCATTTTGGAACTATAAAGGGGTCATTAGATCAAGTTAGTGTTTAAAGAAGATGTATGGCCTTAGAATTAATTTCATGAACCTAATTAGCTTCCATATGATGTATCTAGGCCAAGAGAGATGATCTCCACCTCCTTGTGAGTGTGTGGCCATGGGAGAGGAATTTAGTCCAAAGGAAGAAAATATGCAAATGTGTCAAAGGTAGCTCTCTCCACCTTTTCTCATGCATGATTGCTTACTTTACTTGTCTTTGAATGTGTGTATATGTATTTCAAACCATGAAAAATGTTCTAGCATGAACTCTTACTCCATGGTACCATGATGATGCATTATGTCTTCTAAATGATATCTATGATGTTTGCCTTAGTTTGCTTAAGTGTGGTGAGGCCAAGAACCCTTAGCCATGGTGAGGATGAGCCAAGAACCCTTAAGATTGGTTGAGATAAAGTAAAGAGTCTCCCAAAAGTGAGGTTGACTCCCAACCTCCCAAGAGCATAGTTGAGTCCAAGAACCTCTTAAAGAATAGGTGAGGTAAGTCTAAAATCTACAAGTAAATGGGTGAGGCCAATCTACTTACTTGGCAAGCCTATGTATGCTATATATGACTTTTTCAAAGGCTAAGAATGCTTCTTGAATGATTACCCATGTCCATATGCCATACATGCATTTGTGAGACTTGTTTTGCATCCATTATGTATGATTGAATAGGAGATGAGCTATTGGGATTTTTTGAATCTTATCCCCTCCTCTCCAATATTCTAACATGCTAGGTGGACCAAGAGAGCAAGGAGATGGAAGCCAACCACTTGAGAGATAAGGGTATGACATTGAAATGTATGAAATTTGCTTTTTTAAGACCATCAAGGTGGCAAATATTGTCATCTATGGTTGTATATGACCTATGACCTCTTAAATATATGTAATTATATTAATAAGTGATGTATGAATGAAAGTTAAAGTTGTATGTATGAATATACACATTTTGGCTATGTATTGGCAAGCTTTCAATATGGAAGTATGTGTATAAATGGAAGTGGAATGGTCAAAATGAGATGCATAAGGGTTGAGACCATTTAGGTAGCTCACACAAGTCCTAATTATGCTTTTAGACTTGGCCAAAAGGTGCCAAGCCCCAAGGAAAGCCATTTGGATATTTTGGTATCTTATATGGAGTCAAAATTGACTATAATGGAACCCTATATCACTTTTTGTCCAAATAAGCTCTTCTTGATCTAAGATTTGGCATGAAAATAGACGTTGTTAAGATATTTTTGAAAAACTAAAAAACAAAAATTTTGGAGGTCTAGAGAATATTTGATGAATTTTCAAAATTAGAAAATTTTTCTAGTTTTGGTCATGTTATTATTCATACTGGTCCAAAAATAAAATATATCACACAAGGCGCAAATAATGTCCAATTGCCACAAAATTTTATACAGAGAAACTAGACATTCCCAGTAACTTGTACCAACTAGAAGCACCCCATTTGGATGTCTAGAGAGAGAGATATGAATTTTTAAAGATTTTGTCCAGTATTAGGAACTCCAACTAACCTCAGGTATTGTTTGATTGATTTTCGATGCCTTGATATGCATGAGTTGGTCTGGAGTTTTTTTTCCTTCTATTTAACATCCACATATTTTTAGATTGGTATCATTTACATGAATTAGATTTTTGTGGAATTAATTGGACATTTTTTAATTTTGCTACAGAATTCAATGACAACCCCAGTGGATAGCCTGACCTTTGGACCATTTCACATGTCAAATGTCCTCTGTGTTGGATGTTATGATTTGAAAATATTTTTAACATAAAGTAGACATTGTAGCTTTCCAAAATATCTAAGAATACATTATTTCAATTTTTCTAGAATTAGTTATGATTTTCCAAATTTGTGATAGAAATGAGGACAAATCTGGCCGAAAATATATATGTACATTTTAAGCTTCCCTTTGAGTTCCACGAGATATAGGCCACTTTTGATGATGCAAATGAGTTGTATTCATGTAATTAAATATGAGAATGTGATGTATGAGCTCACATGATCTACGTGGCACCGAATGGAATTTTCATACACGACGCAATGTAAGAAAATGCATTATTTTAATTCTCTTTTTCTGACTCTTTCATGGAATCTATGATGTAAGGCATGGGAATATTATAAAATAAGCTAAAAATATATAGTGTTACAGATATGACCACGTAGTTTCTATGATTGAATACTAGGAAGGTATTAGGTTGGATTCTCTTTGATTGCTCATAGGTTGAATGCTCTTATTTAGATATATGGCTATTTACTTTTATGAGCTATATTCCAATGTTAGAATATGAAATATGTTAGAAATTAAAGTTATGCACAAACCTTTCTAATGAAATATTTATATTAAATTGTTTTGGGTACAACCTTTATTTTTGGCTCAATATTCAATTTTTTTTAAAAGGTTTGACTTAATTTTAATTATTCTTCATAATTAACTCTTATGAATTTTACATCTTATTAAAATATTACATGCTTGTATGCTATTTGTATTTTATTGTGTTAATAATGTAATGAATAAGTTTTCTATTAACTTTAATTCCAAAAATTTTTTATATATTAATCATTTCATGCGCTCTCCTTTCAAATGTTTATAAATTGATTCTTACAAATGAATTTTTATTATCTTTCTTTTTCTTATTTAAAGATTTTTGTTATTTATTAATATTATGACAAAACTTATTTTTATTAGAAAAACTCTGTGTTCACACATCCCTTTAGCTATTGTGTTTTATCTTTTAATCATTAAGTATTGCAACTCATTCCTTTATTTACTATTACAAATCATCGAGTTGTGTTTGACCCATCTCCTCCAGCCTAGTTTGAGATTGTCATTTGTTGTAAGCCCAACATTTTTATGCTTTGATAGGTTTATTTGTAGTCGTGTATATATGTCTTGTAGTTTGTACTCTAGAGTTGGCTCCACATAGGTATAAGCAGGATTGTCAAGTCATTCCCTATGTATATGTTTTGTTGTTTGATTACAAAGTAAAGCTCTCTTGTTATATATGGTTGAATTGACTATTTATAGATAAATCCAAGATATTCCAATTTCAAAGGGGACTCTACTAGATTTTATTTTTAACAAAGAGTTAAGTATGATGTTGATATGGAATATGATAAATTTCATGGAACCTTGAATTAATGTGCAAATGGAAAGACTGGGCTTATGTATTAACTTGAAGATGTCATTTACTATTAACCATGCATCAAGTGTAAGTAAGGGTTTGTGTTTTTGTTAGGCTTATGGATTTGGGGTCACCTTGTATTCTATACCAGTCACGTCTTTGTCCTTCAGGCATGACAATTTTATTCATAAAATCAAATTTGTTGTCATAACATGATAAATAAATTCATTGTACATTTATAAAGTCAAATTACATAGACTTGAAAAGGGATATTATAGAAGGAGTTCATCATTCTACATACACCATCTATCTAAGGTCAAAAAAAATATATTCTAGGATTTAAATCGATTATATTAGTGGGATGGTATGATGAAAGATATACTTGAGTTCATTATTTGACATGCTAGCAAGTTAAAGTAGAATATCAAATGCTTGCAGGGTTGCATCAAGAGTTAGAAATATCAGAGTGGAAATGGGAAAGAATTATAATGGATTTTGTTACTAGTCTTCCTCATACCTTAACAAGGTATGATTCCATTTGGGTGATTATCAATATAATGAGTATGTCAACATATTTTCTACAAATTATGACCACTAATAATGTGGCTAAGTATGCTTAAATTTACATGGATAAAATTATGAATTTGCATGGAGTATCAGTGCCTATAACCTTGATAGAGGTCCACAATTCACTTTCTATTTTTGGAAGGCTTTCTAAGAAGCCTTGGGCACACATGTAAATCTTAATACAACTTTTCATCCTTAGATGAATGGTTAATCAAAGAGAGTCATTTAGGTACTAGAACATATGGTAAGGGCATATGTCCTTGATTTTAGTGATAGTTGGGAGAATTACTTGCCTCTAGTAGATTTTGCATTATAATAATAGCTACTGAGCTAGTATACAAATGGCACTAGTTAAGGCATTGTATGACATAAAGTGTAGATCTCTGATTGGATGGTTTGAAATTAGTGAAGCCAAGATATTAGGCCTAGATTTAGTCAAAGATGCACTTAAGGAAGTGCAAATGATCAAGGAGAAGATATTAATGGCTCAAAGTAAGCATAAATCTTATATGGATCACAGCTGTCAAGATTTGAAGTTTACATTAGGCTACTTCTTATTTTTATGCATCTCAACAATGAAAGGAGTAATAAGGTTCAGTAAGAAAAAGAAGTTGAGTCCTAAGTATACAAGTCGTTATGAGATCTTAGACAAGGTTAGTCACATTGCATACCATTTAGCATTGCCACTTGAGCTAGTGATAATTACCAACTATTCATGTTATTGTACATATTTTCTCTCAGTAAATATGATGATTAACCCCCATTTATAGGATAAATGACACTTACACAAAAGAAAATGAACATATTTAGGATGAATAGCTATATACTCAATACTCATTTGAAAAATCAGCATTTATACTTTAATTTTGAGTATATTGATAACTAATCACATTTTATTTTTCATATAGGATGCATGTGTCAAGGATTATTGAGCAGTCTCAGGAGAAAAAGGCTGGAAAATGGTGATTTTGTAAGCCTCGCCGCGGCCAAGCTCATTCACGCTGCTGCTGAAAGTGAAGAGTCCAACTCGCGCCGCAGCGGAACGTGTTATCGTCGCAGCCAGAGCTCAGTCAGAAGCAAAACTCGCCGAGGCTCGATGTTAAGGAGCCGCGGTGCTTTTCGAATGAACCAAAAATCCTCGGTGCAAGATGCTGAGCCGTGGCATGGAGTCTCACAAAATCAAGATACGCTGCGGCTTAACCTGTGTGCGCCAGGGTGAGGAATCTGCATGCCACTCCGAAGCTCACAGAACCAAGTCTCGCCGCGGCGCAACATGTTATCGCCGCGGCCCTCAGTCAGACAGATCTCAACCTCGCCGCGGCGCAAAACGCTGAGCCACGGCGCACTTCGAATTAACTGAACGCAGCGTTTTGTTTTCAGAATTTTTCGAGGGTTGGAGGCTTCATATGTGTTGGAGAGTGGAGGAGCCGTCATTCTGGTCATTCTAGGTCGTTTTTGTGTGGTTCCAAGGGAGTAAAAGCTAAGAAGGCACTTTGGAGCAAAGTGAAGCTGGAGATTGAGGATTGAAGCCAAAACTATCTCGTTTTGGAGTTTCTTCTTCCTTTCTTCTGTCTTTATAATTTTTATTGATGTATCTGATTGTTACTTCAACTTTGTCTTGGGATTTTACTATCATGTGTAGCTAAACCCTCTCTAATCTAAGATTATTAGGAACTCTTGTATGGATTAGCGGTTGTTCTTCATTCTAACTTTGCAATCAATGGTTAATATTTGTTCATTCAGCTTTATGCTTCATGCTTTCTGATTGATTGGCCAACAATTAGACTGATTTGATACCTAACTTGAGCTTGGGAAAGGGAAAGGAAGGTTAGATCAAAGGTTGAGCGGTGTGGGTGCTTGAAACTTGCCTGGGTAAGTGGATAGTTTAGTTATTAAGATAGGAATATACTTAATAACCTCACATGGTCCAAGTAGGTATTGCAATAATAGTCTGCTCTTAGTTGATTTTGTAAGGAATTATAAAATGAACGGGGAACCCTATATAATATTTGGAAGAATATATATAGGCACATCTTAATCCTAGACCAGCATGTATTGCCATTGGTAGCAAAAGTAGTGAATGTTGAGTCAATTGCTATGAAGTACAAGAGGACTAATAATCCTAGATGCCATTAATTGCCCGAAATATCCAATTATCAATCCTGTGTTCTGTATAGTTTTAATCCATAAGCAATCTCTCTTTAACACCAACCATTACAAATTGATTCGCTTAATTTAAATTAGGGTGTAAATTTCAGTACTTGACAGTATTTTGACCACAAATCCTCGTGGGAACGATCTTTTCTTATCACTATATTGCCTTTACGATACGTATACTTGCGTGTACACTTCAAAGAGAGCAACAAGTTTTTGGCGCCGTTGCTAGGGATTTTTGTGCCAAAATATTTTTCTTGTCAATATTGATACCAGCACATCTAGTTTGAACTTAAGCAATGTGCATATTTTTACTTTATCTATTTTTAATTTCTTTTCTGTTCTGTTTTGCATTGGCTTCCTTCTGTGAGTGCACTACCTCATATGCAAGAAATTGAAAGTCTAGAAGTGGTTTTGTTTCAAGAAGAATCTGCAGAAGCATCCAATCAAACCCAGAGTAACGATAGTGAAGCTTCTGACTCAACCACAAACATGGCAAATGAGGATGAAAATCGTGTCCGCACAGTAAATGATTTTGCTACTTTGAATATGCAAGGATACCACTCCAGTATAAGAAGACCAGCCATTCAAGCAAACAATTTTGAAATGAAGCAAGTGGTGTTGCAGATGCTTCAAATGGCTGGACAATTTAGTGGTTCCCCTCTTGAAGACCCAAACACTCACCTCTCCAACTTCTTAGAGGTGTGTGATTCTTTTAAGCAGAATGGAGTATCAGATGATGCAATTCGGCTGAGGCTATTCCCACTCTCCTTAAGAGACAAGGCTAAGGTATGGCTCAACTCATTGCCGGATGGGTCCGTAGCTACTTGGGATGATTTAGTTACAAGATTTAGAGCTAAATTTTTTCCACCAGCTCGATCAGTAGAGTTGAGAAATGATATTACCTCCTTCATGCAACAAGATGATGAGCCGTTATATGAAGCCTGGGAAAGATTCAAGGAATTGTTGAAGAAGTGTCCGAATCATGGATTTCCTAAATGGGTGCAGGTGCAAACTTTCTACAATAGATTGTTACCTGAGACAAAAGCCATCCTTGACTCAGCTTCAAATGGGAGTATCACAGGCAACTTGAATGTTGATGCAGCTTATAATTTGTTAGAGAATATGGCAGCCAACTCTCTCTAATGGTCTGCATCCAGACCTCATAAGAAAAAGGTGGCTGGGGTACATGAAATAGATGCTCTAACCACACTTTCGGCTCAGATGGCTGTAATAAACAAGAGATTTGACAGTCTTGAAACACGCTTCAGTACACCAATAGGAGTTAATGCTATTCAAGCTCCAGTCATTATTTGTGAGCATTGTGGAGAAGAACATTACAGTGATCAATGCCCTTCTTTGGTAGAAGTAGTCAACTACATGGGCAACTATGGGAAAAATCAAAATAATCCCTACTCCAACACCTATAACCCAGGATGGAGGAATCATCCAAATTTCTCATGGAGCCAGGGACAAAATCAAGGACAAAATCAGGCTCAGTCATCCTCTTCTGGTATGAGACCTCCTCATCCCCCTGGATTCTCTGCTCCAGGAAGACCACCAATGCCAGAAAAGAAGCCAAACATGGAAGACATGCTCATGCAGTACATGGCTAAGCAAGATGCCATCTTAGCCAGACAAGATGCAACAATGATGAAACATGAGACCGCAATTCAGAATATAGAAGTGCAAATCGGTCAACTGGCTTCCTCTATAAATTCAAGATAGCTTGGGGTGCTACCAAGTGACACTGTTCCTAACCCCAGGAGAGAAGGTAAAGAGGAATGTAAGGCAATTGCATTGAGAAGTGGCAAAGAGTTGCCAGAAGTACTACCATCCAAGCAAGCCAATAAGTCTGATCAAGATCAAGGTAAGTTGGAAGAGGAGATTGAAAAGGAGAAACCAGTGGAGGAGAAGAATGATGTGGTGGAGAAGAAGAATGACAATGCTGAGAAGAGTAGTCAAGCGAAAGGTCAAGAGAGAATTATTCCCCCGCTACCATTCCCTCAATGCTTCAAGAAGAAGAACCTAGATAAGCAATATAAAAAATTCTTAGAAATCTTCAAGCAGCTCTACATTAACATTCCCTTTGCAGAAGCTTTGGAGCAGATGCCAAGTTATGCTAAATTTATGAAGGATGTGCTATCCAATAAAAGGCGGTTTGGAGAATTTGAAATGGTGGCTCTAACTCAAGAATGCAGTGCGATTTTGCAAAAGAAATTACCACCTAAAATGAAAGATCCAGGGAGTTTCACCATTCCTTGTAACATTGGAAAACATTTTGCTGGAAATGCTCTGTGCGACTTGGGGGCAAGCGTGAACCTAATGCCACTGTCAACTTTCAAGAAGCTTGGATTGGGAGAGGCAAGACCAACAACTATCACTTTGCAATTAGCTGATCGATCTCTTGTTTACCCCAATGGGGTTATTGAAGATGTTTTGGTGAAGGTTGACAAGCTAATTTTTCCAGCAAATTTTATAGTTTTGGACTATGAAGAGGACAAGGATATTCCTATCATTTTGGGCAGACCTTTTTTGGCTACAGGAAGGACATTGATTGATGTGCAAAAGGGAGAGCTCACTATGAGGGTAAATGACCAAGAGGTGACATTTAACATGTACAAGGCAATGAAGAGTCCAAATGAACCAGAGGAATGTTGCTTTGTGCGTTTAATCACCCATGCAGTACATGATGAGTTCATTGAAGCAACTTTTAAGGATCCTTTAGAAGCATCATTAGTTAGTCTGGCTAAGAAGGAGCATAATGGAGTGAGTGAATGTATTAAGTTATTGGAAGCTAACCAAAAATATTGGAAGGCTTCTCAACAGTTCGAACCACTTGATGCATCAATTGGAAACAAATCTGTGTTGAAACCGTCAGTGGAGGAACCTCCATCTCTAGAGTTGAAACCATTACCTCCCCATTTGAAATATGCTTACCTGGGGGAAGAGTGCACATTGCCAGTAATAATCTCTGCTGCTCTCTCTGGACAGCAAGAGAGTGAGCTTCTTCAAGTGCTTAAGGGTTTTAAGAAAGCCATTAGATGGTCAATAGCAGACATCAAAGGGATAAGTCCCTCTATCTGTATGCATAAAATACTATTAGAGGACAATCACAAGAAATTTGTTGAGCATCAGAGAAGGCTTGACCCAATAATGAAGGAAGTGGTGAAGAAAGAAATTTTGAAATGGCTGGACGCTGGGATTATTTATCCATTTTTCGATAGCTCATGGGTGAGCCCGGTCCAATGTGTTCCCAAGAAAGGAGGTATGACCGTAGTGGCTAACACCCAAAATGAGTTGATTCCCACAAGAACAGTGACAGGATGGCGGGTATGTATGGACTACCGAAAACTCAATACTGCCACCAGAAAAGATCACTTTCCATTACCCTTCATTGATCAAATGCTGGATAGGTTAGCTGGGAAGGCCTACTTTTGCTTCTTGGATGGGTATTCGGGATATAATTAGATTGCTATTGCCCCTGAAGACTAGGAGAAGACAACCTTCACATGTCCTTATGGCACATTTGCTTTCAGAAGGATGCCATTTGGATTATGCAATGCACCTGCTACGTTCCAAAGATGCATGATGTCCATTTTCTCCGATATGATTGAGCAGACCATGGAAATCTTCATGGATGATTTCTCAGTTTTTGGGGACTCATTTGAAGAATGCCTTGCTAATTTGGGACAAGTTCTGAAAAGATGTGAAGAAACTCATTTAGTCCTGAATTGGGAAAAGTGCCACTTTATGGTGCAAGAGGGTGTAGTTCTCGATCATCGAGTTTCTAGTAAAGGCCTTGAGGTGGATAAGGCTAAAATTTCCTTAATTGAGCAACTTCCACCTCCGACCAGTGTGAAAAGAGTGCAGAGTTTCTTGGGTTATGCGGGTTTTTACAGGAGGTTTATTAAAGATTTTTCAAAAATTGCCAAACCTCTTTGCCAACTACTTGAAAAAGACACTCCATTTAAGTTTGACCATCCATGTCTTATGGCTTTTGAAGAGTTGAAGACAAAATTAGTATCTGCCCCCATTATTGTGGCACCTGACTGGACCAAGCCTTTTGAAGTGATGTGTGATGCCAGCGACTATACTGTGGGGGCAGTACTGGGGCAAAGAAAAGGGAGGCTCTTTCATCCAATATACTATGCCAGCAAAACTCTATCTGATGCTCAACTGAATTACACCACCACTGAGAAAGAGCTGTTGGCAGTAGTATATGCATTTGAGAAATTCAGAGCTTACTTGGTGGGCACCAAGGTTACAGTTTTCACTGACCATGCAGCTATCAAGTATTTGATTGAAAAGAAAGACTCTAAACTAAGGCTTATTCGGTGGGTTCTGCTGCTACAAGAATTTGATCTGGAGATAGTGGATAAAAAGGGTAGTGAGAACCATATAGTTGATCATTTGTCTAGACTAAGTACTGAAGCTCATGATGACCAAGAGAAACAGATCAGTGAGACTTTCTTGGATGAGAGTTTATTTTTTGTGGAGCAAAACAAAGTGCCATGGTATGCGGACTATGTGAATTATTTGGTGTGCCATGTATTGCCTCCAGATTTGAACTCACACCAAAGGAAGAGATTCCTGCATGATGTTAAATTGTATGTCTGGGATGAGCCATTCTTATTTAGAATGTGTTCAGATCAAATACTGCGAAGGTGTGTCCCAGATGAGGAGCAAGAAGCTGTCCTGCTAAGATGTCATGCAGCTGAATATGGAGGACATTTCAATGGGCAAAGAACTGCAGCCAAAGTCCTCAAATCGGGGTTTTATTGGCCCTCTTTGTTCAAGGATGCTCATACTTTGGTAGGGAGATGTGACAACTGCCAAAGAGCTGGTAACATAACTAAACGGCATGAGATGCCTCTAAATACTATCTTGGAAGTAGAAGCATTTGATGTTTGGGGGATAGACTTCATGGGGCCGTTTACCTCTTCTCACAATAACCAATATATTCTTGTTGCTGTGGATTACGTGATAAAGTGGGTTGAGGCAGTGGCTTGTCATGCTAATGATGCGAGGGCGGTAATGAAATGTCTAAAGAAGAACATCTTTACTAGATTTGGGACCCCTAGAGCAATCATCAGTGATGAAGGGACCCATTTTAACAATCACCAGCTCAAGGCATTTCTAAAGAAATATGGAGTGCAACACAAGATGGCCCTAGCATATCATCCTCAGACTAATGGTCAATGTGAAGTCTCTAATCGAGAAATAAAGAGGATTTTGGAAAAAAACGGTAAGTCCGTCAAGAAAGGATTGGGCTGAAAAGTTAGATGATGCTTTGTGGGCCTATCGTACAGCATTCAAGACTCCAATTGGCATGTCTCCCTACAAGCTTGTATTTGGTAAAGCTTGTCACCTACCGGTTGAACTCGAGCATAATGCTTTTTGGGTTGTGAAGAAATTAAATTTTGACTTAGGGAAAGCTGGTGGGAAAAGACTATTGCAACTTAATGAGCTGGATGAATTCAGGCTTCATGCTTATAATAGCTCCAAGCTCTACAAAGAAAGAACGAAGCAATGGCATGACAGAAAAATTTTACCAAGGAAGTTTGAGCCTGGTCAGCTGATATTGTTGTATAACTCAAGGCTTAAGCTCTTTCCTGGCAAGCTCAAGTCACGGTGGTCAGGACCCTTTGAAGTAGTAGATGTCTCTCCATTCGGTGCTATGGAAATCATGGAAAAAGAGTCGAACAGAAAATTCAAGGTCAATGGTCAGAGACTCAAGCACTATCAAGGAGGAAAGGTGGACCGTCAAAAGTCCACAATCACTCTGGAGGACTGCATGTGACTTCACTGAAAGTCGGGCTAAGGACTATAAACTTAGCGCTTCTTGGGAGGCAACCCAAGTTCTTTTTCCTGTCATTTTGTCTTTCAGATTAAGGATTGTTAGAATTTTATATGGGTAACTTGTGATTGCAAATTTTTGGTTTCAGGAGAATTTGCTGAAGGATGCTAATCATGCGGAGCTATGGGAAGAGTTCGGAATAATTCATGTAATAATGAGGCCAAGATCACAAAAACAAAGATGGGGAAGTATTTTTAACCTTATGAAATTGACCTATTGCCTATTATATGCTTTAAATTTCAAATTTGATGTGTTCAAAGGAAGGAAGTAGTGTTACAACTGTGAATTAGGCAAAATTTTCAAGTAATTGCATCAGGTCAGATTTGCGCCGCGGCTCAAATATCTGCGCCGCGGCGTACTCGAAGTCAGTGGCAAAACTGCCGCGGCGCGTAAACATCCGCCGCGGCGTGATTGAATCAGTAGCCAGAGTTGTCGCGGCGTAGTAATTCACGTCGTGGCGTGAATCGCACGAGGTAATTTTGGCATGTAGTCAGTATTACGCCGCGGCGTGAATCGCACGAGGCAATTTTGGCATGTAGTCAGTAGCAAATATCGCCGCGGTGTGATGATTCCAGCCGCGGCCTTCTCAGGTCCAGTAGCAAAAATGGCCGCGGCGTGATTTATCAGGCCGCAGCGTAAGTCGGGCTGGGCACTTTCATGGGGGACAGAGGCAATGTTCGCCGCGGCCGAAAACTCCAAGCCGCGGTGCGAGTCGTTTAATTTAAAAAAAAAAGGGTTTCTTTGCGTGTTTCCGCTGTGCGTTTCTCTCTCAGCCCTTTCGTCCTTCGCCAGCCTCTCGTTCCCCTTCCCTCGTTGTCCCTCTTCTCGCCGTTTCCAACCAGTTTTCCCCAACTCCTCTTTTCTCGCGTCTTCCCCTCCCCAATCCCTCCATCCGATTGCAATTTTGAGTTGGTGTGTTCTCCTCCTTCCATTTCGCCGGTTATCCATAGCTGCACTCCTCGGTAAGTGTCCCTTATAAATTTTCGTTGCTGCATTCGGTAATTTCTCTAGCTGTTGTATCTTTTTCTCTTTGCTGGATGGTTCTATTCAATTAGAGGGAAATTTTTGGTTTGATTTGAGCATTGCAATAGAGATGCAGAGTTATGCACACCGCTTGTTTGTGAAAATGCCTGAATGAGCTTGTAAGAGTGTGTAGCTAAATTCTGCATGATTTAGTCTCTCTACTCCCTCCTTATTTGCATAGAGTTTCTGGACAATGTCTCTTGGATGCTTTGAATTCTTCTAATATTGCAATTGCCCCTATGCACACAATCTGTTTGTTTAAAGGCCTAAAAGAAAGTAAACTCTTGATTTGCTTTTGCTTGGGTACAACTATGGCTTCTCTTTGTGACTCTTCTGATTTGCATTATCTGAACAGTAATTCTACTTCATCTTGTGGCTACTGGGATTATCAATCACAACTTGCATAATTGCTGCTTAGTTGCCCTTGTTAATTGTGTCTCAATTTTTTTTGGCAGGTTTCTCCTCAATGGCCCCTAAAAAGAAAGCTCGGGGTGAAGCTTCATCGTCATCTGCTGCTCCCTTTGATCGTTCTCGCTTTGTGTCCCTGGCAGCTCAGGAGCGCTATAATGAAGTCACTTCCCACAGAGCTCTAATTCCAGGACGAAAGTTTAGTACTGCACCCACCGAGAGTCAGGAAGTAGCAAATCAGATCTCTGCTAGACGATGGGGAACATTCTGTTATGATCCCGTTGCTGCAGTGGTGCCCATTGTGCGGGAATTCTATGCCAACGCCCCGTTCTGTCGCGAGAGCTTGTATCGAGTCCGCGGACGCACAGTCGCTATCAATGAACAAGTGATCAGAGACAAATATTGCCTTGCATTGGTAGATGACTGTGAGTTCTGCTTGTAGCAGATGAGTGGGGAGACCACCGATTTGGATGATGTAGTTGCAGAACTGACGCTCCCGGGGCGAAATGTTTGGAAGATGTCCAGAGGGGTGTCCAAAAGTATCTTGTGGGCCAATTTAAATCGCATGGCACGTTATTAGGCCCACTTTGTCTGCACCATCTTGCTTCCGAGCGGTCATTTGAGTGATGTGACCGTTGACCGGGCGATCTTGATCTATTTGATTATGACTGGGCGGCCGATAGATGTCGGCTACATCATCTTTGAGAGCATTAAGAAGATCTCCCATTCTACAGTTTCTAGCCTGGCATATCTTCATTTAATCACGGAGCTGTGCACCGATGCTGGGGTTCCGTTTGAGGCACATGAGGAGCTCCTCCTTTCGAGGAAGCCATTTTCTATCCTGATGATTAGTGATTTGGAGGCTGGGGGAAATGATCCAGCAGACGAGCCCATTGATGAGCCAATGGAGCCGCCTGCTGAGGAGTCGGTGGAGTTTCCTGTTGAACCCGCTCAGTCCCCCCAACTGCCTGCTCAGGATCTGCCATCACCTCCAGCTCAGGCACCTTCTTTGGAGGTTCTGTACACGATGGTGTAAGATCTTTCCATGCGAGCTTAGGCTATGGACCGCTGGCAATACCAGTGTTGGAGACATTTAGCCAGCCGTCTACAGTGGGACCCATCTGAGCTTCCGCCTCCTCCGGACTTTGTGCTTAGTCCTGCCAGATCCCCATCTCAGGAGCCACCTCCAGAGCCCGAGCAGCCACCACAGGACCCCTCTATCTGACACCCTCTTTGTTTCTGTTATTGTGTTGTCATTCAGATTTCTTTTAATGTTTATGTTTTCTGTGTTTGTTGTTATATTTACTTTCTCCTTTTCCTTCTATGTTGTTCATTCAAAAAAAAAAAGAGCAACAAATATTTTCTTTTTGCACCGAGCTTTCTACCTTTAGTCTCTTCTGCTTTCTTTGTTCCTCAACATTGAGGACCATGTTGATTTTAAGTTTAGGGGTAGGATAATTTGGTGAAAGCATAATCAATGGAATAACATGAAATTTTGTCATTGAACTTTTCCTTGTTAAACAAAATTTTTGAAATGAAATTTGTTTCAAGCTAGTTTGTCTGTTGGCCTGCTGGTTTTATTTTCGCCTGCTTCCAGTGATAGTGTCTTGTGTCAAGAGATATTTGGTAGGAAGTTTATACTATCTGTGTTCTGATCTTAGTTCAAATGCATAAATTAGGAATCCATCCATTTTGGAAGTCTCGATATACACCATTGGCCAATTCACAAATCAATTGTTAGTTTTAGGATAAAATTTTCTGTAATCTAATTTGTATAGCTAGTCTCAAATTCAAGATTTTAGAACTTATCTCCTACCCTCTTGAGGTAAATCAATAGGTATGGCATAACCTTTAGAGATGATTTAGGCATTCCTTGGTTGAGATTGTGCCCTTTTAGCCTGACTCTATTGCAATATCACTTACGCTTGAACCTTATTTGAGCCTTGTGAAAAAAAAAAAGAGAGAAACTGTAGGAGAAGGTTTTTCATTCTGTTGCCCTGGAGTCACTAAAAGGAGACCTAACTTGACTGGCCTTATAAAAATCAATAATCCTACCCTTGTCTTGAGAATGAGATAGTAGTGCATGTATGAGAATAAAGAAACAGCCAAATGGTTGTTTAGCCAAAAAAAACAAAAAAAATAAAAAAAAACAAAAAAAAATACATTTGAGATAGGGATCCGTTTAAATCATTACTGAAGGTACATTAAGAGGATCTCTGGTTTATGCAGACTATCGCATAGATTTTCTCAAGACTCTTTGTACTGACTTTGCCTATCTTTGGTAGCCTCAACCTTAGCCCCATTACAAGCCTAAAAGTCCCTTTGATCTAGTGGTTTTGTGATACCTAATTCAGTGGAGAGAGGGAAAAAGGTGAGCTTATGAAGTTCTTGTTATTGAGGCTGGTTATACTTGTTGGAGTGCAGAAAGTTACTTCTGATGCTTGCTTGTGATAAGTGTTGGGCCAAATTCACACACACATTTCGAAATGGTTGGAAGCTTTAATTTTATCATTTGAACTTTGTTTTTGGCATATGTAGTTTGTTCTTCCTATTGATTATGCTCTCTGATGCAGCAAGTGAGGACCATAGCAGTCGCTAATGTTGCTAAGGCAATGGTCATTCTAGTAATGTTGTTGATTTGTATTACTCGAGGACGAGTAAAAGTTCAAGTTTGGGGGTGTGATAATTCCCAACTATTCATGTTATTGTACATATTTTCTCTCAGTAAATATGATAATTAACCTCCATTTATAGGACAAATGACACTTACACAAAAGAAAATGAACATATTTAGGATGAATAGCTATATACTCAATACTCATTTGAAAAATCAGCATTTATACTTTAATTTTGAGTATATTGATAACTAATCACATTTTATTTTTCATATAGGATGCATGTGTCAAGGATTATTGAGCAGTCTCAAGAGAAAAAGGCTGGAAAATGATGATTTTGTAAGTCTCGCCGCGGCCAAGCTCATTCACATCGCGGCTGAAAGTGAAGAGTCTAACTCGCGCCGCGGCGGAACGTGTTATCGCCGCGGCCAGAGCTCAGTCAGAAGCAAAACTCGTCGAGGCTTGATGTTGAGGAGCCGCGGCGCTTTTCGAATGAACCAAAAATCCTCGGCGCAAGATGTTGAGCCACGGCATGGAGTCTCACAGAATCAAGATACGCCGCGGCCTAACCTGTGTGCGCCGGGGTGAGGAATCTGCATGCCACTCTGAAGCTCACAGAACCAAGTCTCGCAGTGGCGCAACATGTCATCGTCGCGGCCCTCAGTCAGACAGATCTCAACCTCGCCGCGGCGCAAAACGCTGAGCCGCGGCGCACTTCGAATTAACTAACGCAGCGTTTTGTTTTCAGAATTTTTTGAGGGTTGGAGGCTTCATATGTGTTGGAGAGTGGAGGAGCCATCATTCTGGTCATTCTGGGTCGTTTTTGTGTGGTTCCAAGGGAGTAAAAGCTAAGAAGACACTTTGGAGCAAAGTGAAGCTAGAGATTGAGGATTGAAGCTAAAACCATCTCGTTTTAGAGTTTCTTCTTCCTTTCTTCTGTCTTTATAATTTTTATTGATGTATTCTATTGTTGCTTCAACTTTGTCTTGGGATTTTACTATCATGTGTAGCTAAACCCTCTCTAATCTAGGATTATTAGGAACTCTTGTATGGATTAGCGGTTGTTCTTCATTCTAACTTTGCAATCAATGGTTAATATTTGTTCATTCAGCTTTATGCTTCATGCTTTCTGATTGATTAGCCAACAATTAGACTGATTTGATACCTAACTTGAGCTTGGGAAAGGGAAAGAAAGGTTAGATCAAAGGTTGAGTGGTGTGGGTGCTTGAAACTTGCTTGGGTAAGTGGATAGTTTAGTTATTAAGATAGGAATATACTTAATAACCTCACATGGTCCAAGTAGGTATTGCAATAATAGTTTGCTCTTAGTTGATTTTGTAAGGAATTATAAAATAAACGGGGAACCCTATATAGTATTTGGAAGAATATATATAGGCACATCTTAATCCTAGACCAGCATGTATTGCCATTGGTAGCAAAAGTAGTGAATGTTGAGTCAATTGCTATGAAGTACAAGAGGACTAATAATCCTAGATGCCATTAATTGCCCGGAATATCCAATTATCAATCCTGTGTTCTGTATAGTTTTAATCCATAAGCAATCTCTCTTTAACACCAACCATTACAAATTGATTCGCTTAATTTAAATTAGGGTGTAAATTTCAGTACTTGACAGTATTTTGACAACAAATCCTCGTGGGAACGATCTTTTCTTATCACTATATTGCCTTTACGATACGTATACTTGCGTGTACACTTCAAAGAGAGCAACAGCTAGTAGCTGTGCACCTAGTGTTTCATATATCTATGTTGAGAAAGCGCATGCTTAACCCTTCTCATATAATCAAGCTTTAAGAGGTGTAGTTAGACAAAGGGTTGTCATATGAGGAAGAACTTATTGCAATTGTAGATAGGCAGGCCAATAAGCTTTGTACAAAAGAGGTAGTAATGATAAAAGTGATTTGGAGTAATCATTCACAAGAAAACGCAACGTGGGAAGTAGAGAGCAAGATGCACTCCAAGTAGCCCCACTTGTTTGAAAACTATGTTAATGTATGAGTTTAAACTTGGGGACTAAATTTTTTAAGGGGAAAGAATGTAATGCTTGTTAAAAAAATTTTGAGAATTTAAATAATTAAAGTTTAAAGCAATAATAATTTAATTGAAAAAATTAAAGTGATAAATTTGAAAGTTTAAAATAATTAAATTTGTTGGGCATATAATTAAATTAAATAGAGTAGATAATAAAAACAAGCGTGACCATAGCTTTTGTGGTAGCATTCTTGCATTAAAGCCTAGGGGACTTAAGTTCAAATCTTCCTTATGCCACACTTACTATTTTTTTTTTCCTTTCTTAAATTTATTTTCCTCCTTAATTTTCAAATAGTGACTATAGCAGTAGGAAGGAAGGATCACATTGTCAATTCTTGGAACTTTCCTTTGGCCTTTGCTTTATTTCCTAACTGTTTATTTAGTCCCTTGATATTTCTCTATCAAATCACGTGTTCCTAGGCTCAAATATCTTGAAGCTTCCATTACACTCTTGTCTCTTTCTTTCTAATGTGCCCTACATTTTCACTATCCTATTTCTTTCTCTTTCTTAAAAAACTTCACTTGGGTTGTGTATGATTAGATTGCCGACTGCTTATTAAAAGCAACACTACATGTTGCTTTTAACGAACAAATTTGGATCATCCAAATTTGATATGGATAATCCAAATTAAATTTTTTTATTTTTTATTTTAAATAAAGCAAAATGTAGGATGAAGATAATCTTTTAACTCTTATCAGATAGATAGATCTATTTAAAGATAGTTGGAAGGCTATCTTCATCTTTTGTTTTACTTTCTTCAAAATAAAAGAAATAAATGATTAAAAATAAAAAATGAAATATGAGCAGTTAAGATCCTCTTGTTGAAAGCAATAAGGTGTGCTTCTTTTAACAAGTAGTAAAGGATACTTTTTAGGTTATGCATCCTTAGCTCAATAATTGTAGCCAATTCAAGTCAACAATGGATTGATTAATCCAAAAAAGCTTTATCTTCTTCTTCATTACCATTACCTCATGTGGAGCCTTCTATTTTTGTGAGGTTTGGACCTCTATTTTTCTAGTTGAAGTTTTACTTGAGTTTGGAGAAGTTTAGCCTTATTTTAGCTGTGTTTTCATGCTAGGTTGTTGGTGCAAGGTAATTGCATCTTATTGCATTGATTTCCCCATGCTTTATTTTTATTTTCGTCCTTTACACATGCCCTAAAATATGTAACAAGCCTTCCATTGTTTCTCTTTCTTTTCCCTTTTATTTCACAGCATCCATTTCAGTCATGCTCTTCCCTATTTGGTTTTTAGTTTTTCAAGTTCTTTTAATGTAGTATTTAGCCACTATTTCAGTTCTAGAACCATGCACTTTAAGTGCTTCTTTTTCAATGGTTAGATGTAACTTGAAGTAATTATGCTGTGTGGAAACTCTAGTATTTTGAGTCCCTAAATAGTGAATCTCTCTTTCAATTTTTTTTCTCAGGTGTTCATTTCCTAATTCCTTGTTGGTTCAAAGATTTAGATCACACTCATCAAATTTGATTATTTTCTTTTCTGAGACAACACTTTTGGATTGAGGAATATGTGTGGACTATGGGTTTGGCCTTGATCTCCTTTTAGTTGCGGTGGTTTGAACATAAATGCAAAGCTTGGACCTTACTTGGTGAGTCACTCTTCATATAGATACATTTCCATTGGTAAAGTGGGGGATTTCATCACCTAAATTATTATAATTATTGTACATCTAAGAATATGGAGATAAACCTATAAAAGGTGCAACTTGAATCTAATGTAAAAAAAAAGATGAAATGATGGAATGAGCCTTAAACACATGCTTGTTGGAAAAAATTAACATGCTTAAATTAACATAAGGAGCCTAGCACTTGAGTAGGAATTAAAATGGGTAATGGATTAAGTAAAAACAAGTAGAGCACTAGTTAGGCATCAAACTAACTAAAATAAATTAATTGGGCTAATGGAGTAGTGGATTAAGATGAATATATAATTTCTTACTACTAATACAGTGATACCTTAAAGAATTTCTAAGTCTTTGAATATGGTAAATTAGAATTTGCTCAATGAACTAAATTAACACCAAGCAATGGGTAACCAAATTAAATAAGCATTAAGGAATTAAAAGTAGGAAAAGTTTAATTAAAATAAATTCAATATTTAATCTAGGATAAGACTAGAGTAGGAATTTAATTTGTAGATTTTAATCTAAGTGGAACTTGATTTTTTAAGTAGGAATTTCCTAGGCAAAAAGTTAGTTAATTGAAGAAGTTGAAGAAGTGAAGTAACCAAAATGCAACAAAGGCTAATTAGGAACCAGAATCAGTAGTAAGGTGATGGAAATAACCTAGGTTAATTAAGAACTAGGTTAAAAGACCTTTTCAAAAATCCTAATTAAAGTTAAGAAAAGTAATGAATCAATATTATAGAGAGAGTAGGGTTAGAACAAGACAAAGAAGGTTATGTTAACTAAAGTTTAAGTAAAATAAGTAGAAAAAGAATGAAATATAAGAAGGTAATGTTCCTATAATTGAGTATTGAGAGGTTACTGAGCTAAACACTCTCTAATTGTTCTTGGCTTGAGTTCTTATATTTGGATATGTTATTTATCCTCATAGGCTGTGTGCCCATGTTATAATATGAAATATGTTAAAAATTAAAGTTCTACATAAACCTTCCTAATGTAACATTTATCTTAAATTGTTTTTGATACAACATCTACTTTCTTCTGAGCAATAAATTTTGATACATAAATTTAATCTTGATTTATTCTTTATCACTATCTTTTATCACTTTTGCAACTTGATCAAATTATTATGCATTGGAATCTTCTTTGCATTTTAGCATGTTAATAAAGTAATAGACAAGTTTTCATTAACTACAATTTTCTATTTTTTTTATATACCAATTATTTCATGTATTTTTTATTTAAAAAAATCATAAATTGACATTCTTTTAGATGGAAATCATTTCATTCCTTTCATATTTAAAGTTTCTAGTATTTGTTATTATATCCAAAAAAATTATTTTTTTTTGAAAAACTCCATGCCCCCTTATGCCTTCTATTATCATGCTTGATCTTTTACTTATTGAGTATAGTGGCTCAGTTCATTCTTTATTGTTGTGGATGGTAGAGCCACTTCTAATCCATCCCTTAGGCATAGTCCAAAAAGTTGCTAATGGTGAGCCCAGCATTATTTCACTTGGGCTAGGTCATTTTGTATTCTTGTATATATATGCTTTGTGATTCGTACTCTAGATTTGGCTCTATAAGTTTACAAGCAAGATCCTCATTCCCTATATTATGTTTTGTTGTTTGTTATGAGAATGAAGCTTTCTTTGCTCTGTATGACTAGATTGACTATTTGTAAATGAATTTGGGATGTTTTAATTTAAGGGGAAACTCTTATAGTTTTCTACAAAAGAGTTAAGTATGATTTTGATATGAAATATGGAAATTTATGAACTTTAAACTTAATGTGTACAATGTAATGAAATGGCTTATGTTTTTGTTGATGATATTACTTACAAATAGTTATGCATCAGACTTAAGCAATGATTTGAGGTATGACTAAGGTCTAGAATGGTAATAGGCTATAAGTGAGCTTAGCAAACACATCCTTAGAAATTTTATCAAGTCTTGCAAATCATCTTGTTCCTCAACATCTTCCTCAACAATTTCTATAGCTAGAGTAAGTTAATGACTTAGGATTGTCTTCTCCACTTAGGGAGTGTAAAGGGGGAATGAATGTCCTTATTGGTTTTTGAGGAATCTGCATAAGGGTTTAATGGCTTTCCCTTTTTCTAGAACATTGGAGAGGCACATAGATTTCATAATGGGTGAGCTTGTTTTGGAGCTTATTTTGCTCTTAGTTCTTTTAGTTTTATTGGAATCATTTCCTTTTTTTCCTTGGATTTTCCTTCTTGAAAGTCAATACCCTCCACTTCTTTTCTTATCTTAATCCATTTCTTCCCAGATTTCTTAGACTTTTGTCAAGGCTAGCAATCATTCATCAAAATTGGCCTGAGGGTTGACTTTCTCATCTTCAATAAGGGTAATAGGAGTTCAAAGACTTCTACCCTTATGTTGCTAAGAAGAATGAAGGGTAAATTCATCCTAATCCCTTTTCTAGCACACCAAATGTAGATTAATTCTATATGAAAGAGATTAAGGACTTCTTATTTTTGGGATGATAAGTTAATTGATAACATAAAGAATTATGTAGTATCTATGAAAAATAGGTTCATATTTATAACTATAGCATCCCAACCCACTAATTCACAAAGTATGTCTTTTTCATGAAAGATCTTCAAAGTTTGTAATTTGATATTAAGAATATCAGTTAACCTTTTCATTGGGACATCTAATAATTTTATGCAGAGATTCACAATTTAAGGTGATCTCCCATCTTCTAATAATTGACCTAGTCTTAAGGATAATTCCTTTAAATTTTATATTGTAACATCATATTCCTCTAGTCCTTCCTCCAATACAGTAAGCTTTATACATGTTGCATTCATAAAAAATCAATAAATTTAATGCATTATTTGTGCGTTACATAAGACTTTAAAAATTCATTTTATGCTCCATAGACCTCATGAACTCCTCAACATCATTCTTTACTCTTAATCCATCCATACAAGTCATAAACAACATAAAACATCACACACAACTCGGTTTATAAGCCCCACACCAGAAAATTTACAAATTGGCCTTGGGTTCAACCTTCCATATTTTTGTTATCAACTAGAAAAATCAAAATCAAGCAAATGATAACTTTTTGGAAAGCTCTAAATATCAAATACAGGCTAAAAATCATTTTGAGCCATGAAAACATAAACTGGACTATGATTAACAACAAAATAGCACAAAAGGTCTAGCTACCTAGGTTTGCTGTCACAGGTTACTGATATAAATTTCAAAAATTCAGAACTAATTTTAGAGAAGTCAAAACCTAGCAAACCATACCATTCTAGAAAGATATGGATGTCTAAGTTTGACTACAAATAGTTCTAGATTAAGAAAATGGTATTTAACCCATGAAAATCAATGAAATAATACCAAAGGTCCTGCTGCACTACTAGTATTATCATGAAACTTCAAAATTTTGGTTCTCTCTTTTCAAAACTCTAAATTAGGTGATCTTAGTGGCTATAGAAAGCTTATAATTTCTAGTTTATGCTTGTAAAATTTCATAGCTATTGGATATCATTTGTTTCATGAGTGATAAGGAAACAAAATCTAACCATATAAACAGTGCACCCTACCATTCAGCATATTTTTTCTAATTTTGAAAAATCATAATAAATTCTCTGAAGGTGCAAATTGGATGCTCTTTAGCTATGTGGAAAGCTCCAGATGATACCTACTTTTTTGGCTAAATTTCATGGAAAAACTCACTCATTTGTTCAGATGTTAGTTCATCTCACAAATTAGTCACTTTTAGTGTTCCAAATAGTTCACAATGGTGTCAACTTGCTTACTAGATCACTCATGGCCACTTGGGCACGTCCAAAACCACATTCACAGCCTAGTGAGACATGCCATTTGGTTCAAAACATCATGGAGCTCATTTTCACTATGCTACATGCAATCACACACATTGGAAGCATAACATATCAAGGGCCTTTGATGGCAAAATCAATCATACTCATTCATATGAATCCAAAACCATTCCATACATCATGTCTACATATATTTAAGTGTGCTCAAGTGTCTACATCATATATACAACATGTAATTACAATTCTTGACAACAAAAAGTTATCAAAAAGACTAATTCACTACTCTATTGCTAAGCTCTTGCTCTTCACGGTTGTTGGCTTCCACTTCTTGGTCCACTTGGCTCACCTAGACATGGTTAGACAATGGAGAGGGAAGAGTAAGATTCTAAGAATTCCAATAGCTTTTAACCTTTTCAATCATATATAATAGCCATATTTTCAAATCCAAGAATGCATATATGAATATTAAACTACTAGTAATCATACATAAATTCATTTTCATGTGCAAGAAGCTCACACATTTTATGCACATAATGGTACCATAACATGTAGAAAATATCTATACACATTTCTCATGGCATAAACATACATACAAAAATCCAAAGACAAGAAAACAACTAAGAATACATGAGAGAAAAGTTAGAGAGCTACCTTTGAAACAAAACACAAGTCTTTCCCTTGATTCTTCTTCCCCTCTCAAGGCCACACACTTGCAAGTGGGTAGAGTTTGATTTCTTTTGCCTAAATATATCAAATAGGATCCAATTACTTTCTTGAAGCTAACTCTAGCATCATACACATACTAGATGAAGCTACTTCCTCTAATGGTTCAATTATGACTCCATTCAAGACCTAAAGAAGCAATTATAATAATTCTTGATCTTGGCCCTATTTTCTCCCTCAATCTATGACTCTTAACTTCATTTAGACTCATTGGAGCCTTCACACATTCATTTTGAAGAGCCTAGCTATATGTTACTTTTTTATGTCATATTATGGAACCTATACCTCTAATTCTCAATCTATGGCTTCTAAATTTTTTCCAAGGCTTCCTTTGACATTCTTCCATCATATTTAGTCCAAATCTAAGCTTAGAAAAATTTAAAACACTCCTCAGGTCCTTCCTCCATGCTTGGCCAAAACATGTCTTCCGTAAAGAGCCCATGGAGTTTTTCAATTTTCCTTGAATAAAAAGATATTTGGGAGGCTTTCTAGGAGTCTTAGGAATTCAATTAAACTCTCACATAAGTTTAACCATCCTTGGACAAAATTAGATTTTGGCATATGTCTTTGAATCCCTAGCTTTGTTATCTTAGATTTTAATGGTTTTCCTTTAGGTTTCTTTGCATTTACAAGCTTCCCACACTCCAAATCATAAGTTTCATACTTGGTTTAGTTCAAAATTATTCCCCTCTTAACTATTCTTTACTTGGCTAAAACTACACAAGAAGGAGCAAGGAAGAGAAGGCAAAAAAACATAGATGTTTACCTTGATTTCGAGCTTATTTCAAGTGCTCTTTCAATTGGTATGCTCCTTTCCTTCAAACTGTATCTTTCTCCTTCTAAACCAGATCCAAAATAGCCCCATATGAATAACTAAAACCATGAAAAGAAAGGTAGGAAGGAGAAGAACAACATTAAAAAAGGAAGAAGCTTGAAATTTTCATAATTTTCATACCTTTTGTCCTTATTTTTCTTCCTCTTCTCCTCCTCCTTTGGTGTGTCTCTCTCCCTAGTCTCTTCCTCTATTTTAGGTAGAAAGTGAGTCTGTTAGAAAGGGAGAGGAAATAGGACGCCACTTATAAGACCAAAAGTTCCTAATTTGTTCATTAAAAATTATGTTTATGTCTCACTGTCTTGGCTAATTCATTTTAGGCTCATTTTAGCTCTTTTTTAAAAATCATCTTTTCTATCATAAAATTTAGATCCTATAATTTATAAAACAACTTTGAAATCACTTAATTTGAATTTAAAACCTTCTCGAATGAAAAGGTCAAAGTTCGAGTCAACTGATATTAAAAAACATACACTGGATAGGGTTTAAACCAGTTTAGAGGTTTCTATAGTATTTAGGGCCTTGGAGAACCTTAGGAAACTTAATTTTTTCATTTAAAAAGCCCTCTTGTGAGTTTTCCAAAAAGTGCTCATATTTACGAAAATGCCATTATGCTTTTGGTGATTTTATTGAACTACTCTAGCTCTAATTTTCGGGCATTTCAAGCCTTAGATTCTCATTTTCTATTATTTAAAATTTTATTCTAATTTTATTTGGCCTCAACTCATTCATTTCATGGGACTTACTTTTTAAACTAACTTATTTCGGTGTTTTTAGGAAAAATTGGATGTTACACATGTTAACATATAATTCCTTAATTATCACATGGTATATGGTTTCCTTCAACTTGAAGTGTTCGTCCTACATAATTTTTTCAAACATTCTAAAACATCATAATCCATTTACCTCAACAAATTTTAGATTTACCTATTTAAGGGCAAAGACGTTTTTGAACTTCTTATGGCATTCACAAATGTCTTCCTCATCAAGGATTTTATCTTTCTTCACCTTGTACACTACCTAAACAATCCTAATGAGATATCAAAGCTCATTTTCTTCATTGCTGCAGATGAATCCATGGAATAGTTTAGGTTGCATCAAAGGAAGAATATAAAGGATAAGGTTCAGATCAAAGGATGAGAGTGAAGTGGAAAAGGAGAGAGATTGAAGTTTATCTCTTATAAACTTATACTGCTGACCAATTTTAGGAATAATGGAAGTCATGTAATGAAAAATTTGCAACATGATAGGATGTGCATTTAATACACCTTACTTTTTCTAAAATGGAAGTAACAGATTAGCTTTATGCCCTAATTTTAAAATTTTTGCTAGAATTTCAATCATCAAGGTGTTTAAAATAATAGATTTTCTCAATTAGGCATAATTGTCCAATAATTTTCTCATGCTCAATTATAAGACACTTATTATGTAGGCAAATAAGAGAGATCACAAAAGTTCAAGGAATCATCAAAAATTCAAGCATTCCTAATTCATGCCTAATCTTACAAAATTGCTCTTCAACTATTGGTTTTGTAAAAATATCTATTAATAGCTTATTAGTGATAACAAATTCAAGAGTGATATTACCCTTTACTACATCGTCTTTTAGAAAATGATGTTTAATCTCTATATGTTTGGTTTGAGAATGTTGTATAGGATTTTTAAAAATATTGATTACACTAGTGTTATCACATTTGATAGGTATTTTATCAACTTTTAAACCATAGTCCTAAAGTTGTTGCTTCATTCACAAGACTTATGCACAGCAGTTTTCTATTGAGACATACTCAACTTTAACAATAGATAAAGTTGATAAGTTATACTTTTTGCTATGCCAAGATATTAAACAATGGCCTAGGAACTAAGAAGTACCACTAGTGCTTTTATGATCAATTTTCCACCCACCAAAATTAGTATCTAAATATCCATATATATATATATATATCACAAGACTCACTTCGAGGATAGCATAGTCCTTGATTTTGAGTTCTTACAAGTTATTTAAGGATTTTTTTTTTTAAAAAGCAATCATATATGTTTCCTTTAAGTCAGCTTGAAATGTAGCACATAAGCATGCAATAAACATAATATCTAAACAAGTAGCAATTCAATAAAGAAGGGATCCAATAATACCTCATAATCTTCTTTGATGTAGAAGGGTACCTCTTCCATCTTTGTCTAGTTTAAAAGGTGAGCTCATTGGAGTCTTTGCTAGTTTAAAATTTTCCATTTCAAACTTCTTTTAGCAATTACATTATGTACTTGGTTTGTGATATATAGATGCCATCCTTCATTTTTTCACTTGCAAGCCAAGAAAGAATGATAGTTCGCCTATCATACTCATCTCAAATTCTTTTGTCATTCATTAGTTTAAAAAACTCCTTGCACATAAGCTTATTAATGGATCTAAATATAATATCATTAACATAAATTTGCACAATTAAGATATGATGGTTCATGCATTTTATAAACAAAGTGGCATCAACTTTCCTTTTCGAGAAACAATTTTTGATTAAAATTTTGCTCAATCATTCATCCCACACTCTAGGATCTTGCTTCAAACTATAAAGAGCTTTATTTAATTTGAAAATATGTGTTCATTTATCAAGCTTTTCAAAACCTAGAGGCTACTTAACATACAACTTCTCATTTAGGAAACCATTCAAGAAAGAACTTTTCATATCCATTGGAAAAAGTTTGAACCTTTAAAACATGCATATGTAAGTAACATGCGAATTGCTTCAAGTGTAGTTACAAGAGCTAAAGTTTCATCAAATCAATACCTTCTTCTTGATTGTACCCCTGAGCCCTAAGTCTTACTTTGGTTTTTTTTTCTCTTTTATCACATTTCCATATTCATCTAATTTATTTCTAAACACCTATTTTGTGCCAATGATGGGTTTATCTTGAGGTTTAGTGATAAATATCTAGACTTGATTCCTTTGAAATAGGTTAAGTTCCTTTTTCATAGCCATTATCCAATAATCATCATAAAGAGCTTGTTTCACATTCTTTGGCTCAAGTTTTAACACAAATGCAACCTGGTTCATTGATTTGAATGATGATCTCATTCTCATGCCATCTTTAGGATCATCAAGTATGAATTCGTTTGGCTATGATGATAAGCATCTCCATTGTCTAGGTATTTATGTTTATCTAGTGTCACAAATTCTTTATCTTGAATTTGAAACTCTTTAGGATCTTCTTAGATTTCATTATGAACTTCAAGAGGTTCTACCATTTTTGAAGTTGGTTCTTATTCTTTCTCAATTTTTATGAGCAAATCATCATCCTTTTTACTCTTGTTCTTAATCTATTGAACTTTGAGTCCTTAAAGGACTAAATAGATCCATATATAAAAACTAAGTCCTTGACATGCCTCGCTCATACAGTCTTTCTAATATTTCAACTTCAACAAACTTGCAACTAGTAATTCTTTGGAAGTAAGTTTTGAAACTAGATACTTACTTACATTCCCTAGTCTCTTATGCCAAAGGCAAGTATAATTATGCATGAAAGATAAACATTTTTGTGATGCAAGCATAATATTTTTCAGAATGTAAAAAATAAATGTTTTTATGCCTATTTCCTTCTATTAAAACATTCTTACCATCATAAAAAATTATACAAGTTGATGATGAAAAAGCAACTTCAAAACTTTTATCACATAGTTGATGAGGTTGTGCTTTAATATATCAACCAAGTATACTTCATCTACTAAAAGAAGATAGTTCATCCTTACTTCACCTACACCAACAATCTTTTCTTTTTTGTTGTCAACGAACATGATTGTATCTAATTTCTTTTTTATGTAGTGGAGGAAATTTGATAAATTGTCACCCTTCTTGGACTTCAAAGTAATTGAGAGAAATTCAAGTAAGGTATCTAACATACTTAGGCTCTAGTTAGGTTAGTTACAAATCCATCATTTAGAACACATACTTTTTTCACCACATAGATTCTAGCATTTTGAATATACTACTTACAGATATGATCAACTCTACCACAATTATAACAAGTTCTATTTTTTGTCCTTCTAGTAGATTTAACAAACTTAACTTTTCTTCTAGTTATTTTGAACAAAGCCTATGTTGGCTTTATTTGAAGATCTTTTCTAATGTCCTATAAAAGAAGCCTTTAAGTTTCATGACTATTTACAAAGTTAGCCAAATCTTGTGTTAAACTATTCACTTTTTCTTTAAGCCTTTTAATTTTTTAAATAAGTGAATTCATAGAGTATTCTTTATCTATATGCTGTGATCTTTCTTCCAATATATCTATTTCCTTCTTAATTAATAAGAAAGTCTTTAACATTTTTGTGTGCTCATTTCTTAACTTGATGTATATTACCTTGAGACTTATAAAATCCTCAACACGGAGATCAAAAGCATTTGACAATTTGTTATAAGTAAACTAAGAATTGTTTAACTCCTTCATGATGTCTTCACTTGCTTCCTCAGGGTGATTGTTGATTATAAAGCATAGATTCTCATCTTCTAGGTCCTTAAAGTCCAAGAGATCATTTTTTAATGACTATTTATTAGAAAACATGCATAGATTAGCCATGTTCTAATCTTTTTTATCTTTGTCATTGAGTTCTTCTAAAAATTCATCATCACTTCAAGATGAGTTTGCAATCATAGCTTTCTTTCTTATGGTATTGTTCTTGTTTAGTAACAGACATTTAGGGCCTAAACTTTTTTCATACGAAACAGGTAGGCAGATTCTTGTTACCTTCTCGTCTTAATGTGTTTCCTTTCCTTGCATTACTATTTTGAGATTTTCTTTTGTATAGACTATACAGATATATAGTCAATAGTGCCACTTCTTTATTTTCAAAGATTTCTTCAAGAACATTATCTTTTTCATTATGTGGCTTTAACAAGACCCTTAAGGCAATACCCTTTTACTTTCTTGTATAGCCTATTTTGCTTATTCAGGTAGCTACCTTAAGCTGTGAGATTTCCCTTGAAGTCATCAAAGCTCATGGTTCTCAGCTTTCCACTTTCTAAAATAGTAGCTATAATTGATTTCCATGAAGGTGTGAGACTCCTTAGAACTTTTCTAATGAGATCTTTGTTAGGATAGCATCATCCTAAGGAATCTAAGTCATTGATAATTTTTTCAGATCTTTTAAATATTTCCTTAGTAGATTCATCATCATTCATTTCAAGCAGTTCATATTCATGGACAAGAGTGTCAATTCTAGTCTTTCTTACCTTTGAAGATCCTTTATATGTTATGGCATCTTTTCCTACATGTGTTTAGCTATAGTGAACCTAGCCAACTTTTTGAATTCACTAGGATTGACAACATAGAATATGTAATTCTTTGCTTTGCAATTTGTCTCAAAATTTCAATCATTTTCTTTTGTCCATTCACTCACTGGCTTTTCTACTTTCCTAATGTTAACTTTCTTCTGAGGAATGTAGTTACCATTTTCAATGACTCTTCATGCTCTCAGGTTAATGGACTGAATAAATATCTGCAATCTAATTTTTCAATATGAGTAGTTCATTAATTCCAACAATAACTCTTCTTTAGTGCTTGGTGCTAGATTCATTCTTTTGGATTGGATCTTTCACTTAAAAATGTTAATCTTACAAAAACTAAGACCAAAGTTCTCATATCAATTTAGTCTAAAAGAGATCAAGAGAGGGTGATGATCTTCTATATAATCTTTAATTTTAAAAACTTGATGTTGCTATAAGATTATGTGAAATTGTTCTACCAAAATATAGATGTGCATAGGTAAAACGAAATGAACTTTTTCTATAATGCACAAAATAATAAAGTACAAATTAGAGAAAGGAAGAGAGCACAAAGAATTTATTTTACTTCAGACCAACTTGGTCATACATATAGTTCCCAAGCACAAAGCAACGGACTTTTATATTCACTATGGAAATAACCTTTTTACAACCAAACAACCCTTTCTAGAAGATCAACCATTTGACTTTTACTCCTTAATTGACAAGGAAATCTACAAGGATTATACTTTTGTGTTTTATAATTTGAAACCAAAATGACCTCACTCCATAGGATCACTCACTAGAGTTTTATTAATCAATCACAAGGTAACCCAAGAATGTGGCTAGTTACTTAGACTTTTACTATTATACATAGAAAACTAGGATTATCATAGGTTCGTAACAACTCAAGTGAAATATTATAGATGAATATATAAATGTAGCATAGGTTCACATGGATCACTTTAGGCAGCTCCTCTAGAGCTGAACAATGTGTTGAAATCTCAATCAGATATTAATGCACAATAAAAACTTAACAAGCTAGTAGGTGAAATATTATAACTCTATTGAATGCAACATGTATTCATTTACTTGCCTCCTTCATCAATGAGGCTCTAAAATACCCAATCACCTTGATACGATCATTACTCAAAGACAAATATTCTTTTCTAGTGCAACTTCTTCTAAACTACTTGCTAGCTTCATTTAACATTAGAGATGTTGCTTCATTCTCAACAACTCGGGCCTTTGTCTTCATAAATATCAGAGGTTCTCTCTTCAATGGGTTTATCTCTCTCTCTCTATATCTCTTTGTGGGAAGCTGAAGGAAGAGACTTCTTTAAATGAATTTGATTTTCCCTCTTTGAAATGCATTAAATATTTGTCGGTGGGGATGTGACATGTGAACAAAGCCCTTTTCTGATCTTCATCTTTCCATGGTGAATGTTTATACTATAATAACATTTTAAGGTATATTACTTCTGACATTCTTTTTAGCTTCCTGCCACCTTATCGTGTTTGTATTTTGTGCCTTCAATATTATTTGATGGTGCTGCACCTACGACAAAAGGCCACAAGTCAACTATTTTAGCGAACACATATTATGGGCCCAAAAAATCTTTAATTCAACTCAGTGTCTTTGATGGACCCATTCTTCCATCAATAAAACCCAAGATATTATTATGCCCAAAAATTATTTTGGCCCACTAAGCAAGTGTTTACTCCTAAACATGCTTTTGGCTAAAATAATATGATTTTTCATAAAATATTATTTAACATAATCAAAACTATTTTCAAAAATTCATTTGAGGAGTTTTTTATATCAACAGATACCGTCTATTGTTTTGTTTTCTGTTACTTTATTTTCAAGCTTTATTGATGACAGTACTCAACTTTGGCTAGATGTTTCTTATGTGTTTCTTAACCTTTTATGCGTCTTTTGGTTGGATGCTTGGGTCTTATGGTGACTTGTTGCTTATGTGGTTAAAATTATGCTTGGATTTTTATTCTGTATAGTATGTGGTGTTCATGCTTATTCTTCTGGTTATATGCCCTTCTTTATGTCGGGGAGATAGAGGTCGAAAATTGATAACATTGTTGGTCATCATTTTGAATTCAATTCCTGTTGCATGAATTATTTTGTATGTCAAGCGCAAATTAAGCAGGAAGCACATTGAAACGAGGAGCTTTCCCTAGTCTCAATCTAGCATTGATGGAAGGGGAGCATAATGGTCAAAACGCACATGGAATTTTTCTTATGTCTCTTTGTTGTTTAAATTTTGCCATAATTAAAAATGGGAGAATGTTATATCAAGGACTATTTTATATTTTAATTTTGTCAAGAATTTTGAAAATTATATTAAAAATATGATTGGGCTAAAAATTTATAACATTCTGCAAATGTTTTCTATTGGATTGAGCTGAAAAAGTTTTAAGAAATATATTATTTTGGGCTCTTCAAGTTTTATAATTATTTTGGAAATTAAAATAGTTTTTGGGCCTTTCTACACACACATATTTTATACTTTTGGGCTTGGCCTTTTATGAAATTAAAAACATTTTTATTATTTTTCAAATGAAATTCCATTAAAGAAAGTATTTTTAAATCACGATATCAATAAGGTATATTCGAATCCTACTATTTCCTAATATAGCACCAGGACTCACAATTGCTTAACTTTTATTTTATGCAGATACTTCCTTAGAATCTCCTGTGCTGCAAAAGGAAAGAAGATGAAATGCAATCTGTATGGAAGCTGAGAGGATTGCAAATAATGTTACTCCGTATTGCCTCTTGTCAAAAAATAAAGTTTTCAAAAGGTGCTAAAATAAAGTTGAAGACTTGAAGCTTTTATATCAAGATTCATGAACAATGGAGAGCTGGAGAAATTTCTAGACGTCGGAGTTGGATTTGCGCCTTAGTTTAGGAAGCTATAGTGTAACGGTGACGTGCTTCAATCACTACTATTTAATTTTGAATAAATTATGCTATTTTCTCTTAAAATTTAAAAACCTCCCCTTTAATTGATTTTTTTGTGAAAAAAATTCACTTTTTGTATAATATGAGATTATAATTTTATCCTTAATATGACTAAAGATAATTAAATTGATGTTAAAATATAACATGAACTATGATTTTATTTTTAATTTAATAGTAAAAATTGTTAAGTAGTTTTATTTTATTTTATTTTATTGAAAGAAACACATATGGTGTAAGAAGTTTCATTAATAAACAATAAAATAGAGCAGAGCTCGGTTTAATTTTTAAAATAAAAAAATCATATATATATATATATATAATTTAGTCAAAATCCAACAAAAATTGGTATAATTTACTCTTTAATTTTCACCTCTTCTTTTGTTACTATCTTCCCAACGTCCATGTCCTGATTGGCCTCCAAACATGACTTAAAAATTTGACTGACACACTAGGTGCTTGAAATGATTCATCTTTTTACTCAAAATTTAATTTATAGATGAAATTACGAAGTAAACATCATACTATGGAATGATAAGAAATTCTAAAATGAACATGACTACTCAGCGATTTTACTAATTAAACTTGTGAAGGTGATAAAAATTACGTAGAGAGAGCAAACAAGGGGAAAATTTTTCGTTAATTTAAATTGAAATCGGCCATCAAAAAGAAGAAATATTTGGCAAACAAAAGAATGAAAGATGAACAAGACAAGGGAAAAGGAAAGAGAAAGTCGAATTCATGCCATATGACGTGATCTTTGGAAGAGACATTTGTGGTCACTAATTTTTCTGCACAGTAAGAAGGTCACTAATTTCGTCAGATTTTGACAATCAAAATTGATTTATTGTCTAAGCAGCCTATCAGTCAAATTTGGAGAAAAAAATGACATGTAAGATCCAACAAAAATACAAGTTCGCATTTTCCGTTACCAACATTTTAAAAGAGGATTATAATGGTACGGGTATGTTAAATTAGAAGGTTAAATTGAAACAAAATAAATTAAATAATTAAATCCGAACTTGAATCAAATTTAAGAAACTAAAATAAAATTTTTATCTTTTAATTATGGATATGAATTAATCACAGATTTTTTGGGAAATATAGTGAACAAAAATAGAATAAAAAAGTATGCATAAAATGTAATTGCTAACTCCCGTTTATTAGATAAATATACTATCTCTTATAATTAACTAAGCTAACTATTTTATATATTGAGAGAGAGAGAGAGAGAGAGAGAGGTACCCATAAAGTTTCACATTCCAGAGTTTTCTATCGTTATTCTTGTTTTTTCATTTTTTTAATATCTATTTTTATTTCTCTTTAAACTCTTAAACATACCTTAAAATTTTAACTTGTAAATCATCTTGGACTTCAAGATTCATCCCTCTTCACAACAATATTTAATTTTGAGTAAATTTTGTTATATCATGTCCTTTTTGTTTCAAAAATAACACCCAACTCTATTAATATTTTGATATATATTATAAAAAAATTTTAATTTATTTTATATCAAAAAAATTAAATTTTTTATACAAAATGATACTACTATTTTATTTTTAATATAATAGTAAAGGCAATTCAATTGTTGTTAGGCTCCAATATGAAGATTATTTTATTCTTAATATAATAATAAATATTGTTAAATAATAAATTCCCTAAAAAATGCATATTATTCAAAAAGTTTTAATCGATAGTAAATAAGAACTAAGTGTACTTAAAAAATAAGATAAATATTAAGAATAATTTAATAAAATATTAAGAGATTAGGGTAATTTTCTCTTTGATATTCACCTCTTCTTTTTGTTAAATTGTTACTATCTCGCCAACATCCACTTTGGGATTATCCAATTTGGCAACTGGAATTATGAAACAGACAGCATATTATGGAGTGATTAGAAATTCTAAACTGAATATGACTCCTCATGAATTTTTCTAATTAAACTTGTGAAGGTGATCAAAATTACGTAAAGAAATCAAATCACAAGAAAAAAATCTTTCGTCAATTTAAACTGAAAGCGGCCATCACATTAAGAAAAGAAATATTTATTGAATCAAAAAATAAAAGGAAGAAGAGAAAGAAGAAAGGAAGATTTTTTCTTTTTTCTTTTTTGGTTTTTGGGAGGGGGGTCTAAGTCAGCCACTTTGAAGTGATCTATACGAGAGACATTTGTGTTCATTAATTCAGGTGGAAAGTAGGAGGGTCATTGAAGTGTAGACAGGGGGAGGAGGGTGGAATTCTTTCTTAGTTCAAGATTGTAAGTTACAATGTATATTGTGGGGGAAAGGATCTTCTGAAGTGGATTTCAGTTAAAGTGAGGAGAGAAGAAGTAACCTCTCCCTCTCTTTCTCTCTCCTCACTTCAGCTGAAGTTACTTCAAAAGATCCCAACCCCTACTGTAGAGTGGTCTACACGAGAGGTATTTGTGGTCGTTAGTTAAAGACTGTGGTCCAGGAAAAGAGATAAAAGGGAGAGAGAGATGAAATGTTAGAAAGTGATGTTTGGTATGATGGAGATGGAATCACATAAGAATTTTAAAATAATTATTTCATGACATTGCTCATTTCGTCAAAATTTAGGAGAGAAGTTATTATTTGGAATGTAAAGAGAAGAAAAAACATATTCCATCCCAAAGTGATGTTTAAGACTTTAAAATTTGAAATTATTCTAAAAAAATGTAAAATAAAAAAATTTTAATTTGAGGTCTAAAACTATAATTTTTTTCGTGTAGTTAAATTTTTTTGTCTTATTCAAAATAAAATAAATTCTTAAGTACTGTTAGAGTGTCATGTCATTTATAATCTCTCTAATAAAAAAAAGTCTAAATCAAATAAAATGGGATGCACATATTAAAAAAATAATGCCAAGCTATGTAATTGTGTCCTACATTCAATTACCTAATATTTCATAATTACATAAATGAAGTGATATATAGGGTTTACACTCTATTATCCACTATAAAATTGCTATCATATGGGATTCATTATACATTCAGTGTATGAAAAATTTTCTCTTAGAGTAATTTTAAAATTTAAGGTGAATCAATATAAAATTATAGGTATCTTCAAGTTGAGGCTATCAATTTTTGTTGTACGATAATAAATAGAAATTAGTTTTTTTAATATTTTTTGGCTCCAGGAGTATTTTAGTAATTTCCTCATGTTTCCATTCATATATTATTTTCACTCTACCAAACTTCAAAATAAAAAGATATCCTCATTCATTTTTATGTTATACCAAAAATAATTTTAGATCACATGATTCCATTATATTCTCCTTTCCATTGCTTTAAAAATATTTCTACTCTACTTAACACTAGTTAAGGGAAAAGTAGAAAGGTCATTGTCTTAGGCGTAGACAAGAGGCAGAGGTCGAATTCTTTTAGTTCAAAATTGTAAATTATAATATATAATTGTTTTTAAAAAATTATAATCTTTTATATATGTCTATATATAAGTGTGCGTGTGTGTGTATATATATATATATATATATGAGGTAAAAACAAAATATATTATATTAAAATTAAATAAGTTAACTGCTACAATAGTTTGTGCAGTATCACAATATAAAATATGTATAAAAGAATATATTTTTAAAATAAGTCGTATTATATATTATTTATTTCATTGGCTTACTTTCTATTAATTATAAATTAATTTCAAATAAAAAAACAGAAGATTTATTGATAATTTGATGATAATGATAAGAAAGCAATTTATTAAAGCTATAAGTGAGAAGACATTGGAAAGTTATAAATAATGCAAATGCTAATAACAAATTAAAAAATATTTTTTTTAAAAAAAGACAAAGTCGAAAAAAACATCTTTTAAAAATTAGAAAGTTTGAATATCAAATAAAGTGAAAGGATGAGGAAATGAAAACAAAATAAATGATTGAATTTTTTTTTTACTTTTTAATTTCCTAAACTTTTCGAAGATATAAAATTAGAAGTTTATCATCTTTAATTTTATTACTCTATAAAAAGACTTCTAAAATTATTATACTAACTTGTTCTTCGTAAATATACAATCAATCATATTTTATCACGACATATATTAAGTCAACATGAAAAGTATTAGTTATATTATACCAATATTTTATACACAGATAAATTTTATTCTTTGAGGAATCTTAAGTAAATTTAATTTTTATAACAGGTTATATTAAAAAAAAAATCATCTAAATACGTGCAAAAAATTGAAGGGGGACCAGGGGGCCTCATCCTATGGGCGTAGATATAATATTCCAATCTAGTCCTTGCTGTCACGGGCATACCATCCCTGCTTGTATATAAAGATGGCAACATTATTAGTACATTAAGTTAAATGGGAAAAAAATTAAAACAAAATGCATTAAACGATTAAATTATAGAGAATAAAATAAATCTTTCACTTTTAAATTATGGATATGAATGAATATATATCTCCTATTTATTCAGAAAATATAGTAAACACTAAAGAGAATAAAAGCATCTGCATAAAATATTATGCCCTGAAGATTTAATTGCTAACTTACGTCACATATAATTCAGTTACACAGGGCCTTCAAATTCTTCATCTCCGAATATTTAGATGGATTTTTTTTTTCAACCTAAAGATATGCTTAAGAATAATTCATATTTTAAACATATCAAAAAAAGAAATTAGAACTTAAAAAAAAAAAAGACTCATGGAATTGAGTATGCGCACGAGTTAACATCCTTTGTCATGACTCATGAATGGTCCCCATAATTCATCCGTCAAATCAATTGGCTTTGTCCCGCACAAACCAGTTCAACACTAAAAGAGGCTTACAGATGCTCTAATTACCACAAAAGTTAAGGGAAGTATTCCTTCTTATCTTTCTATATGATTTAAACTTGCTTATTCTATTTACTTATGCCATGAAGATAAACATTAATTTTCATATAATATCAAGGACAAACTCTTAACCATATAAGAGTTTCAACTGGGTTCATGGGAAAAGAAAACCTCAGTGATGTTGTAAAGCTGTAAAAGCTTGGGCACCTTACCCATATCAACGTTGCGTCATAATAATACCTGGTTTATAAATACTATGTTGCTTTATTCTTGAAGAGAGCACGTAAAATCAATTTGATCTGAATCTCAGTATATTCTTGTGTTGTTGTGTTCTTCTTTTATCTAGAATTTGAATTTTAAAATCAGATTCTTTTTTTATGAGCGTATCTTTATAAAAATTACATGACAGAAAGTGTTTTTCAACTAGCTCTTTAAACTGTCAAATTTTAACAATATTTTCTATTTTTCCAACTCCACAAAACTTCTAAAATACTTTGTACTCATAATTTTTAGACGAGCCATGATATGCCTAGCAAGATAAGAGTAAAATAATTGATTGTGAATGGCACAACCCAAAATTTGTAGGTCATAATCGGCACAAAGATTAAGCCACCTTGGAGCTTTCTTAGCCTAGCGAGCTTAATATAAGCAATTACATACATAAACATCTCAACACGAAACACATATACCTACACATGCCAAATTGTATATTCTGGGGCTATCCAAGGTTTGAATGTCTCCCCTTAAAATTAGGCATTAAAGAAATGCAATTTTAATATAATAATAAAGATATTTAAGTAATTATTTTTAATATATATATATATATATATTCTGTAAAAAAAATTAATTTCATTGTGAAAAAAATAAATTAGAAGAATGTTGCATGTAATTTTTAAAATAAAAAAATATATGGTGTAATTTAATAAAAGATAATGACTTAAAAAGTTTGACGAAGCATTAGGTGCTTGAGATGATTCATCATTTTCAAATTTGGCAGCAGGAATTTATGTTGACAACATACTATGGAGTGAATAGAAATTCTATAAATTGAATATGTCTACTCATTAATTTAACAAAGTAACCATGTGAGGATAATGAAAATTAAGTAGACAGGAAAAAAAAAAACAAATCTTTTGTGAATTTGAATTGAAAGAGGCCATCAAAGAAGAAATATTCAGTGAACAAATAAATGAACGAATAAATATTTAATGAACAAAAGAATGGGTGAAGAAGATGAAGAAGAAAGTCAAAGTCATGCCCTATGAAGTGATCTTTGGGAAAGACATTTATGGTCCCTAATTTAAGTGGGAAAGGTATCCCTTCCCTGATTTCATTTCTCTGTTTACTTACTCCTTTAATTGGCATTCTTTGTTTTGATGGATTCCATAGCTTTCAACAGATTTTGACCATCAAAATTGACATATTATCTAATTAAGCAGCCCATCATTCAAATTTGGAGAAAAGAAAAGAAAGATATTTAAGATCCAACAAAAATCCATATTGACATTTTCCATCAAATTTTGGACTCTGTTGGCATTTTAGAAAAAGATTGTAACTGTGTTAGTACGCTAATTTAAAGAATTAAACTGAAATACATAAAATAAAATAATTAATAAAAATTTGAGTCAAATTTATAGGACTAAAAGGCATTTTTACCTTTTAATCACAAATAGTTAGTAATTTTTTATTAAATAGCCCCACATATTAATATAATTATACATGGGTCAGCTTTTTGTTAAAGGAATCTAATTAGATGTTTTAATAAGGTGTTTAGTTAAATAAGCTTATAAAAATATCAATTTTTTTTAAGGTGTGGGCTTTTATATGTAGAAGCCTATTAAGACTTCAGTCATGAATGATAGACTCACAACTAAAAGTATTTAACTTAATGATGATATATTAGGGTTATGAAACTTTAATCAAATACAACTGTTTTAATGCCCCTCTTTCGGATGAATACTAAGATTAAATTTTGCTTTTACTATGGAGCAAGATAAGTTTTCTGCACTATATTCATTAAAATATTGCCGTCTAATGCATTTACATGATATCTTGTTTGATTGCAAGAATCACAAATTAATTTTTTTATTATGAGTTTATGTTGATTAAGAGAACATTTTTCTTTTTAACTTTTACCTTATAAGTTACTAACCTTGGAAGTTTTATTGTCATACAGATTTTACCACTTGTAAGCCCTTTATGCATTTTTTTTTTCTTATTTATATCACGGATGTGAACGAACATATATCTTACATTTATTCGGAAAATATAATGAACACTAGAGAGAATAAAAACACCTGCACAATGGCCCAAAGATTCAATTGCTAACGCATGTCATATATAATTCAGTTATACCGGGCCTTTTAAGTTCCTGAAGTTTAAATGTTTGGAAGAATTTTTTTTTTTTTTTCCCCAAAGGTTTCACATTGTTAAAATTTATGAGACCATATGATAAATTTATCTTATTAATTATTATTTAATGGCTCAATACCTGATAATGATACCGCAGGAAGTAAGCAGGAGATCAGTGAAAATTGTTGCGTAAAAGCCACAATCTAACAGTATAGAAAACGGAGTTTATTTAGTGTCTGGTTTTTATACGAAATGTGTTTTGTTTTTAAAAAAAAAACTATGTTTCACCAAAAAAAAAATCAACTATAACTTATTGTTTGAAATAAAGTAAATTGCAAAAATCTCTCCTATATTTTTAAAATATATAATCTTGTCCAATTTTATAATATATCTTTATTAAAAATAGATGACAAAAAGTGTTTTTCAAACTAGCTCTTTAAATTGTAAAATTTTAACTATTTTTATTTTTTTCAAGTTCACAAAATCTTCTAAAATACTTTGTACTCAAGATTTTTTTTAATTGAAAAAAAAAGATTGTTTTTAAAAATACTCTGGTTCATCACACCTCTATAAAATATGAGCTTCTAAAATATAAGCTTAATATATATTTAAGTAAAAAATTTTAACACTCGTGAGTACCAAATTGAACCCGCTTCTGGAGAAAAACTAGATAATGCATCATTTTTTATATAACACACACACACACACATATGAAGTAATTCAAAGAGAAGAAACAAATAGAAAACTAACAAGATCAATGATTTTGCTCTTTGGATTATGAAGTATAGAGCTTGAAAAAGGGCTATAGGTAAAAAGCCTCTGTGAATGGCACAATCCAAAATATTTAGGCCGTAATTAGCCCATAGATTAAGCAACCTTCGTGCTTTCTTAGCCCAGCAAGTTTAATATATGCCATTATATTCATAAACATCTCAACAAGGAACACACATACGTACTCATGCCAAATTGTATGTTCTGGGGCCATCCAAAATTTTGCAATTTCCCCTTAAAATAAGACATGAAGAATGCAACTTTAATATAATAATGAAGATATTTAAGTCAATTTTTTTCGGGAAGAAAAGTATATTGTATAAAAAGTTATTTTCATTGACAAAAAATAAATTAGAGGAAAGTTGTGTGTAAATTTTTAAATAAAAAATATATAATGTGCAATTTAATCAAATGTATAAAGGAAAGCATGACTTAAAACGTTTGACGAAGCATACATGCCTGAGATGATTCATCTTTTTCAAATTTGGCAGCTGGTATTATGAAGTAGACAACATACTATGGAGTGATTAATTAGAAAATCTATAAACTGAATATGACTACTCATTGGTTTTACAAAGTAACCTTGCGAAGGTAATCAAAATTACATAGAGATAGATGAAAAACAAATCTTTTGTCAATTTAAATTGAAAGCGGCCATCAGAAAAAGAAATATTTAGTGAAAAAAGAAAACGAACGAAGAAGACGAAGTAGAAAATTGAAGGCATGCCTATGGAGTATCCTTTTGGAGAGACATTTGTGGTCACGAATTCAAGTGGAAAGTAGAAAGGTCACCGAAGCGCAGATATAATATTCGAATCTGGTCCTTGTCATGGGCAAGGTATCCCTTCCCAGTTTTCATTTCCCTCTATTTACATATTCCTTTGATTTGTATTCTTTGATGGATTCTACAGCTTTAAACATACATTTTATTTTAATTTTTAATTTTTAATTAAAATATCTTCTATTAATTCAAATATATATTGGTTGATTTTTAGGTTAATAGAGATTATTTTTGTAAAAAAAATTAAGATTAAATTAAAATATAATATACATTTTTGTTTTTTTAAAAAATGTATTTATTCTTTAAAAATAAGGAAGAACTTCATGTAATTTTAACAAAATTAAAGGAAAAAACCAATATAATTTATCTCTTAAAATATTAGTGACTTTTTTTTTTCATATAGGTGGATGTAAGTAGTTTGGATAAGCCTAACCACGTTAAATTATTTTTGGATCATTTAATTGGATGATGTAAAAAAAATAGAATGTAAAAAATGAGTAAATATGATAAAAGATAATTTTTATATTTTTACTTTTAAAAAGATGATTTAATAAATAAAATAATAAATATTAAAATATAATAAATATTAAACAAATTATATTAAAAAGATACGTCGATAATACATTGTACCAAATAGCTACTTTAGTTTCAAAATAGCGTAATGATCTCATCAACCCAGGTGTATGCTATGTAGCACGCACCCGAGTCCTGATACAGGTCATGCGTTTATAATGTTTTCACTTAAAAAGTCGTCATTGACTATGAAAATTAAAATATAAAAGTAAAACAAAAAAACTATGGAAACCAAATATGCAAGTTAAAAAAAAAAAAGCTAACAATCATGTTGCACAATAATTATCGATATAATCAATAAAATTTGATCTTTCAAATACTTTCTTTCTTTTTTTTAAGACAATTGTCTTTCTTTTTTAATATTAATTAATTAAAACTATTAATGTTTAATATAATTTAAATTCAGCTAATTTATTTTAAAAAATTTCATTTTTTATTTGAAAAATACATAAACACCCCCCAAAAAAAGACTTTAATCATTTTGCAAACCGCTATCATGTGTTTTGAAAATCAAATAATAAGTTACTATAGCAAGCAAACGCTTTCAACTAACTTTCGTTAAATAGTTAAAGGGGATCCGATAGACATGTGGAATCTTCTAGTTTGCCAATCAAACAATTGTACCAAAACATTGATTCACCCATCAAAATAAATTTGCACCATGAATGTAACTTAGCCATAAATTTGACTCATAAAAGAAAGATTAGTGACTGGTATGTACACTCAGGAATCAGGAGTCTTCAAAATATCCTTTGTCATGCCTCACAAGTGTTTCCCTTATTTGATCGGTCAAGTCAATTTGCCTTCCCCTGTACAAACCAGTTCAACCTTAAAATTGATCGATTTATTCTATGTTACTTATATCATGGTTTATGTCATGAAGATAAAGGTTAATTTTCATAGAATATCAAAAACAAACTCTAAGCATATAAATAGCTGTCATTCCAATCACGCTCCATCAAAATTAAGTAGAAAGAGGAATGGAATCTTTCGTCAATTTAAATTGAAAAAGGCCATCTAAAGAAGAAATATTTACTAAAAAAGAAGATAAAAAGAAGATGATGAAAGAGAAAGGGGAAAAAATTCTGGGGTCATGCACTTTGGAGTGATCTATGAGAGACATTAGTGTAATTTATCCTTTTGATATATATTATAAAAAATATTTTAATTTTTTTATATGAAAAAATTTAATTTTTTATACAACATGAGATATCTGTATTATGCCAATATAATAGTGAAGGCAATTGAATTGTTGTTAGACAATATATTATGGATTATTAGAAATTCTTAAATTGAATATAAATATCATTAAATAATATTTTACTCCAGGTAAACTTGTGATATGATTTAAATTAGTTTTAATCAATAGTAAAAAGAGTTAAGTATATTTAAAAATTGAAAGTGGCCATCAAAATAACAAAATTTATTGAACGAAAAAAGACAAAGACAAACAAGGGGAAATTTTCTCTTTAAGAAATGTCAGAAGATTTTTTTTTTTTTTGTAAATTGCCACTATCTTGCCAACGTCCACTTTGTGGATTATCCAATTTGGCAGTTTATGAAAGAGCAAATATGGGGTGATTAGAAATTTTATTTGAAGATGACTTTAGCTCAAAATATATAAATATTTTATATATTAAAATTATTATTTTTGTAAAGAAAACAATAAAATTAAAATAAAAAAAATCTTTATGTCAATTTTGTTAAAAGCTACCATCAGTCAAAGAGAGTAAATATCTATTAAAATAAAAAATAAAAGGAAGCTTCAGCAATTTTTTTGTTTTAAGAAGCAATTTTATAAGGGGAGGTTGGGCTATTAGTCTTTTTTTATTAATTAAGGTTGTAAAGTGATCTAATAAGAGAGACATTTGTGGTCATTAATTTAGGTGGAAAGCAGGAGGGTTGTTGAAGTGTGGACCGGGGTATGAGGGTGGAATTTTTCTTAGTTCGAGAGTAATTGCAAATAAATAATAAAGTTACAATTAACTATGGAAATTAAAATATAAAAACCTAAAAAATAAAAGTCTGAAGTCAAACTATGCAAGTGGTCTAAAAAAAATGCTGGTCATTAATTTCATGATGTCCAAAGGAGATGAGTTATCGATAGAGATGGAACTAAAATTTGATGCTTTTAAATGGAGATGGAATCATAAAAGGATTTTAAAACAATTATTTCATGACATTGTTCATTATCATTAATTAAAATATAAAATTAAGAAGTTAATTTATTAAGAAGTTATTAATTTAAATTCAAAATTTATGAAAAAACATTTTCTTTCCCAAAAATACATCAATATCTAAAAGACTTTAAATTTTGAAATTATATAAAAATTTTAAAAATCAAATAAAATTTTAATTTAAGGTCTAAAACTGTAAGTTATAGTGTAGATCCGATAGACACGTGAAATTTTTTTTTTTTTTTATCAAAATTTGGGTCATTCAAAATAAAAAAAAAGTAACTTAAAATGAAACATGTTAAATTTAAACTCTTTCTAAAAAAAAAAAAAGAAAACCTCCCCCCTCCCCATTTAAACACTCTAAAAAGAATACCATTTTATGCCGCTAGAGGCACAAATCAACACTGTTGGATGTTCAATGAAGTCTAAATAAACTTATACTTTTATTATATAAAGCTATCTATTTTCAAAAGTTAGTGACATATATACCTAGTTCTTTATTTTATTAATTTCATAGTTAAGATGACATGGTATACATGTAAAAAAATTTTTCTTAAAAAATAAATTAAAATTCATGAATTCAGTATAAAAGCCATAAATTTGATTCATAACTGAAAGATGTTAATATGATAATATAAGGAGAAATTAAACTTTTTAATATCTTTTGTCATGCCTCACAAAAAGTATTTTAGTCAAGTCAATTTGCTTTGTCTTGTACAAGCCAATTCAACTTTAAATTGATTATTTTCACTCTATCACTTTTTATGTCAAAGATAGTCTCATTAATTTTATAGAATATCAAAAATAACTTTTAGCATATAAATAGCTATATCAATAATTTCCATTAAAATTGCGTTTCAAAAGAATTTCAACAATCTAAATTAAAAAGCTATGGCCATTTAAAGTAGAAAGGTATTTACGTCTTATAATTAAAAAGATGAAAGTAGACAAGAAAAAGGCGGAGGTGGAATTCTTTGGAGTGATCAAAATTGTAGAATTTGTGTAATTTAATTTTTTTAAAAAAATTATAATTTTTTAAATTGTTATATATATATATCAATATGTGTGTGTGTGTATATATCCAACCATTCATTCTAATTAAAAAAAATAGCTTTTATAATATATTATGGAGTATTAAAATTAAATAAATATTATACTATTATCTTAATAAGTATAACTTGTTGAAGGTGCAGTACCACAATATAAAATATGTATAAAGAATATATCAATTTAAATAAGTCCTATTATATATTTTTTATTTCATTGGCTTACTTTCTATTAATTATAAATTAATTTCAAATAAAAAATATAAGATTAATTGATAATTTGATGATAATGATAAGAAAGCAATTTATTAAATCTATAAGTGAGAAGATATTGGAAAGTTATAAATAATGCAAATGGAAATAACAAATTGAAAAATATTAAAAAAATTGGAAAAAATATCTTTTAAAAATTAAAAAGTTTGAATATCAAATAAAGTGAAAGGAGGAGGAAATGAAAATAACATAAATAATTGAAAAAGCCTTACTTTTTAATTTCCTAAACTTTTATAAGATATTAAATTAGAAGTTTATCATTTTTAATTTTATTACTCCGTAAAAGACTTATAAAATTATTAAACTAACTTGTTCTTCGTAAATATACAATCAATAATATTTTATCACCACATATATTGAGTCAACATGAAAAGTATTAGTTATATTATACTAATTTTTTATACACTGATAAATTTTATTCTTTGAGAAATCTTATGTAAATTTAATTTTTTTAAGGCAAGCCATATAAAAAAAAAAGTTCATCTACATACGTGCAAAAAATTGAAGGGGGACCAGGGGGCTTCAATCAATTGTGATATTTATAATATCCTATAAAATATATTCCAAAATACTAGTCCTATTGTCACGGGCATACCATCCCTTAATTTTTGTAAATAAATAAAAAAATTTACAAACTGTTTAAGAGCATACCCTAGGTGGCTTCACATTAAATTAAATGGAAAAAAAAAAAAAAAATGGCTTTTAAAAACATTAAATTAAAATAATGATCTTTCTGAAAACCAGTATGATCTGGCCCAACATAAAAGATAGGTATAAAATTCCAATTCTTTTGCCGTCATACAATTTTTATGTAAATGAAAGTACGATATTAGCGCGTTAAATTAAATAGAAAAATTAAAATAAAATACATCAAATGATTAAATTAAAATTTTCAAACATAAGAAAATAAAATAAAATTTTTACTTTTTAATTAAAGAGAATAAAAGCATCTGCATAAAATATTATGACGCTGAAGACTTAATTGCTAACTTATGTCGCATATAATTCAGTTATACAGGGCCTTCAGATTCTTCATCTTTGAATATTTAGATGGATGTTTTTAAAGCCCAGGGATATGCTTAATAATAATTCATATTTTGAACATAAATTACTCTACTCATATCAAAAAATCAAAACTTTGATACTTTTATAATTTATCTTAAAAAAAATAAAAAAGATTTATGGGATTGAGTCCCCAAGCGGGTCAGCATCCTTTGTCATGACTAATGAATGGTCCCCATAATTTATCCATCAAATCAATTTGCTTTGTCCTGTACAAACCAGTTCAACATTAAAAGAGGCTTACAGATGCTCTAATTTCCACAGAAGTTAAATTTGAAGGACAAGTGTTTCTTCTCATGTTATATGATTTAAACTTGCTTATTCTATTTATTAATGTCATGAAGATAAACATTAATTTTCATAGAATATCAAAGACAAACTCTTAACCATGTATAAATCATGCCTATGGAGTGTTCTTTGGGAGAGACATCTGTGGTCACTAATTTAAGTTGAATATAATATTTGAATTTGGTTATTGTCATAGGCGAGGGATCCCTTCCCAGTTTTCATTCCTCTCCATTTTACATATTCCTTTAATTTGCATTCTTTCTTTTGAAGGATTCCCCAGCTTTCAACATATATTTTATTCCAATCTTAATTTTTTTATTAAAATATCCTTATTGATCATACTAAATATTGGATGATTTTTAAGTTAATAGAAGATATTTTTATAAAAAATTAAAATAAAATAAAATAGAACTAAAATATAACGTAATATTTTATTTTAAATAATATTTATTTATATTTTATAAATAAAAAATTATATAATTTTATCAAAAAAAATTTAAACTTATATAATCTTTGAAATATTACTGACTTTTGTTTTCAAAGGTGGATGGAAGTAATTTGGGCAAGCCTGACTACGACATTAAATTAATTTGGTTTCAAAATAGAGGAAAGATCACATCAACCAGTATGCTGAGCAGCGCACACCCGAGTCCTGACGTAAGCCATGCGTTTACAATTTTTCCCCAAAAAAGTTATCATTAACCATGGAAAATAAAATATTTAAAAAAAAACTAAATATACAAGTAAAAAAAAATTATATTCAAAGATTTAAATTTAAAAAATTTGCAAAAAAATTTTTACAATTAAAATTATCTTCAAAAATGGTTATTAGAACTTATTGTTGATTTAAAAAATTATGTATTAAATTTTTAATAAAAAGTAATTTGATAATAATTGTTTAATTTTTCTGAATAGTAAATTCTAGTAATTTTGGTCTTTAAAAATAATTTTATATTTTAAAATTTTTTTATTAAATTTTATAAAACTTGGATTCTCATATTTTTTTTTTAGAAAACACCAACAATCATGATGCACAACAATCATAGATATAACCAATAAAATTTAATCTTCCAAAAGCTTCCTTTGGTTTCTTTTTAAGACAATTGCTTTCTTTTTTAATATTAATTAATTAAAACTCTTAATTTTTGATATAATTTAAATTCAATTAATTTATTTTTAAAAATTTTGCATTTTTTATTTTAAAAAAAAAAATACATGAGCACCCTCTATACTTTAAACCTTTTGCAAACCACTATCATGTATTTTTAAAAAAAGCTACTATAGCAAGCACTTTGCTTTCAACCAATTTTCGTTAAACAGTCAAAGGAGATCCGATAGACAAGTGGAATTTTCTAGTTTGCCAATAAAACAATATCATTAAAAAAGGAAACTTAAAATGAAAACTTAAAATGAAAAAAGAAAAAAAATAAAAAAAAAAAAAACTCCCATCACCCCGTTTACTCACTCTAAAATGCATTTCCCCCTCTTGCTGCAAGGAAAGGATTAAATTTTCAAAAAATACCATTTCATCTATGGTGAACCAAGAAACGCTTCAGAGACACAATTTCAAGCACTTGAAGTTCAATCTTTTAAAAAGTGATCAATATGTTTGACTTGCTTATTCTATATCACTTATGTCATGGTTTATGTCACGAAGTTAAACATTAACTTTCACAAAATAAAAGACAACTCTAGGCATATAAATAGCTGTCATTGGTTGGCAGTCCCTTCCCATCAAACCATTCTTGAGTGATCATGGATACCTTCCCCTCTTATATTGCTAATATTTTGCTGCTATGTTTACTAATATCTGCAATCATGCTCCACCAAGGCATGTGCAGTTTAAGGGTGCAATGCAACGAAAAAGATCATCACGCACTCCTCAACTTCAAACACACCATCGTTGATCCATCAGCCATCCTCTCTACTTGGTCCGATGAGCGAGATTGCTGTGAATGGGTAGGGGTTCATTGTGACAACGCCACCGGCAGAGTCATTGAGCTTAGGCTTTCTTGTTCTGCAAAATCCTATCTTCATGGTTATGAAGAGGACAACTTATCGTACTGTCTCACAGGTGAACTCCACCTATCCTTGCTTCAACTTGAGTATCTAAATCACTTGGATTTGAGGGATAATGACTTCCAAGCTATCGTCCAAAATGATTATGTGGATATCACAAATTGTGATAACCTATCTCTGGTTAAACGTCCCCATTTATGTGAAAATTCCTCCCGTCTTCATTATCTTGATTTATCGTATAATGAGAATCTTCACTTTGATAATTTTCAATGGCTTTCTCATGCTTCCTCCCTGAAATATGTTGACTTCAGTGGCATTGATCTTCAAGGCAAAACTGATTTGCTTCAATTAACAACTTTGCTCCCTTCACTTACAGATTTACATCTAGATAGTTGTCAACTTAGAAACATCAACCCATCTCTTCAGTATGCCAATTTTACTTCACTTGAACGTGTTAGCCTTTCTGATAATGCTATTAGCTCTCAAATCTTGCTTGATTGGTTTTTCAATCTTAGCAATGCCATTTTGGTTGACTTGAGCTCTAATTATTTTCAAGGCCAACTCCCAAAGAGGTTATTAAATCTTCGAAAAATAGAATCTTTGGATTTGGGTAACAATAAATTTAGTGGACCAATTCCAGATTGGTTAGGCCAACTTGAACATCTAAAATATCTTGATATTAGTAGTAATTTATTTTCTGGTCCTATTCCTTCAACTTTGGGAAACATGTCATCTTTGATTTCCTTGGATGTCTTTTCCAATTACTTAAATGGTAGTCTTCCAAAAAGTCTTGGACAGCTTTCAAACTTGAAGGAATTATCTATTGCAGCTAATTACTTGACAGGGGTTGTATCTGAAAGAAATTTTGTCAAACTCTCAAAGTTGAAACGCGTTTCCATGGGATCACCAGGCTTAATCCTTGACTTTGATTCTCTTTGGGTTCCTCCTTTTCAGCTTGAAATAATTTATTTGGAACACATGGTGAGTCCTAGACTTCCTCCATGGCTATATACACAAACATCTCTTAAGAGATTAATAATTTTGTACTCAAGATTTTCATTTGAATCTCAAGACAACTTTTGGGACTTTGCAGCCCAAGTGCCATACTTACACTTAGAAGATAACACGATTGATGGGGACATGTCAAACGTGTTACTAAACTCTACAACCATAAATTTAGAGTCAAATAAATTCAAAGGCGGCCTCCCTCGTTTATCACCAAAAGTTGTCATGTTCACAATAAAAAACAACTCTTTTCAAGGATCTATTTCTCTTTTATTGTGTCAAAAAATGAATGGGAGAAGCCAACTAAAGTATTTGGTGATGTCTATTAATCTTTTATCTGGAGGGCTTACAGATTGTTGGATGAACTGGAGATCATTGGTTATTGTTAAGCTGGACCATAATTATCTAACAGGCACAATCCCCACTTCAATGGGTTTCTTATCCAACCTTATGGTTTTGCATCTCAATAAGAATAACTTATTTGGGAAGATACCTTTGGCACTAAAAAATTGTCGGAACCTAGAGATCATTGATGTAGGAGAAAATAAATTTTCAGGATACATACCAAATTGGATTGGGCATAATGCATGGGTTCTGCGATTAAGATCTAATCAACTCAGTGGAAATATCCCCCAGCAAATATGCCAATTAACTTCCCTCATAATATTGGATTTTGCAGATAACAAAATCTCAGGTCCAATACCTACTTGCCTATATAATATGACAGCCATGACTTTCAATCATGCATCAGATAATGAGCTAGCCTTTGCCTATGGCTACAATGCTGGAGATATGAATTATGTTTTCAAAGATGATGTTATATTGCTTACAAAAGGCCAAGAATTAATCTATAAGAAATATGTGAAGTTGATGCGTGCTATTGATCTATCAAGTAATAATATGTCTGGAACAATAACTCCAGAAATATTTAGCCTCACTGAATTGTACTCTTTGAACTTGTCCCATAATCAATTTGTGGGGAACATACCAAAAGAGATTGGCAACTTGCAACAATTGGAATCCCTTGATCTTGCAAGTAATAGACTTTCAGGTGAAATTCCTCAAAGTATGGCTAAATTGTCTTTTTTGGGGACCTTGAATCTCTCCTTCAACAATTTCACTGGAAAAATCCCACTAGGGACCCAACTTCAAGGGTTTGGCGAATTAAGCTATATTGGCAATCCTGAATTATGTGGAGCTCCACTTCCAAAGAATTGCACAGACAAAGAAGACGTCAAAATCATTAAAGAAAATGTTAATCATGAAAATGAATTACTATCGTCCTTCTTCATTGGGTTGGGACTTGGATTTGTCACAGCCTTTTGGGGAGTTTGTAGTGCCATTTTCTTTAACAGGACATTCAGGCATACTTACTTCAAATTCTTAAATCACATCAAAGACAAACTTGATGTCATAGTGGTCCTCAAGATGCATCATATCGGTTGAAAATCAAAACATTATTGCCACAGCCGTAAGTGAAAAAGTTTTTTATTTAGGTTTTAAATTGATCTTTTTTATTTTTTGAAATCTTATATATTTTCCTGTTCATATAATACTCTAGAGTTGCAACACCCTTTGCAATTATTTTTAATCTATTATGTAGGTTCTTGTTGTGCATACTTCAGTAAATCTCCTTGAATCTTTGAACGAACTTTGCAAGAGGCGATGAAGTGATGTTACTGAAGAAATATTACTATTGAAGTCTAGCTTTTTCTTTGTTAAGTTACCTTTAAGCCATGTAAAATAATTTGTCTTCTGCATACTTCTGTATCGAACTTGATAAGTATGTGCAACAAAATAAATATGAAATGTTTCTTTTCACTAAACAAAAGGAAGTCTGAAAGTGATTTTTGTTAAGTTGACTTTTAGATGTAAACAAAAGCATAGTGGTGGGTTTCTGCTTACAATTTATATCCTTGATAAGTATATGCTCTGTTTATTTTCAATGCCAAGCAGGAAATGTTTCTTTTTTGCTCAAAAACAATGGCCTCTCACAATAAAGTTACAGAGGAGTGACTTATGAAGCACTAGCTAGGTCATAGCGAAATGCAGTTGCATTTTTATAGTAAATAATGTATGTGTACAATAATAAGCCATGCCATCTAGCTGATAATCCTGAAATATATGGATGACAAAGTGTTTCATGCATTAAACTATACAAGTTTGGAATACTGACTGTTCAACAAAAAGAAGGAAAACCACATCAGAAAAGGAAAATTAAGAACTCTGTAGAGGTAATTGTTGGGGGAAAGAATGACATATGGATGACAAGATGATAAAAATGCCCTTGCTTTTATGATGAAAGCTAATTTCACTCTCAATTTGAATGCCAACTTCCCTCTTGAAGCTGCCTATTGAGCGAAAATTTCATATACATGAATTTCTCATCAAGGATGTCAAATATTGACAAGGCAAAATATTAATCGTGAAATCTGTATAGTAATTCATTACTACGGACAAATGCTGAAGTTAGACAATTTGGTATGTAAAACTTCTCGTCAAGAACAAAGTTCTCCAATGGTAAAGGAAAAGTAATCTACTGTCATAATTTTTTTTAAAAAATTTTGTGATTCATATACTAATTAGTAAAGTTAAAAAAAGCTGTACTGTTTCAACCTTTCTTGGCTATTAAAATGTAAGTTCAAGATTTGAACCTCATTACTTTAGGTTAGGTGTAAGATCTGTCAAAAATGTTTCCATTAGCAAGGAGTTTCCACATCTAGTTGTCTTTTATTTTTTGTTCTAAAATTTTAAATTGATAGCAATAACATTGCACAAATAAACCAAAAAAAAAAGAAAGAAAACAAAGACAAAAACTGTTGCAGATCATAATGATCACAAATTTAATGTAATTGCAAAACCTACAATGATGCTAATATTGCAAATAACATTTCAATCAAAACCCAATTCCCTGTTGTGTGTTAATTATAATTTCGTTTGTTTTCTGAATTGAACATGTACATCAGAATGATGAGCAGACATGGAACAACAGATAAAAAAGGAAAGAATTGGGCCAAAACGTGCTTGTGATCAAGTTTGCCACTATTCCGAGGATGAGCCGTGGATATTGAAGCTGACTTTCATATTCAATTGAAGACTTCGACACAAGATTGATGTTAGGAAAGACTAACGCAGGTTGATTTTTAGCTAAGGCTTATAGACAAAGACAACAAATAAATTTTAACTAAAGAAAGAAATAAATAAAACACAAATTAACTTGGCTACATTCAAGACTTACTTTAAATATATATACCAAAATGTCTCGCAATATTTTTTTCACGGATACTTGACAGTCACACTTCACCTTTACATGTCTCCCAGGCTACTACACCAAAGTGTTGCCATATTTCCCATTTATAACATGTAAGAAGCTAAATAGGATGCACAAGGAAACTAATATATAGGAAAAATTTTGAGATGCACTAGATTCACGTGCACCTAACTGTCAGATCTGCTTTGTACATGAATGCAGCAACAAATACACATATATGGAACAAATACCGACAGTTGGACTGTTCATGCACCTAGTACACCAAAAAATTTCTTAATATAAATTCATAATATCATCTCAATGAATTCTGTGATTGATTACTCCTCTTGTGCACAGCAATGATAAAGTGTATCAACAAAATCAACAATAGTTGGGTTAAAAATTTCATGCCACATGCAACATTCTTCACCTTGGCCTGAATTATGGTTTTAAATTGTAATTATGTTTACACTTACAATTGTGGGCGTTGCGAATATTATAAGGAGAATTGCGAGGGTTACAATCGATTAATGTAATTGCGGCCCATGCCGCAATAATAATATTGTAACCACATCACATAATACAAATCGCAATTTAAAACAATGACCTGAATTTTGTAAGTTCCAATAAATTACCAAGTGAACTATTAAGTTGTCTTTTCTAATGTCCAATTGGGCAACTCAACTATAAATACTAATTAACTCCAAGTTATAATTTAGAAACCGTATTTGGCTTGGTTATTATATCAGCTAAATTTTCTTTAATGTCAATTTTTTCAGCCACTATGAGACGTTGAGATATAATCTCCTGGATGAAGTAAAATCTGACATCAATATTCTTGATCCTTTTGTGATACCTTTAATTTTGTATATTTTTTTGAAAACGGACGTGATGCAAAAGCCATAGGTGGTTTCCTACTTATTTTTGTCAAAAAAAAAAAGTCATTTTCTATCTCAAATTTAAAATGTATTCTTTTATATTCAAAAAATACATATTTTTTTTATTTTCTTTCATTTAAATGTGATACTTATACTCTAAAAGGATCTTACAGGGGGTTTGATCTCTCATGCTATTTATAATTTGTAAAATATATTTAAAAAAAATTTTGCTAAAATTACAAAATAGCTCCTAAAAATCTTTTCTTTTCACTTCAGCCCATATATATATATATATATATATTGCAATTTATAATGATCACAGGGCTAGGCCAGGCTGATGAACACTATTCCTCATAAATTTAATAAATTCTTGGCTGATAATTTTAAAGTATTCTACTATAAATTATATAATTAGTTAGGCACATTACAAGAAAAAAAAGAATCAAAGACAGAAAATCCCATCTCTGACTTAGGATAATTCCATCTCTGCTGCGCTGCAAAAGGAAAGAATATAAAATGCAATCTGTAAGGAAGCTGAGAGGATTGTAAATAATGTTACACCGTATTGCCTCTTGTCATAAAATAAAGTTTTCAAAAGGTGCTAAAATAAAGTTGAAGATTTGAAGCTTTTATATCAAAGATTTATGAACATTAGAGAGCTGAAGAAATTAACGTGGAGATTTCTATAGTGTAGCGGTGATCTGCTTCAATCATCACTATTTAATTTTCAATAAATTATGCTAATTTCTCTTAAAATTTAAAAACCTCTCCTTTAATTGATTTTTTGTGAAAAAAAATTCACTTTTTGTTCAACATGAGATTATAATTTTACCCTTAATATGATTAAAAATAATTAAACTTATGTTAAATTCTAACATAAACTATGATTTTATTTTTAATTTAATAGTAAAAATTGTTAAACAGTTTTATTTTATTATATTTTTGAAAGAAACACATATGCTGTAACTTCTCGCTGACCTCATCCCACGTTTCAAATTTGGCAGCTGGATCTTCGATTGTATTGCTTGACACATACTTACATTAGTTTCTTTACAAGTCAATTTCATCAATAAAAAAATAAAATAGAGCAGAGTTCCGATTAATTTTTAAAATAAAAAAATTATATATATAATTTAGTCGAAATCCAACAAAAATTAGTATGATTTACTCTTTAATCTTCACCTTTTCTTTTGTTATTATCTTCCCAACGACTACGTCCTGATTGGCCCCCCAAACATGACTTAAAAATTTGACTGACGCACTAGACGCTTGAATTGATTCATCTTTTTATTCAAAATTTAATTTGCAATTGGAATTAAAGTAAACATCATACCATGGAGTGATAAGAAATTCTAAAATGAACATGACTACTCAACGATTTCACTAATTAAACTTGTGAAGGTGATCAAGATTACGTAGAGAGAACAAAGGGGAAAAAAATTCGTTAATTTAAATTGAAATCGGCCAACGAAAAGAAGAAATATTTAGCAAACGAAAGAATGAAAGATGAAGAAGAACAGAAAAAGAAAGAGAGTCGAATTCATGCCTTATGAACAGATCTTTGGAAGAGACACTTGTGGTCACCAATTTTTGTGGAAAGTAAAAAGGTCACTAATTTCGTCAGATTTTGACAATCAAAATTGATTTATTTTCTCAGCAGCCCATCATCAAATTTGGAATAAAAAATGACATGTAAGATCCAACAAAAATACAAGTTCGCATTTTCCAATAATAACGTTTTGAAAAAGGATTATAACGGTCTGGGTATGTTAAATTAGAAGGTTAAATTAAAACAAAATAAATTAAATAATTAAATCGGAATCAAATTTAAGGAACTAAAATAAAATTATTATCTTTTAATTACGGATATGAATGAATCACAGATTTTTTGGGAAATATAGTGAACACTAAATAGAATAAAAACGTATGCATAAAATTTAATTGCTAACTCACGTTTATTAGAAAAATATACTATCTTTTATTATTAACTAAGCTAACCATTACATATAGAGAGAGAGAGAGAGAGAGAGAGAGAGAGAGAGAGAGAGAGAGGTGCCGATAAAGTTTCACACCCCAAAGTCTTACTTCGTCATTTTTTTGTAAGATTTATTTTTATTTCTCTTTTAACACTCAAACATACCTTGAAGTTTTAACTTGTAAATCATCTTGGACTTCAAGATTCATCCCTCTTCACAACAATATTTAATTATGAGTAAATTTTGTTAACATCTCTTTAGATTTGATTAAATTACATATCATGCTTTTTATACAATATGAGACTATTATTTTATTATTAATATAATAATAAATATCATTAAATAATATTTTTCTTAAAAATACATATTATTTAAAAAGTTTTAATCGATAGAAAATAGATTAAAGAAGAGCTAAGTATACTTTCAAAATAAGATAAATATTAAGAATAATTTAATAAAATATTAAGAGAGATTAGGGTAATTTTCTCTTTGATTTTCACCTCTTTTCATTAAATCGTTACTATCTTGCCAATGTCCATTTTGGGATTATCCAATTTGGCAGCTGGAATTATGAAATAGACGACATATTATGGACTTATTAGAAATTCTAAACTGAATATGACTCCTTATTAATTTTTCTAAGTAAACTTGTGAAGGTGATCAAAATTATGTAAAGAAAACAAACCACAAGAAAAAAATAAATCTTTCGTCAATTTAAATTGGAAGCGGCCATCGCATAAAAAAAAAAAAGAAATATTTAGTGAACCAAAAAGTAAAAGGAAGAAAAAGAAGGAGAAAGGAAGTTTTTTTAGGGGGCTTGGATTCTAAGTCATGCACTTTGAAGTGATTTAAACGAGGGACATTTGTGGTCATTAATTTAAGTGGAAAGTAGGAGGGTCATTGAAGTGTAGACAGGGGAAGGAGGGTGGAATTCTTTCTTAGTTCAAGATTGTAAGTTACAATATATAATATTTTTTTGAAAAATAAAAATATGAAGTCATGCACTTTGAAGTGGTCTGTAACAAAAACATTTGTGGTCATTAATTTAAGACTGTGGTCCAGGAAAGGAGATGAAAGAGAAAGGGTGAGGGAGATGGAATGTGAGGAAGTGATGTTTGGTACGATGAAGATGGAATCATAGAAGGATTCCAAAATTATTATTTCATAACACTATTTATTTCATCAAAATTTAGGAGAGGAGTTATTGTTTGTTGTACCAAAGTGATGTTTAATATTGAAAGAATTTAAAATTTGAAATTATTTTAAAATGATTAAAAATAAAAAATTTGAATTTGAAGTCTAGAACTATAATTTTTCTGTGTAGTTAAAATTTATTGTCTCTGATTTATTCAGAATAAAAAAAATTCTTAAATATTCATAGAGTGTCATATTATTTATACTTTCTCTAATGAAAAAAATTTTAAATCAAATAAAATAGGACTCACATACTAATAAAATAATGCTAAACTATAGAATTCCATTATCACATAAATAAAGTGATATATATATATATATATAGGACCCACACTATATTACCTACTATAGAAATATTATGGTGTGGAGTTTATTATATGATTTAGTTCTATTTAACTAATTAGTATATAGATGACATAGTACACTAAGTGTGTGTAAGAATTTTTCTTAGAATAATTTCAAATTTTAAAGTGATTTGATGAGTATATTTTACATACTTAAAGAGATATTATTTTTAGATTTGAAATAATATAAATTTTAGATATTACATGGATAATAAATTAATTCTATATATATATTTCTTTCCATAAGTTAGTTAAAAAAAATAAAGAAAATTTTATTATATAACTTATCTATATTCCCTTTTTAGTATTTGTGCAAAAAGAAGATAAAGATAAAGATGTGACAAAAAAGACTTATACATATCTCTTTTGAGATTTTAAAAAGAAGATAAAGATATAAATAAGACAAAAAAGGCCTATAAAATTAGAGGTTGAGAGTGCACAAAAACCAACTCAAATTCAAGATATATTCTTGTTCCTCTCTTCCCATATATTCTTTTCATTTTCTTTTTCTTTTTATCTCTTTAAAGCCATGAGTGACTAGTTTTTTAGTTTCTTAGTCAAGGTTATTAAAAGTTTGACTTAATGAACAATTTGTGAGAGTTTTGATTTATTATTTTTTTTTTGAATATTGAAATATTTCTATTTTTATGACATTATTATTCATTTAATTTAAATTGATACCTTATTTTAGTTGAATAATTATCTCTATCTGAATTTGTGAATTCGTGCTTATTTATTAGATTCAATAAAGTAGCTGTAACACTAGTTTTCCATAAAAGGCCAGAAACTAGGGATTTTTAAATGAAGTCCCATAAATCATATAAATAATGGTCAAACAAAATTAGAGAGATAAACTAGACCTCTAAAAATGAGGATATGAAGCTTGAGATACTCGAAATCTCGAGCTAGAAAAGCTACAAAAAAGTACAAAAATATGCAGTGGCATTTTCATAATTACGGACAAATTTTGAAAAACTCACATGAGGGATTTTTAAATAAAAAAAATAAGTTTCCTAAGATTCTCAGGGACCCAAAAAATCATAGGATCTAGAATAGTTAAAACTCTTCCCATGAATGACTGTTATTGTATATATTTTCTCTCAGTAAATATGATGATTAACCCCCATTTATAGGACCAATGACACTTACACAAAAGAAAATGAACATATTTAGGATGAATAGCTATATACTCAATACTTATTTGAAAAATCAGCATTTATACTTTAATTTTGAGTATATTGATAACTAATCACATGTTATTTTTCATATAGGATGTATATGTTAAGGATTATTGAGTAGTCTCAGGAGAAAAAAGCTGGAAAATGGTGATTTTGCAATTCTCGTCGCGGCCAAGACCATTCAAGCCGCGGCTGAAAGTGAGGAGTGTAACTCGCGCCGCGGCGGAACATGCTATCGCCGCGGCCAGAGCTCAGACAGGAGCAAAACTCGCCGAGGCACATTGTTGAGGAGCCGCGGCACTTATGGAATGAACCAAAAATCCTCGGCGCAAGATGATGAGCCGCGGCATGGAGTCTCACAGAATCAAGATACGCCGCAGTGAAACCTGTGTGCGCCGAGGCGAAGAATCTACATGCCACATGGAAGCTCACAGAACCGAGTCTCGCCGCGGCGTAACATGTCATCGCCGCGGCCCTCAGTCAGACAGAACTCAACCTCGCCGCGGCGCACTTCGAATTAACTGAACGCAGCGTTTTGTTTTCAGAATTTTTCGAGGGTTTGAGGCTTCATATGTGTTGGAGAGTCGAGGAGCCGTCATTCTGGACATTCTGGGTCATTTTTGTGTGGTTCCAAGTGAGTAGAGGCTAGGGGAGAAGCTAAGAAGACATTTTGAAGCAAAGTGAAGCTGGAGATTGAAGATTGAAGCTCAAACCATCTCGTTTTGGGAGTTTCTTCTTTCGTTCTTCTGTCTTTACCATTTTTATTGATGTATCTGAATGTTGCTTCAACCATGTCTTGGAATTTTATAATCATGTATAGCTAAACCCTCTCTAATCTAGGATTATTAGGAACTCTTGTATGGATTAGTGGTTGTTCTTCATTCTAACTTTGCAAGCAATGGTTAACATTTGTTCATTCAACTTTATGCTTCATGCTTTCTGATTGATTGGCCAACAATTAGATTGATTTGATATCTAACTTGAACTTGGGAAAGGGAAAGGGAGATTAGATCAAAAGTTGAGTGGTGAGGATGCTTGAAACTTGCCTGAGTAAGTGGATAGTCTAGTTACTGAGATAGGAATATACTCAATAACCCCACATGGTCCAAGTAGGTATTGTGATAATAGTGTGATCTTGGTTGATTTTGTAAGAAATTATAAAATGAACTGGGTAGACCTATATAATGTTTGGAAAAATATATATAAGAACAATTTAATCCTAGACCAGCATGTATTACCATTGATAGCAAAAGCATTGAATGTTGAGCTGACTACTATGAAGTACAAGAGGACCAATAATCCTAGATGCCACTAATAACCCAAAACATCCAAATATCAATCCTGAGTTCTGTATAGCTTTTAATCCATAAACAACTTTCTTTTACACCAACCATTACAAATTGATTCGCTTAATTTAAATTAGAGTGTGAATTTCAGTACTTGATAATATTTTGACAACAAATCCTCGTGGGAACGATCTTTTCTTATCACTATATTGCCTTCACGATACGTATACTTGCGTGTACGCTTCAAAGAGAGCAACAATGACTTCAGTCATCAATTGACCAAATAGTTTGAATTGGTTTCAAATCTAATTTGGGTGAAAATCAAAGGCATTTATAAATTAGAAGAGGGCCTAAATTTTATGATAAAAAAAAGACAGTTCTAAAAAAAGATTTAAAATAAGGCCAAATGGAGAAACCATGGTTTAAAGATTAAAATGAAAAATGAAAAAGTGTAATAACTTTACTTTTTTGCTTCTTAAAAATGTCCAGTCCTTCTCCTTTCTCTCCATCAATACTTTTCTAGTTTCGACAGAATTTGAGAGGGCTTAGGAGATGCACCAAGAAGGAAGAGAATAAGCTTGAAAAGGGTGAGGAATTTTTTGCTTTTTCACACTCTTTGCTTCTTTAAATTTATTCCCCCCTTCCTCCTCTCTTTTTTTATGGTTTTATTGTTTAAATTGGTACTTGTTTATGGCTGAGTCAATGGAAGGAGGAGAAGATTTGGGAGAACTCTTGGGAGCATAAGGAAGAGCTCTTAGGAAGCTTGAAAGCAAGGTATGGTGCATATTGTAATTTTACTTCCTCTTGCTTCTTCTTTCCCCTTGAGTTTTGGCTAGAAATAGATGGGTATGTGAGGGGCTTAGTTCTAATTCAAACATGCTAGGGAAAGAGATTTTAGAGCCTAAGGAACTTAAAGGAAGCAATAGGATCCAAAAACAAGCCATAGAAATCAATTTGTGACACTTAGGGAATTTGATATGTGTATGAAATCTGAAACTTTCTAAAGGTCTTATGGCTTATGTAAGAGTATGAATGAGATCCCAAGATATTTAGAAAACTTTACAAGTGGCTAATTCCCTAAGAAAACAAGCAAAACTCTATGGGCTCCCACATGAGGTATAGTCTCAGCCAAATAGAGAGTGAACACCTAGGGATAGTTTTAATTAATTCTAAAGATGGGAATGACCTAGATATGATTAGTAAATACTAAAAAAATCATTGGTTTGAATTTAGAGGTCATGGTTTATGAGATGAATATTTAAGCTCCATTTTAAAGTATAAAGGAGCAACTTGAGTTTAACCTCCTGGAATTGATTTGGAAATAACTTTAATGAGTTTAATTGGAATCATATGATTTAGAATGAATGAAAAATTGAAGCCAAGATCATAAATCCTAGAGGTTGCTTCATTATACTCTTATATGGAACTATATTCATGTTATAAGATAAAGTAGACTTGTATAGAGTTTATGTGAAGTTAGAATGGGTTCCAATAATGCTTTTGTGTCTTGTTGGATGTATCTAGGCCGAGCAAATCAAGTTCTCCATCATTGGGTGTGTGAGGTCGAGAAGAGGGGAGAAGTTTTAAGGAGAAAAGTGTGCTTCTAGCCTTGAAATAGCCTTTTATCCTTTCTTGTATGTATTTGTCAGGTGATTTAGTGTCTTTGGATACTTGTATATATGTTTGAATTATGAGATATGCTTATAGCTTTTGTTTCCATGTTATAGTATCATTATGTGCATTAAATGTGTTTTAAATGCAAGATAGATTGAATTGGGTGAGGTTGAACCAAAAGTCTCTTAGATTGGATGGGGAGGAGCCAAAAGTCCCTAAAAATGGGTGAGATAAAGTCAAAAGTTTTAATAGCAAGTGAGACTAAGTCAAAAGTCCCTAAAAATTAGTGAGGCAAATTCAAAAGTCTCTAAACATTAATAAGGCAAATCCAAAAGTCCCTAGAGGCTATTCTTGAATGACATGAATTTAGATGATGTGAAATTATGTTTATGTATATTTACTATGAGCATCTAAAGCATACTTGCATTCATTGACATAAAAATGTGTCATTTATATGTGCATGAAAGGTAGATAGCTATTGAGATTCTTGGAATATATTTTATTACCAACTATGTTTAAGTGAGCTTCAAGGAGCAAAGAATAAGAGCCAAGGAGTGCAAGAGATAACACTTTGATATTAGAATAGGTTTATGTGCATTTTGACATCAAAGTATGTAATTATATGAAAAACATGAGATGTAAATGAGGTCTCAAGTGTAAATGTATGTATGTATGATATATGAATCATATTTGAGTTTAAAGGAATGAGAATGTGTATTTTTGCCGACTTTGAGCTTAGTTCCATAAGTGTATAAGTCCATGTGGGATAGTGATTTTGAAATGTATGATGATTTGGATCATTTGAGATTTTTCCCTATGCTATATTCATGCTTTTAGGTGTGCTCAATTGACTATAGTTTGGTTGGAAGGTCATTTAACACCCTTTTGCATCGCTTTGGTCCCTAAAATAACTATATTTTTTACTTGAATCACAAATTGACCATATGGATGAATTTTTATATAAAATTTGGCAAGTATATAAGCCTTATCTAAAGCTTTTTCATAAAGCTAAAGACTACCTAATTTGAAACTTTAGAGAATTTATTATGAATTTTTAAAGTTAGTTAAATTATGTAGAATTACCTTAATCACTATTCATATGGTCAATTTATATTTTTGTGTTATTTAAGGGCCAAATGAAGTCAAATACTTATAAAATTTTACATTATAAGCTTTTCTAAGGCTACTGAGTTTGCATAAAAAGGAGTTGTATATAGAGAGCTATGATTTTTTGAAATTAGAGGTCTAGTGGTGCTCGAATACTGTAACAACCTCTAATATGTAATAGATTTCATAGGACAAATGAGCTCATATGCCCTTAAAATTTTTATAGCAATTAGGTCTCATTTTAAGGTTTCTATAGCCACTTAGAGAACTTTATTTGAAGCTCTATAGAGGGAGATGTGAATTTTTAAAACTCAGGGTCTATAGTAGTTTGAGAGCACAACCTAATGTATTATTTTATTGATTTCTATAGGCTAATACTATTGTTTTGATCTGGAATCATTTTTAATCATTAGTTGACATCTAGAGCTTTTCAGAAAACTATCATTTGCATAATTTTAATTTTTTAAGAATTCGTTATAAATTTTCAAAATTTATATTGGAAAATGGTATTGCAACCCAAGAGCAACTTATTGAATTTGTGATATATGGTTCAAAAGCCGGGATAAAAGCCATAAATTATGATGTTTCTAATATGAATGAGCATGTTATGGATGAAAAGGAATTTATGTAAGCTTACATCCCTCATTTGGTCGTTAATAAATTAAGTTACTTTTAATTACGGATAAATCTGTTGCAAAAAGGGGTATTTTCATATAAATTGATTACAATAAGCCTTTGCAGTATAAATTGAAGGCTAGGAAGCTAAAGTATTATAGTAGCAATTCAATACATTTAATAAATTAAAATTATCTTTGTATATTGATAAAAATATTTCTTTCATTTTAAACATGCGAGTATATGTATTGTTGAATGGTACTTGGTAACTTTTTTTGTTTTTAACGTTGTTTATGATTTAAATTCTAAGAGCTTATTTAGGATTAATTAATAAACAAGGTTTAATTGGAGAGCTTGTTCCCTTTAAATACCCTTAAAGAAAAGTAAAATATCAAAGCTAATTGATATTTATAACCAATATATTTTAGAAGAGAAATTATTTATATTTTTTTTAGAGTTTTCAATGATCAAATTGGTTGAGCTAGACTTGAAATAAACATTAGCTAAGAGTTGATTGCATTGGATTTTTTTAAAAAAGTATTTTTGAATTTATTGCTATTTTATTAAAAGGAAAACCTCTTTATTTTCTTTCTTTTATATTTCAATTTTAGGTAAAATAATTTGGTTAGTCTCTGTGGAATATGACCCTACTTACTCTATTTATAATAAAAATTATTTTAAGAATAAGAAATTATTTTTGGTAGCTTCAACACCCATCAAATTTTGGCGCCATTGCCAAGAACTGGTGTCATTATTTAATTTGAATTTTTTTTATTTTATGCCTTGTTCTTCTTGCGCAGGTGAATTAATATTTGATTTTGAGATAGAGAAAGCAACTTGAAGGTTAAGAAAAGAGACAAAGCAACATAAGGTAGCTTCTACTTCTCTTCTTAATGACGATTTAGTTTTTGATTTGTGTGAATTTTTTAGAGAACATGTAAAGATGGCTAAAGCCAAACCAACTTTGAGAAGGATGGCTAATCCATATGTGAACCAACAGCCCATGTGCATAGACTTTTTAAATATGGAGGTAAATTTTGAACCCAAGTCTAGTTTAATTCATTTATTACCTACCTTTCATGGGCTTGCAAGTGAGAACCCTTATAAGCACCTAAAAGAATTCCATGTAATCTACTCTAGTATGAAGCCTCAAGAAGTGATTGAAAAGCAGATCAAATTGTGAACTTTTCCATTTTAGTTGAAATTCAATTAGAATGGTGTGTAACCAATTCAGAATTCTTCCCCTGATACTTCCCTATCCTTGTCACCAAAAAATATCTCTAGTTTGATTTTAATCCTTTTGTTATTTTTTATTAATATTCCTAAACTACCGTTCAGGGTTTTAATTAGTTTGTATTGCTAATCAAAATATAACCGCACTTCCGTCAACATCACAAAGCCAAAACTATTCCGCACTTGACCAGAGATATACGCAGAATCTTAACTTGGTTCAAAATGAATTTATTTAGTTAATCAATCAATAGAATCAAATTATGTTCTCAGAAAGATTAAATGAATTAGAATTCATGCAACCAAAATCATTTAACTAGAATGATAATAAATACACAAAAACAAAGAGAACAAAAATGAAATACTTCTGAACTCAAAATCTAAACTGAAGTTCTATACAACATGGACTCAAGTTCGCTATCAAGCTTAGACTCTAGACTGATCACCAAGAAAAAAATAGAAAGTCATAAAAAAAATGAAAGAAAGAATGAGAAATAGAGAAGATAAAGTATGTATTCTCTAATGACGTTTTCTCCTCCTTAAATAGATGACATTGGCTTCTTCATTAAGAAAGATCCAAGGGCTAAGATGTGTTGAGTGCATCCAACGGTCCAAAACTTTTCACATTAAAAGAAATTTAATATTAATCTTGAAATAACAAAGCCTACATCTTTGGCTCAATAAGAAAATATCCAAATCCCTTTAATGGCTCATATAACCTATAAAACACAAATAAAACTAATTGGGCCTCCATTGAAAAAAATGTAATAAAAATGAGACTAAAAATCCATTAATATAAATTTAACCTACTTAATATAAAATAAATACAAAGTCATCAAATTAGTCATTATAAATTATTATTAAGACTAAATATGAGGAATATAAAACATAATGATGTCAAAATATTGCATATTTTTACCAGGTATGGAGTACCCAAAGCAGTCATTAATGACTGAGGCACACAATTTTGCAATCGTGTAGTTGAATGCTTGTTAAAAAAAATATAAAAAATATAATGTGACTTATAGAATTTCAACAGCCTACCATCCAAAAAAAAGTGTTCAAGCGGAGGTGTCCAATAGGGAGATTAAATTTATTCTTGAAAAAACTATCAATCTAAATAGGAAAGATTGGAGCACTTAACTAGATAATGCTTTCCAGGCATAAAAAATTGCATATAAAACTCCTATTGGAATGTCTTCGTATCGCCTAATTTTTGGTAAACCCTCCCACCTTCTTGTAAAATTGGAGTATAAGACCTATTGGCTATTAAACAGTGCAGTATGAACATAGATGAGGTAGGTGCACATATGAAGTTACAGTTGCAAAAACTTAATGAGATAAGAAATGAGGCCTATGAAAATTCTAGAATATATAAAGAGAAGACCAAACTCTATCATGATAAACATAATTCTAGAAAGAATTTGAAATTGATCAAAAAGTTCTCTTATTTCATTCTAGACTTAAACTCTTTTGTGAAAAATTAAGGTCTCGTTGGGTTGGACCATTTGTTGTTACTAAGGTATTTCCTCATGGTGTAGTTGAAATTCATAGTCTTCGCACTGATAAAATATTTAAGGTTAATGGACATGGTCTAAAGCCTTACTATAAAAGATTTCAGGTGAATAACTTAGAAGTAATTGAGCTGCAACTCCCAATTTATGAAAATTAAGTGATGAGGATTTCAGGTGAATAACTTATAAGCAATTGAGCTTCAACTCCCAATTTATGGAAATTGAGTGATGAGGCATTGTCTTTTTAGTTTTATCTTATTTTCTATTTTATTTAATAAGTCCACCATATTCTAAGTAATGTCTTTCTTCTTTATTTATTTTGTTGTTCCCTTTATAAGAGTTACTACTCTTCCTTTTTAGACTTATTATAGGTAAGCTATGGGAAGCTTTAGGGATATCTAACTGCAACAAAGCCCTCTTTTCTTTATCTCTATATATAACTATGACACTGAGGACATGGTTGATTTTAAGTGTAAGGGAGCAGTTTACTTGATTTTTATAGTTATAATTACTACTCATTTTGGTAACTATACTAAATTAGAAAGAATTTTCATAATTTTTTTAAAAAATAATTTTTTGGTTACTATCTCCTATTATTCTCCTATTTTAATAAGTTAGTTATTATTTATAAATTTTTGAGTTATTTAATTCTAAAATTAAGTGGTAAAGCAATTAACTTATAAGTCATAAGTGTAACATCTGGTTCCTTAATAAGCGTGAGAAACATAATGTCTGGTTTCTCCATAAACCTATAAAATTTACCGGATATAAAAGGAAGTCCTCTAAATAGAAAATTTCGATGTCCAATGAAATTAGAACAATAACCTAGACCTTAAATAATGAGGATTCAACCTAGAGGTATCCTGAAAACAAAGCCAAAATAGTCAAAGAAAATTTAACAAAAATGTAATGGCATTTTTATAATTTTAAGTATTTTTTAGAAAACTCAAAGGAGAAATTTTTAAATGAGAAAAATGAGTTTTTCGAGATTCTCGGAGGCCTTTAAAATCATAGAAACCCCTAAAATGATTAAAACCCCTTTAGTTAATGTTTTACAATATCAGTTGACCAAAACTTTGATTGATTCATTCAAGAAAGTTTTAGATCCAATTTGAATAATTCCAAAAGCATTTTATAAATTAGAGAACTTAAATTTTATGATGGAAAATATAGTTCTTAAAAAGGAGTTAAAATAGGCCTAAAACAAAACAAAAAAACCAAGAAAAGAGGGACATAGATGAAATTTTTTTAAAAGAATTTAAGAACCCACACCTTATATAACATGTCCCACATTTCCCCTCTCCTCATAACCGATCTTATTTGGGTTAGAATAGAACCAAGGGCAGTTGGAAGTGGCACACCAAAAGGGAGAGTGAAGGGAAAAAGAAACCAAGCAAAAAAGTAAGCAATTCCATGACTTTTTCATGCTTCATTTTTCACCAACCTTGCCCTCCTCTTTCTCCTTTTCATTTCTATGGCTTTTGTGATGCATATAGGGCTGTTTTATGGCTAGTCCAAAGGGGAGAATTCAAAAATCCAAGGAGGAACTTGGAGTAAATGGAAGAGCTCTTGGAAAGACTTGAAAACAGGATAAATCCTTTAGCTTTTCATGCTTCTTCTCTTGCTCTTCCTCCATATGAATTTCATGCAACCTAGGGCCTATCCAAAGAAAGTTGAATTCTAACCATATCAAGTGAAGAACAAGTGATTTAGAGTATGAAAATTAAGACTATACAATTGGAAACAAAAAGGGGACCTTAAAATTCAAGTTGACACAACTTGAGGCTTTCAAACAATTGATAAAATCTGATTTTTTCTAGAGTATTCTAGCTTATGTAAGACTTGGTATGAGTCCCTTAGACCTATAAAAAGTTGTATAAGTGTGCCATTCAAGAAAGTAAAGCAAACTTCATGAATGCTCAAAGGAGGGCATATCTCAGCCAAACAAGGTCTAGCCACCTATAAAGTGTTTAATTGATTCCAAGGCTAGAATGGGACTAGATATGATGGGAGAATATTAATGAAAGCCTTGAAAAAAATTTAGAAGCCTTAGAATGTGAGATGGAAGTGTATGTTCCATAGTGAGATATTAGGCCAACAACTCATAGCTAGGCTCCTTAAATGAATGTGTGATAACTCCAAAGAATCTAAAAGGAGTCATGAGACTTAGAGTGAATGAGAAATAAGAGCCAAGATCATGAATTCTCATAGTTACTTCATGGTATCTTGTATAGATTCAATATGGAGGCAAATGAGAAAGTAAGCATGCATAGGAGTTACATAAGGCTAGAGCTCATGTCAATGATCTAAGTATATCTTATTTGGTGTATTTAAGCCAAGGAAACTAAGGGTCACCCAATAACAAGTCTTGGCCAAGAAGGAGAAGGGAAATCTCAACGAAAAAATATGTGGCTTTGGCTTTAAGGTAGCTCTTTAACATTTCTCTCATGCATTCTTAATTGTTTTCTTGTCTTTAGATATGTGTATGTATGATTTTACCATGAGAAATGCATTTAGTTATTTTTCTACATGCCATGGTATCATGATATTCTTGAAATGCATTTTATGAATGTGTTTTGGCTTGAATGGGTTTGGTAAAGCCAAAAGTCCCTAAATTTGGATGAGACAAAGCCAAAAATCTCAAGAATAGTGAGACTTAGTCAAAAGTCCTTTAAAAATAGATGAGGCAAGTCCAAAAGTCTTAAAAAAAGGGAGTAAGGCCAAATCAATGCTCTTAAGAAGTCAATGTATGATATGTATGAGTTTCTTGCATATGAAAATGATTTTATGTATGGTTTATAATAGCTAAATGTCCATATATGTATTTTTTGACTAAAAAATGCCTATTATGTATGATTGCAAGGGTAAGAGCTATTGAGATTCTTAAAATCTTACTCTTTCCTCTCTAATGGCTAACCATTTATAACTAAGTAAAGTGGACCAAGGATTGGGAGTCAACCACCTTGAAGTATTATACTTTGACAAGGATTTGTTAATTTGGCTTTTCTGCTACCACTTTGATATCAAATGATGTAAATATATGTTGTATATGATATGTAGATATTTAAATACATGTAAATGTATGAATATAAGATGTATGTATGGGTTTTGACATCATATGAATGAATATGTATATTCTTGACATCCATATGCCTATATGGGCATGTGAAGTCTTGTATATGTGAACAAGTGAGAAAATGATTTTGTAATGTATGGGTAAGTAGACCTCTTGGACAAGTTTTGTGTGCTATTTTTAATTATTCTCATGCGCTCAAGAGGTCATGATCAAGGTAGAAAAGTATTTGGTGCAAATTTGATCCCATTTAGTGCCTAAAAAGCCTATTTTGGCATCCTATGTCATAAGCTAACCACATAAACGAATTTTTCCATGAAACCTAGCCCGAATATAGGTCTCATTTAAATATTTTTGTAGAGCTAAATATCACATTATTTAGAGCTCCAGAATTAATTATGAATTTTTGAAGTTGGAAAAATTTTCAAATTTGGTATATACACTATTCATATGGTCAGTTTCTTCTCTTATATCATCCAAAGGACAAATGATATCTAATACTTATGAAATTTTACAAGCCTAAATTAGGCATGACAAGCTTTCTTTAGTACTTAAGAACCCTCATTTGGACTTATATTGAGGGAGATATAAATTTTTGAAGTTGGTGGTTAATACCAGTAATGCAAACAGACCTCTGGTATTATTCTATCAATTTTTATAGACCAAGTGTCATTTTCTTGGTCTAGAGCTATTTTTACTCCAAATTAGACATGCACAAATTTCTAGAATTGTATAGTTTGTTAGATTTCAATTTTTTTGAAATTAGTTATAAATTTTTAAAATTTATATTAAAAAATGGTGACAGTAAATCTAACAGTTGGACTTTTTATGCTATTCTGTTGTCATTCATGGTCCAATTAATGTTTTTATAGTCTGGAATGATTTTTAACTTGTGGTTGACATTCAAGGCTTTTCAAAAAACTATATTTGCTTAATTTCAATTTTTCTAAAATTAACTATGATTTTTCAAAGTCTATAACAGAAAGCTGCCACTGAAATCCAAAATTTCCTCCTTGAAATTGTGATATATGGTGCCAAATCCATAGCATATGAGATGAATTGAGATGTTTATGACTTTAATGGATATATTATGGATGAAAAATCATATTGGTAAGTTCAGAAGGTCCCTAAAGCCTTGAATTATATATATGGCTCCCTCATGATACAATTATCTATATATAAGAGATATGATTCTTTGCAAATGTGCTCCAATTTGCATGAGATATGTTGAGATAGCCTATATGACCATGCTTTAATATATGAAAGGGTATATTATGTATAAAAAAAATGATATCCATAAGTTCATAAGATCCATGAAGTATAAAATGAGTTAATTGGACCCTCTGGTATGCAATTCCCTTCATTAATATGCCTTTTCCATGTGAATGCATGTAACTAAACCATGAAATGGAACTGGAAGGCTAAAGAAGTAAGTTATTACAATAAGTATAACTCAAGAACTTAATTTGAGTACTATTGTTTGATTATGTGCCATGTGAATAAGTAGTTGAGTAGGAATGATTGCTTATTATATATTTATCTTTGAATTTATATGTTCAAATCAATTTTTGCATGCTTAATATTGTTAAAGTGAAGATATGATTCAGAGCACTCAAAAAAAAAAAAAAAAGAAAGTGAACTAATTCCTATTCCACTCAAGGGTCTTCATCATTAATGTTGACACTCACGTTAATGGTACAGTTAAGGCCATGAGTATGCAAAGCATCTTGATGCAGCAGGTTATGTGAGGTTGAGTAACTACACCTTTGTATCACCAATATGAAGGTTCACATCAAAAGAGCTTATAACGGCCTAAGAAAGAGACTAAAAAAAAAAATTCTTTTACCTCCACTTGGTGAAAAATAAAGCAAAAAAATTGTAATTGTGGGAAAGTTGAATTAAAGGACTCTGATGATCTCTATTGTGCAATTTACGTGTATACATGATTGATTGGGGCATTATAAATTTGTAGATAAATATTGTAATTTTTAGTCTTTTTACTCAGCCAACTATTTGCATTAATGACATTTTAGACATGTACACAGACACACTAAAGTTACTTGATGATTGTAAGTGATGAGTAGATGAAAAGTGAACTATAATTTTTTTTGATTGAATAACTCATCTATTTATTTATAACAACTTATTATTAATGAAGAACATAAGAAATAGTGTCATCTCATGAAGCTAGGTGATAAAATCTCTAACTCTAATATAATTGCTTGAGAACAAGTAATGATTTAAGTGTGGAGAAATTTAATGGGTATATTTTATACACTTAAATAGATATAATTTTTTAGATATGAAGTAATATAAATTTTAGATATTATATAGATAATAAGTTAATTATATATATATATATATATCTTTCCATAAGTTAGTTAGAGAAAATAAAAGGAATTCTGTTACATAATTTATTCATATTTCCTTTTTAATATTTGTGCAGAAAGGAGATGGAGATAAAGATAAAGATGTGACAAAGAAGACTTATCCATAACCTTTTTGAGATTTTAAATAGAAGACAAAGATAAAGATAAGACAAAGAAGGCCTATAAAAGTAGAGGTTGAGAACGTACAAAGAATAACTCAGATTCAATATCTATTCTAATTCTTTTCTTCCTATATATTTTCTTTATCTTCTTTTTCTTTCTACCTCTTTACAAATTTTTGTAGAATTTTCTTATGCTTTTTAAAGCCATGAGTGGCTAGTTTTTTAATTTCTTAATCAAGGTTATTAAGGGTATGGTCTAATGAACAATTTGTGAGAGCTTTAATTTATTTGTTTTTCTCTGTTTGAATGTTCAAATATTTTCTATTTTTATGATATTATTATTTAGTTAATTTAAATTGGTACCTTATTTTAGTTGAATCATTATCATTATCTGGATTTGTCAATCCATATTTGTTCATTAGATTCAGTAGAGTAGTAATTTAATACCATTGATAAATCAAAATTATTTTTGTATATTGATGAAAATATTTCTTCTATTTTAAACATGTGAGCATATGTAATGTTAAATGGTGATTGGTGACTTTTCTTGTTCTTAACGAGCTTATTTATGATTAATTAATAAACAAAGTTTAATTGAAGAGCTTGTTCCATTTAAATACTGTTAAAGAAGAGTAGAACATTAGAGATTCTTGATGTTTATAACCAATATATTTTAGAAGAGAAATTATTTATATTTATTTTGGAGTTTTCGATGATCAAATTGGTTAATTTTGATCTAAAAAAACTTTAGTTGGGAGTTGATTGTATTAAATTATTTTAAAAAATATTTGTTGAATTTATTGCTATTTTATTAAAAAGAAAAATCTCCCTTATTTTTTTCTATATTTTAATTTTGGGTTAACTAATTTAATTAGTTCATGTGAAGTACGACCCTACTCATTCTATTTACAATAAAAATTATTTTAAAAGTAAGAAATTATTTTTGGTGGTTTCAACATCCATCATGATTTAGTATTAAATTATAAATACCTTTAATTTGAGATTCTCAATTGTAATTTTTTCTTTTTGTTTTATGGCAGTAAATAATTTTTTTTTTAAATATTTTTGGCTCCAGGGGAATTTTAGTTATTTGTTCACATTTCTATTCATATATTATTTTAACTCTACCAAACATCAAAATAAAAAAAAAATATTCTCATTCATCTTCATATTATGCCAAATGTAATTTTAAATCATACGATTCCATCTTGTTCTCATTTCTATTCTCATTTTCATCGCTTTAAAAATATTTTCACTTTGCTTAACATAAACTAAGTGAAGAGTAGAAAGGTCATTGCCTCATTGAGGCGTAGACCTCAAAATTGTAAATTATAATATATATATATATATATTTTAAAAAATTTTAATCTTTTATATATGTATATATATAGGGGTGTGTGTGTATATATATATATATGTGTGAGATAAAAAGATAATATATTGTATTAAAATTAAATAAGTAAACTGCTACAATAGTTAGTGCAGTACCACAATATAAAATATGTGTAAAGGAATATATTTTTTAAATAAGTTCTATTATATATTATTATTTCATAGGCTAACTTTTTATTAATTATAAATTAATTTCAAATAAAAAACAGAAGATTTATTGATAATTTGATGATAATGATAAGAAAGCAATTGATTAAAGCTATAAGTGAGAAGACATTGGAAAGTTATAAATAATACAAATGCAAATAATAAATTAAAAATTATTTTTAAAAAACAAAGTGGAAAAAACATCTTTTAAAAATTAGAAGGTGTGAATATCAAATAAAGTGAAAGGACGAAGAAATGAAGACAACATAAATGATTGAGAGACACTTGGGGTCGCGAATTTGTGGTCAGGAATTTAAGTGGAAAGTAGAAAGGTGGGCGTAGCTATAATATTCGAATCGGTTCCTTGTCATGGGCAAGGTATCTCTTCCCAGTTTTCATTTCTCTCTATTTACATATTCTTTCAAGTTGTACTCTTTGATGGATTCAACAGCTTTAAACATATACTTTATTTTAATTTTAAAATTTTTAATTAGAGTATCTTCTATTAATTCAAATATATATTGGTTGATTTTTAGGTTAATAGAGATTATTTTTGTAAAAAAATTTAAGATTAAGTTAAAGTATAATATAAATTTCTCTTTAAAGAAAATATATCTATTTATATTTTAAAAATAAGGGAGAATTTCTTGTAATTTTAAAAAAATTTAAAAAAATTATATAATTTATCCTTTAACATATTAGTGACATTTTTTTTTTTAAAGGAGGATATAAGTAGTTTGGGTAAGCCTAACCACGATGTTAAATAACTATGATTTCAAAATAGCGTAATGATCACATCAATCCAGGTATATACCAAGTAGCATGCACCCGAGTCCTGACACAGGTCATGCGTTTACAATGTTTTCACTTAAAAAGTTATCATTAACTATGGAAATTAAAATATAAAAAGTAAAACAAAAAAACTATGGAAACCAAATATGCAAGTAAAAAAAATGCTGACAATCATGATGCACAATAGCTATCGATATAATCAATAAAATTTGATCTTTTAAATATTTTTTTTCTTTTTTTGGAGACAAATGCTTTCTTTATTATTATTATTAATTAATTAAAACTATTAATTTTTAATATAATTTAAATTCAATTAATTTATTTTTAAAAAATTTTGCGTTTTTTATTTGAAAAATACATAAACACTCTCTCTACTTTAACCGTTTTGCAAACCATCATCATGTATTTTGAAAATCAAATGATAAGCTACTAAAGCAAGCAAACGCTTTCAACCAACTTTCGCTAAATAGTTAAAGGAGATCTGATAGATACGTGGAATTTTTTAGTTTGCCAATAAAACAATTTACTCACTCTGAAAATTACCATTTTACACCGCTAGAGGCACAAATCAAGTACGTGGAGTTCACTGTCTAGATTAAACTTGAATTTTAGAATAGAAAGCTATCTTGGTTTCAAAAGTTAGTGACAAATCAACTGCCTGCTTTCAAAATTTTACAGATTTCATGAGTTCCAGGGTACCAAAACATTGATTTACACATCAAAATAAATTTGCACCATGAATGTAACTTAGCCATAACTTTGACTCATAAAAGAAAGATTAATGACTGGTATGTTACCCAGGAATCAGGACTCATCAAAACATCGATCCCTCGTTATGCCTCACAAACGGTCCCCCGGCCCTATTTGATCGGTCAAGTCAATTTGCTTTGTCCTGTACAAAACAATTTAACTTTAACCTTATGTTTGGATGGCGAGAAGACGAAGGGGGAGAGAAAATTAGGGGGAGGGGTGGCGTTTTCTCCCGTTTGGATGGGGAGGAAAACAGAGAGGGAGAGAAAAACTGGGGAGAAAAGTCATGATTTATGTCACGAAGATAAACATTAATTTTCATAGAGTATCAAAGACACTCTAGGCATATAAAGTAGAAATATTTACTGAAAAAAATAAAAAGATAAAAGTAGAAGGGGATTAAAAAATAACTGAAGTCGTGCACTTTGGAGTGATCTAAAGGAGAGAGAAATTTGTGTAATTTGCCCTTTTAATTTACACCTCTTTCTTTTATTAAATTGTTACTCTATATATATATATATATTCCCAACATTTATTCTGGGATTATCCAATTTGGCAGCTGGAATTATGAAGTAGACAACATATTGTGGAGTGATTAGAAATTCTAAACTGAATATGACTCCTCATTAATCTTAATAAGTTGTGAAGGTGATGAAAATTACCTAGAGTGAGTGAAAAAAATCTTTCGTCAATTTAAATTGAAAGTGGCCATCGAAAGAAGAAATATTTATTGAAAAAACAAATAAAAAAAAGATAAGGGAGGAAGGAAAAAAGGAAGAAAAGAAAACTCCAATGTCATACACTTTGGAGTGATCTATACAAGAGACATTTGTGGTCATTAATTTAAGTGGAAGGGTTATCGAGGCGTATATAGAGGCGGAGGGTGAAATTATTTCTTATCTCAAGATCATATATTATGAGTTATAATATATGATATACATATATATATATATATATGTATAAAATATAAGAAGATAATATATTATATTAAAATCAAATAAGTTAATTGTTACAATGGTTTGTGCAGCACCACAATATAAAATATGGATAAAGAAACATGTTTTAAATAAGTCCTATTTTATTTTATTAATCTCATTGGCTAACTTTTATAAATAATTTCAAATTAAAAAAAAAAGATAAGATTCATTAATAATTTGATGATAATGATAAGAAGGCAATTTATCAAAGTTAGAAATGAGAATTCGCTGAAAAGTTAGAGACAGTGCAAATGCAAATAATAAATTGAAAAACATTAAAAAAAAAGAAAACAAACCAAAAAAAAACATCTTTTAAAAATTAAAAAGTGTGAATATTAAATAAAGTGAAAGGATGAGGAAATGAAAATAAAATAAATGATTGATAGAAAATAATGATCTTCACTCATTCATATTTTAGTCTATTAACAGAAAAGTATTAAAAAAAAAAGAAATCTGTTTACTTTTTTAATTTCCTAAACTTTTAGAAGATATTGAATGAGAAGTTTGTCATTTTTAATTTTATTATTCTATAAAAGACTTATGAAATTATTAAACTAACTTGTTATTCATAAATATATAATTAATAATATTTTATCATTTAAAATATGACATATATGAAGTCAAGATGTAAAGCATTGGTTATATTACACTAATTTTTTATACAAGATAAATTTTAAGAGAAATTATAAATAAGAATTCAAAATTAAAAAAATTATTTTACAAGATTTATTATTATTTTAAAATAAATTATCAGTGACTTTAATTAAAATCAATAATATTTAATAATAACAGATCTTATAAAATATTTTTAAAATTTTGTGTCTTTATTTGTAATTTTTCCTGCATTTTATTTGTTGAGGCATCTTATTTAAATTTAATTTTTTTTAAGGCAGGTTATATAAAAAAATTTACATACATTCTAAGAGCCTACATTGTACTAGGTGGGCTTGGTTCTTCTCCCTCAAATCGAGATTGTACTACCTAAACTCTTAGGTTTTGTTTGGTTCAACAAAGAGAAAGGGAGAAGAGGAAAAGAGAGAGGGTTTAATGAATTCTGTCTGATTAGAAAGAAGGAGAGAGGAAGGGAGATTATTATTTAGTTTAGGAAGGGAAGAGAAGTAATTATATTTAGATAAATTTACTCTTATATTATTTCAATTTTTTTATTTATATCAATATTTTTAAAAAAATTATAAATTCTAATCTGTTTTTATTTTTTATTTCTAATAAAAAATTATATTAATTTTTATTAAATATTAATATACTAAAAAATTAAAAAATTAAAAGACAATAAAATAAATTACAACTTAAAAAATTCTCCTCTCCTCCCTTCTAATTTTTTCAATCAAATATCTTATTCTTTTTTTTCTTTCCTCCAAAAATTCCCATCCAAACATACCCTTAATTTTGGGCAGAAATTGAAGGGGGCAATGGGCCTCGTCCTACGGGCGAAGGTTTAATATTCCAATCTAATCCTTGCTGTCATGGACATGACATCCCTATTTGTATGCAAATGATGGTACCGATGCTAGCGCGTTAAATTAAATGGAAAAATCAAAACAAAATACATTAAATGATTAAATTAAAATTTGAATCAAACATAAGAAAACAAAATAAATTTTATACTTTTTAATTATGGATATGAATGAATATATATCTCATATATATTCAGGAAATATAGTAAACACTAAAGAGAATAAAAACATCTGCATAAAATAGTACCCCCTGAAGATTTAATTAATTGCTTACGTCACATATAATTCAGTTACACAGGGGCTTCAAATTCTTCATCTTTAAATATTTAGACGGAATTTTTTTCCTTTAACCTAAGGATATTCTTAAAAATAATTAATATTTTAAACATAAATTACTCTACTCAAATGAAAAAATTAAAACTTTGATTCTTTTATAATTTATCCCAAAAAAGAAAAAGACTCATAGGATTGAGTACGCACGCGAGTCAACATCCTTTGTCATGGCTCACGAATGGTCCCCATTGTTGATCCGTCAAACCAATTTGCTTTGTCCTGCACAAAGCGGTTCAACGTTAAGAGGCTTGCAGATGCCCTGATTACCACAAAAGATAATTTGAAGGAAAAGTGTTCCTTCTGATCTTTCAATATCAAAGTTGCTTTGTCCTGTACAAAAAATTAAACTTGCTTATTCTATTTACTTATGTCATGAAGATAAACATTAATTTTCATAGAATATCAGAGACAAATTCTATTTACTTATGGAGTGTTCTTTGGGAGAGACATTTGTGGTCTCTCATTTAAGTGGAATATAATATTTGAATTTGGTTTTTGTCATAGGCGAAGTATACCTTCCTAGTTTTCATTTCTCTCTATTTACTTTATTCCTTTAATTTGCATTCTTTCTTTTGAAGGATTCCACAGCTTTCAACATATATTTTATTCCAATCTTAAATTTTTTTATTAAAATTTCCTTATTAATCATACCACATATTGGATGATTTTTAAGTTAATAGAAGATATTTTTGTAAACAAAAATTAAAATATAATGTAAATTTTTATTTTAAATAAAGTCTATTTATATTTTATAAATAAAAAATTATATAATTTCAACCCAAAAAAAAAAACTTATGTAACTTACTCTCTGACACATTAGTGATTTTGTCTTCAAAGGTGGATGGAAATAATTTGGGCAAGCTTCACCACGGCGTTAAATTAATTTGGTTTCAAAATGAAGGAAAGATCACAACAACCCAGGCGTATGCTGAGTAGCACACACCCGAAACCTGACATAAGCCATGCGTTTACAATTTTTTCCCTCAAAAAGTTATCATTAACCATAGAAATTAAAATATTTAAAAAACCAAATATGCAGGTAAAAAAAAAGAAAATTATATTCAAAGATTTAAGTTTTAAAAAATTTTCAATAAAAATTTTTTATAATTAAAATTACTTTCAAAAGTCAAAGTTATGAGAACTTATTATTAGGATTTTAAAAAATTACTATTAAATTTTAAAAAAATTTAAATTTAAATAAATTTCATAATAATTTTTTAAAAATTTAACGGTAAATTTTTAATTCTTAGTAGTAAATTTCAGTATTTTTTTGTCCTTACAGGCAATTTTACATTCTAAGGTCTTTTATTAAATTTAGAAATTTTAAATTCTTATTGTTTCTTAGAAAACACTGACAATCATGATACACAATAATTATCCATATAACCAATAAAATTTGATCTTCCCAAAGATTTTTCTTTGGTTTTTTTAAGACAATTGCTTTCTTTTTTAATATTAATCAATTAAAACTATTAATTTTTAATATAACTTAAATTCAATTAATTTATTTTTAAAAATTTTTCTTTTTTATTTAAAAATATACATGAGCACCCTCTCTACTTTAACCCTTTTGCAAACCACTATCATGTATTTTTAAAATAGGCTATTATAGCAAGCAAACACTTTCAACTTTCGTTAAATAGTTGAGAGATCCAATAGACAAGTGGAATTTTTTAGTTTGCCAATAAAACAATCATACCAAGAAAAAAGAACTTAAAATGAAATGGTTAAAAAAGAAAAAGAAAACCTCCCACCACCCCATTTACTCACTCTAAAATACATTTCCCCCTCTTGTTATAGGGAATAGATAAGATTTTGAAAAAAATACCATTTGTGGTGAACCAAGAAGCATCGTCAGAGATACAAATCAACCACTTGGAGTTCACTGTCTTGATCAAACTTCAAAAAAGTGATTATTATGTTGATTTGCTTATTCTATGTCACTTATGTCATGGTTTATGTCATGAAGATAAACATTAACTTTCATAAAATATCAAACTTTAGGCATATAAATAGCAGTCATTGGTTGGCAGCCCTTTCCCATCAAACCCTCTTAAGTGATCATAGATGCCTTCCGCCCCTATATTGCTAATATTTTGCTACTATGGTTGCTAATATTTGCAATCATGCTCCACCAAGGCATGTGCTCTTTATGGGTGCAGTGCAATGAAAAAGACCATCATGCACTCCTAAACTTCAAACACACCATTGTTGATCCATCAACCATCCTCTCTACTTAGTTTGATGAGCGAGATTGTTATGAATGGACAGGGGTTCAGTGTAACAACACCACTGGTAGAGTCATTAAGCTTAGTCTACCCTGTTCTATAAAACCCTTTGCTAACGCTTACGAAGAGGATAGCAAATCACACTGTCTCACTGGTAAACTCCCCTTATCTTTGTTTCAACTTGAGTTCCTAAATCACTTGGATTCGAGGAATAACGACTTCCAAGCTATCATCCAAAATGACCATGTGGATATCACAAATTGTAATAACTTGTCTACGGTTAAACATCCTCGTTCATGTGAAAATTCTTCCAACCTTCATTATCTTGATTTATCATATAATGAGGGTCTTCACATTGATAATCTCATTGGCTTTCTTATATTTCCTCCTAAAAAATGTTGACTTCAGTGGCATTGATCTTCAAGGGAAAACTGATTTACTTCAATTAGCCACTATGCTTCCTTCACTTATAGAGTTACACTTGGATCATTGTCAACTTAGAAACATCAATCCATCTTTTCAATATGCCAATTTTACTTCACTTGAAGTTATTAGCCTTTGTGATAATGCTTTTGACTCCCAATTCTTGCCTAATTGGTTATTCAATCTTAGCGATGTCACTACTATTGACATGACGCATAATTCTTTCCAAGGCCAACTCCCAAAGAGATTATTAAATCTTCAAAAAAATGCAAAACTTGTATTTGGCTATCAATAAACTTAGTAGACCAATTCCATATTGGTTAGGCCAACTTGAACATCTACAAGTTCTTCACTTTAGAGACAATTTATTTTCTAGTCCTATTCCTTCAACTTTGGGAAATATCTCATCTTTGATTATCTTGAACATCTGCTTAAATTACTTAAATGGTACTCTTCCAAAGAGTCTTGGACAACTTCTAAACTTGGAAGTATTATATATTGGAGCTACAAACTTGATAGGGGTTGTGTTTGGAAGAAATTTTGTCAAACTTTCAAATGTAAAATATCTTTTCGTAGGATCACCAAGCTTAATCTTTGACTTTAATTCTCTTTGGGCTCCTACTTTTCATCTTGAAGTTATTGTTTTGCAAAACATGGTGGGTCCTAAATTTCCTGCATGGCTATATACACAAACATCTCTTATCGGACTAACAATTGTATACTCAAGATTTCATTTGAATCTCAAGATAAGTTTTGGGACTTTGCAACCCAATTGACAAACTTACACTTATTGGGTAACACAATTGATGGGGATATGTCTAACGTGTTACTAAACTCTACAACTATACTTTTGAAATCAAATAAATTTAGAGGTGGCCTCCCTCGATTATCACTAAATGTTGTCTTATTCACAATGTCCAATAGCTTTGTGCAAGGATCCATTTCTCCTTTATTGTGTCAAAAAATGAATAGGAGAAGCTAATTAAAGTATTTGGATATGTCTTATAATCTTTTATCTGGAGGACTTACAGATTGCTAGATGAATTGGAAATCATTGGTTATTATTAGGCTTGGCTACAATAATCTAATAGGTATAATCCCCCCTTCAATAAGTTTCTTGTCTAACCTTATGGCTTTGCATCTCAATAAGAATAACTTATTTGGGGAGATACCTTTGTCATTGAAAAATTGCCAAAATTTATAGATCCTTGATATGGGAGAAAATAAATTTTTAAGATACATACCAAACTGGATAGGGCACAATGCAAAGATTCTCCGATTAAGATCCAATCAACTGAATGAAAATATCCCTCCACAAATATGCCAATTATCTTCTCTCATAATATTGGATTTTGCAGATAACAGAATCTCAACACTACAAAAAAATTAACTTTTAGCGGCGACAAAAGTCGCCACTAAAAGCCAAAATGTCTTCACTAATAAGTTTTAGTGGTGACATATTTTCCGCCACTCTACTCCAGTAACGCTAATACTTTTTAGCCGCGACAAAATGCCACCACTAAAAGTCGATGCTACAAATATATAGCCACGAATATAGTTGCCACTAAAACTTATTATAATTTACATCCAACAAGTGTCACCACTAAATAAAAGAGTATTAGTGGCAACAATCACCACTAAATCTATATATGTAGTCGCCACTAATTGTATGTCGCCACTAAATCTAAAGTTTTAATGGTGACATAGGTTGTCACTATAGATACACTTTTAGCGACAACAATTAGTGAAATTGCTAAAACCGTTACTATATATATTTAGCAACGACTTATTACTGTAGGTAAAAATTAATGTCATGTGTCACTAGATAGAAATGGATTAACAACACATGTGGTCGCCACTAAAGAGTTTTAGTGACAACATATTGTTGCCACTAAATGCATTTAAGGATGATCTCATACTTGTCACTAAAGACATTTAGTAATAAGAAATTATGGTTACAAAAAAGTAAAAGTGATGGCATTTTTGTAGCAATTAAGCTTTAGCAACAACTTTTGGTGTTACAATAAAGCTTTAGTGGCAGTTATTTTGTTTTTTATGTTAAAAATAAGCTTTAATGACAAAATTTGTCACCACTAAAGGTAAGGAGACTGATTATATATATATATATATATTTATAAGCTAATTGACATGCATAAGAGACATTAATTTCTTAATATTGTATATCATAATTAGTATTATAACTATAAGTACTCTCATAGTGTCCTACATGTCAGAACCTATATTGAAATATCTATTAGAACATGAAGTGATGGCATAAATTGATACATCAAAATGACCATCAATAAAAAAACCTAAGTCCACTTTCTCTTCACCTAGCTTGTCCATAAAAAGAGTCATTAGTTAGAGCATTCTATCCCTGTTGATAAAAAATAACACTAATCAAATACTGTTATTGTTTAACATAACATTAAGGTAAAAGATCATTTACAAGTACCTGTTGCATGGTAGCCATAAGACTAGCCAATTGCTTGAATCTCTGATTGAACTCGTTGTTGCATTGTAGCCCACTCTTCTTGAAGCTTCTTTTTTATCTCAACTTGCATTTCCTCTCACAATTTTTCTCGCTCTTCTTGTAATTTTCTCTCCATTTCAGCTTGCATTTGTTCCACCCTTGTTGAAACCCTTGAATCCACTTCAACTGAGTCCATAATTCTCTTTTTTGTCGATTTCTTTCCATATCCTTTCCCCCTAACATACCCTGACCTCTCCCCAGTACAATGGACAAAATTTGATCTCCCGTTAATGGATTCTCATTATCCTCTACTTCTTGCTCATGAACTAGTTCCTAAATGCGCCCCTAAAGGTATAACAATAGATAAACACCATAAACAATAAGGAAATGGTATAAATAATTAAAGCTTAATGATCTATAGCAACTTGCACGGATTTCTTGTGACTTAGGATCTACCCACTCCACCTCTCCGTCTTTATTCTTACAGGTGTGTTGAAGTTCCCAAACTCGGTCAGGGGGTGACACTTCTCCAGTAATAGGATCTCTCTACAACATTCATTGGATCATAATCCATGCTACTATAGAGGGAATGATACGAAGAGAAATGTTTATAAACTAAGTACAATACAAATACTTATCATAGACTCCTCAACCTCAGCAAATGAATGGGTACCGCATGTATGCTTTGTCACTTGCTTTGCGCTGTTTGCCTTGTTCCTACTACTCGTAGCTTATAATTGGATGGTATTATAATCATGAAACCTTAAAATTATGTGAACACAAACAAAGCAAACAATCTTTTAAATTCATGTAGAAATATATTACCTTGAACTTTGGACTTTTCTAGTAATGCATCAGCCACTCCCAATCATCACAGCTGATGTTACTTGGTCGAGTAGCCTCTTTCTCTTCATTTGTGTCACACTTAGCATAATCTGCATGCAGGTCAACCTTCCAAGATTGGCATAGTCGTCGCATTGTCTCAACACAAGTTCTATTTAATCTCTCTTCAGGGCACCCATCATCTACATCAAATTTATCCTACAAAAAACATAAGAAACTAAACTTATTAACTGATGGAAGAACACTATGAATGTTATATAAGGAAAAATGGCCCACAAATATAATGTTATACCTTTACTTTCAATAACAAAGTTTCCCCATATTTGGTGTAAACTTCGGCCCAATCACTATCCTTAAGAGAGACTGTGGTTCGCACCACATGTCCACAATAGCTGGCAAAGTCACGGGCCCTATCTCCAACAAATCTATCTGAGTTCTCAAGGATGTAAACTTTTATTTTTAAACCATATTTTGTCTTCATGTCCACTGATATACTCTTATATTTTCCCTTACCCTTCTTAACTATGCTGCAAGAAGTTGCTGCATATGAAAAAAAAAAAGGCAAACAAATAAGTCATTGATATATATATATAGTAAAAACATAATTTAGAAAACATCATTCACATGAAGTGATACCTGAACTACTCGGCACCTGTGATCGTTGTGTTGAAGGTGAATTATTATAAATAGTTTGTCTATCTCTCTGTGGTGGGAATAGTGAAAGTGTATCTCCTGACTTCAAATCCTTCTACGCATGCTCAGGCGAGAGTGCACCTCCTAGCACCAAATATCTATATGTACGATTAGGTGATGTCACCTCTCTAGTGGAGTTATGTCGACCTCAGCCATTACCCTGTCCAATGCCTCGTCCTCCTCGACCTCCTGCCCTACCTCGTGCAGAACCTGACATTTGCTACCTTTTGTCCAAATATAGTATAAGTAATAAAATGTGATGAAGTAAACATTAATAACAAATAAAAGTAGATAATAAAACACATATATAACAAGCACAAAAAAGAAAAAAGAAGTAAAATAATATAAAAGTAAACAACATAAAACATATATGATATAAGAATATACCAAACTTCAAACACTTCAACCATTTGATCATATAATAGGGATGTTTGTACAATAACTGTAAATTTTTCAAATGATTAACAAGATTGATACTAATTTTGATCACACTCAGTGTCCACAGTGTCATTTGCATCATCATCATCAAGCAAATCTTCCCCTTCTTCTTCGTCGACGGACCCAATCTCATCGTTGTCATCAATGAAATCATCAACCACACCCCTTGCATTATGCCCACTTGTTTAAGTATGTATACTTGCGTGGCTTAGTATTTCTAGTTCAACATCATCTCGATGCAAGAGGACTACAAGGTCAATACCTATGTCATCATTCCAATTGGATTTAATTGGACTATATCTTATTGATATGCCTCATCAAGAAGGAGACCATCATTCTCACTACTTTCTTCACATTTTTCCACCTCTGAAAAGTTAAAGAAATCATGAGGATTTATCTTCACAACAATTAGCTACTCTGTGTCAATGATATCTTTCAAATAGAACACTTGTTCTGCTTGGCTAGCCAAGACAAATGGCTCATTTGTAGCTAACGAATGTTGAACATTCACACTTGTAATGCCAAACTTGTCAACCTTGTATCCTCTTCCTAAATGACCCACATCCCACCAATAACACTTAAAGAGATATACTTTCTTATTCCCAATATATGAAAGCTCATATATGTCCTCTAGGATGCCATAATACTCTTTCCCTTCGTCTGAGTCATCCCCTTTCACTAGAATTCCAGTATTGTCAGTTTTCCTCCCTAAGGCATGGTCTCTTGTATGAAATCTAAAATCGTTAACCAAATAAGTAGAAAACAGTGCACTGTTTTGGCTTGGCCAAATGCTAGACTGATGAGGTTGTCATTAGCTTGGCTTTGTGTACGTAACTATAAAACCTGTATAGATTAACTATACTTTATTATAGTTTATTTGGATAAAAGCTCATAACTCAAAATAGACTACTTAACAAAGTAAACTATATTAACAAAGGAACCTACTCATGCACAAAACTATTTGGGAAAGTCCTCAATAGTTAAAATTTGAGTTTCAATCTCCAATTGGTACTCCCTACATTGTAGTAGTGATAGTTAGGAAATATTTGCTAACTAATTGTTGTCATAGAGATTGGCAAAGAAGTGATAACTTACTCTATGAATGGCAAAACATCTGCATAATTTTGTAATACATACATACAAACTTAATAGAACTCTATCTCAGGCAAAATAATAGACTCATAATGCCCCCTTGCCTTCCCAATTTGATTGAAGATGGACTTGTCACCATTATCCATAGGTCCATCATCATTTCTAGGAGGTTGATTAAATTTGGTTGGCATATTCTTTAAATAACGAGAGCAAAAGGTAAGGCATTTATCAGCTAAATAACCTTCTGTAATTAAACCTTTTTTATGAGACTTATTACGAACATAAGATTTAAGCGTTCGCAAATACCTACGCAAAAGGCAAATGGTGGAGAAGAGAAATAAGTTGCAAGATTTGAGAGATAGAATAAAATATATATTAAAACATAATACTTCTCAATAGGATACATCCATTAGTATTGCACAAGTCCACCAAGCATTGCCTCTCTTAGCAAGTGAATGGGCAAGTGAACCATAACATCGAAGAAAGCCAATGGAAATACCATTTCCAATTTGCATAATATGAGTGCAATGTGGGTCTCAAGTTGTTCTAGATCCTCAATTTTTAGGCACTTAGAACATAAATTTTTGAAAAATTTACCTAACTCTATTATCGGCCCTGACACTTCCTTAGGCAACAAACTATGTATTGCAATTGGAAATATGTCTTGTAATAATACGTGGTGGTCATGGCATTTCAATCCAAATAATTTTCGATTACGGACATGTACACCCCTTGAAATATTTGATGAGAAGGCATCTGGAACCTTTAAATTAGCCAAAAAGTTGCACACCTTTAATTTCTTATGTGGAGACAAGGCATAACAAGCTGCAGGCATTAATACTCTATTCCCATCATCGATTGGAGCAATTGTTGTCTAATTCCTAAATCCACCAAGTCATACCGAGTCTTTAATGTGTCTTTGGTTTTCCCCACAACCCCCATCACTGTTGAAATAAGGTTTTTAGACACATTTTGTTCTATATGCATGACATGTTGTGTCGAAGTAGGAGGGTTTTCCATTATAGTAATTGGAAAAAAAATACTCGTCTTCCTCCAATTATAAGCATTGGTTGTGCAATCACGCTTTCTTTTTTGTCCTTTCCCAAAGGTTACATTACCTAATGCTTATAATTGCCTTAGTGCTTCAACTCCGAATAAAGACATAGGTGCTCTTGCAATTTGAACCTTCCTATCAAATGCCCTTCTATTTCGCAGCCAAGGATGAGTAATAGGTAAAAAGTGTCAATGGCCCATAAAGCATACCTTGCTACATAAAAAAATTGAATGTGTGTCCTTATGACAACAAGGGCATGCTAACTTCCCTTTAGTTGACCACCCTGAAAGGTTTCCATATGCCGAGAAGTCATTTATTATCCATAATACAGCTACTCACATCTTAAAATTGGATTGTGAGTGGGCATCATATGTCTCCACCCCTTCCTCGCCCAAATGTTATAGCTCGTCAATCATTGGTTGTAGATATACATCTATTTCATCACCTGGACATCTAGGGCCTAGAATTAGGAGTGTCATCATAAAGTATAGTTGTTTCATGTAATGCCAAGGTGGTAAATTATAAGGAGCCAACACCACTGGCCATATACTATGTGCAGCACTCATATTGCCATAAGGTTGGAACCCATCATTTGCTAGGCCAAAGTGAATATTTCTAGGGTCCTTAAAGAAGTCAAGATGTTCCTCATCAAAGGTCTTCCATGCAATGGAATCAAATGGATGTCTGAACACACCATCATTCTTTCATGCATCCTTATGCCACCTCATCTCTTTAGCTGTGTTACGAGCCATATATAGCCTTTGTAACCTAGGCGTTATGGGAAAATGGCGTAATACTTTGTGTGGGACTTTCTTGCCTCTATGCCCATCTGACTTCCATCTGGATAGGTTATATCTAGGACATCTTTAGGCATCAACATGCTCCTTCCAATACAAAATGCAATCATTTTCACATACATCAATCTTGGTCTAATCCAATCCAAGCTCTCAAATAACCTTCTTCGCTTCATAATAAGAGTTTGGTATTAGTGCTCCTTCTGGGAGCACATCCCTGAATAAGCTAAGCAAGGCATCTATAGACTTGTTACTCCAATGGTTGAGACATTTCAAGTGAAGTAGCCTTACAATGAAAAACAACTTCGAAGCTTTCTTACAACCTGGATACAAATCAGTTTTAGCATCCTCCAATAGCTCGAAGAAATGCCTAACTTGCATATTTGGTGGGTCATTATATTCAGAGTCGTATGTCCCTGCCTTTCTTTCTGTATGCCCATATGCATCATTTATCATCTCAATAATGTCATCATTATCTTCTTCTTGCACACCTTGATCAACCTCCTACGGGTAATTTTGGGCATGATGACAAAGTTCTCCATGTGAATCCCATACTTGGTAACCCTCACAAAAACCCTTTTTGAATAGATCCTCCTTTATTCTATGTCTTAGCTTGAACTCTGTGTTCCTACACGCTTTGCATGGACAACGAATCATATCACTAACCCCTGATTGATTAAATTCCTATTGGAGAAAACTATTCACTCCTCGTATATATCTTGGATCAGCTCTGTTCCTAATCATTATCTAACTTTTATTCATCCCTATTCTCTTTCTCTATTTCCTACATTAGGTGACATAGGCAATAGAATTTTAGCGATAAGAACCATATCATAATCAAGCCACACCTTCAGTTTCTCTTATAGTTGCAAGGAATAAACCACATTATGAATAAGAAATTGTAATTCAATCAAAACCAAGTTTCATTTTTCATACCTAAAAATTTGAAACAACTATCCATTATCATAAGTACCATATTATTCAACCAACGAACAAGTTGAGAATGCTTCTTGAATGTTCATGTCACACATTGTACTCATGCATGCATACATGCATACATTTTTAAGACTTAAATTACATATTCCCTCCTCTCCACTGTCTTAATATGTTAGGTAGAGCTAATAAGCAAGGAAATGGAAGCCAACAAATGGAAAGATAAAAGTTTGACAACAATATGTATAGTTTTGTCCATTTTGTAGTTATATAGGTGGCATATGATGTAACCTTATGTGGGAAATGTTTTGTAATCAATTGAACATGTGTAAATATCCAAATATTTGATGAATATATGGAACTTGATGCCAAATGAATGGAAGTGTAGACTTTGAACATTTGATGGCCATATATGGTCATGGATGCAATTAGATGGTCCATGAAACGCAAAATTTTCTCGTTGCACGCACAGTTTGAAGTCAAGCAAATTTTAATAGAGCTTGACCATGTATTCTTACTTTGAACTATGTCAAATGGTTATGAATGAGTAAGATAAGCTAGATAATAAAGATATTATAGTATGGAAATGTATACCTTTGTAGATACAATGGTTGAAGTTCTGGTAGAAAGTAAAGTTCAATTAATTCAAGTAATCCCTAAGTCCTTAAATAATAAGTGCTAGTTTATGGAGGTAGATAGGAGATCAAATGTCAATAAAACCAAGTAATCTAGTCATTAGAGGGTGTACCAAATGGTTGGGATGAATATTTAAGAGCTTAAGATTAAAAGTAATTGGAGTCTCGACCAAAACTGCTTAAGTCAGGGCCATAGTTCAAACAGAACGAAGTTACACCAAGGCACATTGCTTACAGAATGAAATTGCGCCGCGGCAAGGAATATTGCACTGCGCAGAATACTTACAGAACAAAATTGCACCATGGCAAGGAATATTATGCCGCATCATAATGCTTACAGAATGAAGTTACGTCGCAGCGTGGTCCTCTCAAGTCGCGGCGAGGATCGTGATTTGGCATATGTTAGTTCCAGTATGGAGTTGTGCACCGTGGCGTGGGTATTTTAAGCTGCAGCGCAAGTTTAATATTTTTTCTCAAAGTTATAGAATCCAACTACGTCACGGCGAGGAACATTCGAGTCACAGCGTTATTACATTTGAATGTATTTAAAAGGTTTCAGTAATCATTTGAGCCACGACGGATATCTACCAAGTCGCGGCTTAAATTCTAAATTCGTAATTTAACTTTTAAACTTCTAAAAGTCATAACTTTGAGCATGGTAGTCCGTTTAAGGTGATTTTTTTTTGAATTTGGGTATTTTTCCGAGATCTATGCAATGGCGAATGCTGAAGGTGGTTTGGTCATTTATTTTCTTCAAAAAAGTATGTTTTGGCTTTTAATTTTGAGATTCTTGTTTTAATTTCTTCTCAAAAGAGCATATTCTGGTTCAAAAATGTAGATGTTTATAAGTTGAGCAAGGGATCTCTAAATTTTTGTTGACTTTGGCTTTAATTAAAGCTTCATATGTTTACTCTATGTTGTAAAGATTTCAACCTAATCCTACATCTTTTGTTCTTAAAAATTACATGACAATAGAATTGGTCAAGGTTATAAATTCTGCAGATTCACTTGATTCATCTTTTGCTGTCATAAGCTTTCAAAATTTAGAAAATATTCTATATAAATCTAAAAATTACCATCTTAAGGTTGAATTAAACCTCTAAATATCCTCTTCCTATTTGCCAAGTGTTAGACCTAGACTTAACCATTTGTTCTTGCAAATGCATTTCTTTCCAAACCTACCTATTTAGGTTTTGAATTTCACATTAAAGAGTAAATATGTGCAAATAATGGCCTTACACCATTCTATTAACCAACCCAACACTTCTAACAAGTTTCAACTTATATTTCAAGACTACTTGAACTTCCCAAACTCCCAAAAAATGTCTAGATCAAAATATGACTACCTAAGTTCTTTATACTACATACAAGTCACCATGCTACTTAAAGCTTTAGAAAGCCCACAACCAACCATCATACATTCAAGTTAGTAACATTAAGAGTCCACAATAATATCACAAGAACCACAAAATATTAATCAAAATAATTGCATTTATATCATACCAAATACACCAAAGTATTAAATTTTTCCTCAAATCTTCCTTCATTGCCATAGGTATATATTTTAAATTAACCAGGAAGCTACATGTCATATATGCATTTTACAAAAGAATCAAAAGAAACTACATATATCACTATAACACCTAGCTTTACTTGCTACTAGCTTTCATGGTCTTCTCCTTATTGGAGGAGCTAAGATATGTAGTGTCTGATATAATATAATAACATAATCATGCAATGTCTGATAATAATAATGCAAATAGGCTTGGGCTTGGGCATAATGTAGAGAGACATCACAATCACTTGAGTCATTTCACATGCAATACACAGCACAGCACAACCCAGCACAACCTAGCACAGCACAGCATAACCCAACCCAACATAGCACAGCACAACATAACACAACACAGCATAGCACATCACATAATACATATAAGAGGAAATAACTTTAGGTTAGCTCTGTAACTCCAACAAGGTATGCAAGAGAAAATTCAACATTATAATCAATTTCATTCTTTGAAATTCTTTTCATATAAACTACCCAACTATATTTTCATCCCAACTAAACCATTTAAAGCTCCTAATCCCAAACATATTGCATCCTCTATCCTCCATAGAATTCGCATATGTGTTTGTCTTAATAGTAAACTCATGCTAAATTGCCACATTAGGGCTCATCTTTATTAAAAATCATCATTTAAGGTCTACCCAAGCTTAAAGAAGCATTATGTAACCATTAAAGTATCAAGATTGAATTTGAGGTTCCAAATTTGCATCCATGGCTGCCCTCACTAAGAAAACTATAAAAATAATCATATTTTTGCTCATTCTCATTAAAAATTATTAATTAAGGCTTACCCAAATCAAAATGAACCATTACAAGGCATGGAACTAGAATATTAAATCAAAAATCCCAATTTACAAAACCTAGAGTTTATACTTCCTCTATAAATCAAAACCTAGGGCATTTATGGATGAAGAAGCATTTTAGAGGCTTACCCAACTAAAATCAAGCTTATAATGACAAGAGATTCAATCTTTTCTCAGCCTTCGTTCTTCTTCTCCTTCATTTGCTCAGCCTTCATTCTTGTTCTTCTTCTCCCTCATTTGCTCAGCTTTCATTCTTTTTCTCCCTTATTTGCTCAGCTTTCACTCTTCTTCTCCCTCTTCTCCCTCATTTGCTCAACTTTTGTTCTTCTTCTCCCTCATTTGCTTAGTCTCTTTTGTTTGCTCTGCTTGCTCTGCTTTAGAAGTTGGGACGCTCTGCTTTAAAAGTTGGGACTTAAGGCTGGAGCTGCTGGAGTTGCTGCACGTTGGTGTTTGTGGAGGGAATTCAAAAAAGTTAATAAAAATTGAGTCCCTGTTACTGCAACGTGGAGGGAATATTGAAATTTTGATATATTAATTTAATGAATTCTAATTTTAATTCATTACGAAACAACTATAAATAAAAAAAAAACTTTAGTATTTGATATTTTGTGATGGTTTTATTTATAATTTTATTTTTTAATTAATGATTAAATAATTCATAAAATTAAATAAAAATTTTTAAATTTTTAAATTTTTAAAAAGTAAATAGACTATAATTATTTACGTAAGAATTATTTATCTAAGAATTATTTATAGTTTTATTTTTTAATTAATGATTTATTTTTGTATGTTTGATTAATTTTTATATAATGTTAAAATCTAGATTTTGAATTTCAGATAAGAAGCATATAAGTAGATATATAGATAATCTGAATAAGAGAATCTAAATTTGAAGATTAAATAAAAAGAAAGGAAGGGGGAAGGGGGTTTGGGTGTAAATGAATGAATAAATAAATAAATAATTGAGTTTTGAATATGACAGAAGAAAAACACATAACTATATAAATCTTTTTTTTCCTTTGATTTTTAAATTTAATTTTTAATCTTGAACAATTAATTAAAATTTTAGCATACAATAATAATTTATGAATAAATTCAGTAGCAAATTTTAATGAATAAATATTTTTTATTTCACAAACAAGTGCTATTATAAATATTTTAGGAGATGAACCCTTGTATAGTGCTATTACATTTGATTAATGATTAAAAATTAGATGAAAAATAGTTAAAAAGAAACTTTCAATAAATGTTATATAACAACTACATTCTTTAACATTATCTATTTCATTTATTTTGTATATTTGATTCATGATTATATAATGCTAAAATCTAGATTTCAAAAAAAAAAAAGAAGTAAAATAGAGATGACATTTAGAATTTACATAAGTAGATACAATTTTAGCATTAGTTTCAATGTTAGTATTAGTTTCAATTGACACATAAGGAAGTAATGGAATTTTGAATATATTTGCTTTCAAGCATTCCCACTCTATCCTACTTTTTCATTTTTTTTTCATTTATTAATGTATTTCATTGTTTTTTCAACCCATTCCATTCAAGATACTAAAATTTTGCCAATCATTCAATTGCTTCTGTCTTCATTTTCTTTTTTAGGATAAAATATTTCCTTTAAAATTTTATTAAATTTTAAATTTAATATGTATGCTAATTAATTTTTTTTGTCTTGAATATGTATGATTTACAAAAAATAAATATTAAAGTAAAATATAATTTGCAAAATAATTAATACAAATTTGATAATAGAAATTAACTCAAGAATCTTACAAAAGTATAAAGATTACAAGAATAATTTTATTTTACCTTTATAATTTTAAAAATGCATTCCATCTTTGTTCACTATAGTTTTCTTAAGCGCTAAGTTTGATATGAAAAAAAAAAAGTGCATTCCATATGGAGTTTAAATTGTGGTTTAATAATATATTACTCAAGTAAATGGCAACTACCTCTCTCACTTTGTGGATGGGCTATGCATTTTAATTAACAATTTCAAATGAATGAAAAAATATCTTTCTCATTTGACAACATCTTTTCATTTTACTCCCCCCTCCTCAATTGTTTTACCTTGTATTAGAGGATTCTTCTAATATTTATTTTCTTAAGTTATGAACACATGCCTATTTGTCCCCTTTTTGTCAACAAAAGATAAAGATAAAGATAAAGATAAAACATATTTTGTCAAATTAATTATATTTTTAATTAAACAAGATAAATATACATCATGTCCATATATGGTAAAATTTGTTGTAATTAAGGTCACTTATTATGAATCTCAACATCAGTGTCATCACATCTATTAGCGAGCTTTAAAGTTCACAACATGAGGTGATTATTATGAACTCAACTATATTACAAGTACTAATTGGACTACAAATTACATTAATGTGTATTTTTAAAGTAAAACACTAAAAAATATTAGTATCATTTGTTACTAAGTAGGCTATAGTTGATCATCATCATAATCCTCGGCAACATCTTCATCGATGGTCTCTAATGTAGGTGAATTTGAAGGTTTGAATAGGGACAACCTCCATCCATAAACTCAGTCAGGTCTCTAATTGCCTCAAACATTCTCACAAATTTGACACCAACACTTGTCGCTGAATCTAGAGTTGAAATGACTAAATGCACTTGAAAATGGACTAATTTTCTTTCCTGCATTGCTGCTATGCTCAAGTTGATGTGAGATTTAGAAACATGGAAAGGATATTTTTCATATATTTGAATAATATTTGAATAATTATCTATTTCATTCATCCTATCCTATTACATGGGAAAGATCTTCTTTATTACACAGTAGAATAGAAATTGGAAAGGTGAAGAAAATTATTAATTATGTATCATTTTTATAACACTTTTTTTCAAAAAATAATATCATATATATATATATATATATAATTCTGAAGAGACTTTATCATACATTATTAAATTATAAATAATTAACTCTTAAATGTATAATGTTTTTAACACCAAACTAATCATTCAATTAGTGAAAATAATAGTTTAAGGTGCATTTGTCTTAATGTAATGAAGTGTTATTGCACCTACATATAAAAATATTTTTTTAACTTATTTGTATGAAATTTTCTTTTATTTTTATTAAAAAAATTATAAAAAGATTACTTCAAGTTATTTGTATATAAAATTAAATTAAACATTTTATTTTCTTTGATAAAGTTATATTGATAAGTATCATTTATTTTTTAATGTATTTGTCTATTTTTTAAAAAATATAAATTCAAATTAATACAAATTTTGTACTACAACTTTTAGTGGTGACTAAAATAGTTGTCACTAAAAGTTACTTTTGACAAAATTTTTTTAAAATTTTCACAAATGATGCAAAACTTTTAGTGACGATAAGTGTCGCCACTAAAAGTGACCTTTAGTAACAAAATCAATTTGTCGCTACTAAAAGTTAGTTTTAGTGCGACTTTGCAGTTGTAACTAAAAATCGTCACTAAATATGACTTTTTAATGGTGACAGTATTGATGTCGCCACTAAAAGTATTTAGCAGTAATTTTTTATTGCTATTAAATAGTTTTATTAGCAATTTTTCTTGTCGTCACTAAAACTTCTATCAAAATTAAGAGTAGTATTTATAATGACAACTTTTAGCAATAACTTAATAAAGTCGTAGCTAAAAAATATTTTTCTGTGACAACTTTTTGTAGTCGCTACTAAAAGCTGTCACTAAAAATATATTTTTTTGTAGTGCAAGTTCAATACCTATTTACCTATATAACATGACAGCCATGACTTTTGATCAGTCTTTATATAAGGGCTACCCTTTGACTTTGGCTATAAAATTGCCACCTTTTGCTTCAAATTTGCAAATACAATTTGCATAATCAAAGACAATGTTATGTTGCATACAAAAGGCTAAGGATTAATCTATAGTGAATATTTGAAGTTAAGGCATGTTATTGATCTATCAAATAATATTATGTCTGGAACAATACCTCCAGAATTATTTGGCCTCACTAAATTGCAATCTTTGAACTTGTCCCATAATCAATTTGTGGGAAACATACCAAAAGAAATTGGCAACTTGAAACAATTGGAGTCCCTTGATCTTGCAAGCAATTAACTTTCAGGTGAAATTCCTCAAAGTATGGTGGAATTGTCTTTTCTAGGAACCTTGAACCTCTCTTTTAACAATTTGTTTGGAAAAATCCCATTAGGGACCCAACTTCAAGGGTTTGGTGCATTAAACTATATTGGCAATCCTAAACTATGTGGAGCTCCACTTCCAAAGAATTGCACTGACAAAGAAGATGTAAAACCCATTGAAGAAAATGATAGTCACAAAAATGAATTATTGCCTTCCTTCTACATTGGGTTGGGGGTTGGATTTGCCACAACCTTTTTAGGAGTTTATGGTGTCATTTTCTTTAACAGGACTTTCAGGCATACTTATTTCCAATTCATAGATCGCACCAAAGACAAAGTTTATGTCACGGTGGTCCTTAAAATGAATTATTTTGGTTGAAAACCAATACCTTATTGCCATTGTGGTAAGTAAAATAAGCTTTTGATTTAGGTTTTCAATTATGACTTTTATTATTTTTTGAAATCTTATATATTTTCCTTGTTTATATGATATTCTAAAGTTGCAGTACTCTTTGTAATTATTTTTAATATATTATACAGGTTCTTGCTATGCATACTTCAATAATTTTCCTTGAGTTTTTGAGCAAACTTTGCAAGAGGAAACGAAGTGGTGTTGCTGAAGAAATATTACTAGTGAAGTTTAGTTTTTTACTTTGTTAAGTTACTTTTAAGCCATGTAAAATAATCCTATTTTTTTTGCATACAATTTGTATCCTTGATAAGTATGTGTCCACAAATAAATAGAAAATGTTTCTTTTCACTAAACAAAAGGAAATAATTGAAAGTGATTTATGTTAACTTGAATTTAGATGGTAAACAAAAGCGTAGTACTAGGTGTACTCATTCATTCAACCTACCATTTTCTCTATCTATTTATTTTCAAAGCCAACTAGGACAATCGGTTGCCTTTTCAAACCTATTGCTCAAACAACAACTCTGGCCTTTTGCAAGTTTAAAAAGTTAGAAAGGAGTGGGAAAGGAAGCACTAGCTAGGTCATACTGAAATACAGTTGCATTTTTATAGTAAATAATGTTTGCGTACAACAATAAGCCATGACATCGAGCTGATAATTCTAAAACATATGGATGACAAAGTGTTTCATGCATTAAACTATATATATTCAAAATAATGTTCAACAAAAAGAAGGAAAACCACATGAGAAAACGAAAATCAAGAACTTTGCTAAAGTAATTGTTTGGGGAAAGAATAAAACATGGATGATAAGATGATAAAATACCCCATACTTTTATGATGAAAGCTAATTTCACACTCAACTTCAATGCCATATACATGAATTTTTTATCAAGGACATCAAATGTTGACAAGGTAAACTATTTATTGTGTAATCTACATCATAATTCATGACTACAAACAAATACTACGGCAAGCAAAAGCTTCATATATAGTTCTCCTTTACTAAAGGAAAAATAAGCTTCATTGTTTTTCCTTTATTGTTTTATCAACAAGTTAAACATATTTGAACCTCATTACTTTAATTTAGGTATAAAATGTGTCAAAAATTTTTCCATTAACAAGGGTTTCACAGCTTATTATCTTTTATTTTTTGCTCTAAAATTTCAATATTGTAATTGCAATAATATAGAAAAGAAAAACTGTCATAGAACATAATGATCACAACTTTAATGTAATTGCAAAACCTACTGTAACACTAATATTGCCAATTAAAATTTCTATTAAAATCCATCTCCCCGTTTTGTGTTAATTATAATTTCGTTTTGATACATGGAGAGGAGTAAGTTTGTTAGCTGAGTATTATTGTTATGGGTCTATTTTATTTTTGTTATATTTCGTTATTGATGTTTTTCTGTTAGTGTTTATTAGTTGTCTTGGGTTGCCTTAGCTAACTGCTTCTATGGTACAAATAGGAGTGGGTTGAATAATGTTAATTGTCTACTATTTTCTAGGGGCTTGGAATACGATTCTTTTACTCTTGAATACTAGTTTCCTATTTCTCTATACCAAACTGGTATCAAAACTTCATGACTCTGGCGCCTATGGAAATTCGTTCATCAGAACACATTCGTGAACTTGAACAAGAAGTTACATAGGCTCACACTAATCTAAGTGAACTCTATGCTTTGCAGGTGCAAAAAGAGAAATTAATGATGAAGACAGCAACAAAGTTGGCGTCTAGCATCAGATGAAGTTAACGGCACTAATGGTGAAATACATTTGGCTGGAGGTCAAATTTATGGCTTCCATCCACAATTCAAATCCTATGGTGGATCGCATAAGGGATCCTACCATTTTCAATGAAATTTACTTGTATCGAATTCTCAAATTTCAATGGCATTGAATTCAAGTCATTGTTATTCCATTATAGGTAGTTTTTCGACCCATTCGTCCATCAACAAAACCCTAGGTATTATGCCTGTAACCTATTTTGGCCCATTAAGCAAATGTGTACTCCTAAACATGCTTTCGGCCAAGATAACATCATGATTTCTCATAAAAAATTATTTAACATAATTAAAACCATTTTCAAAAATTCATTTGAGGGGTTTTTTTTTTTTTAAATATCAACAGATACCATCTATTGTTTTGTTTTCTGTTACTTTATTTTCAAACTTTATTGATGACAGTACTTAACTTTGGCCAGATGTTTCTTATGTGTTTCTTAACCTTTTATGCGTCTTTTGGTTGGATGCTTGGATCTTACGGTGACTTGTTGCTTATGTGGTTAATATTATGCTTGAATGTTTATTCTGTATAGTATTGTGCTGCTCATGCTTATTCTTCTGGTTATATGCTCTTCTTTATGTCAGGGGGAGATAGAGGTCGAAAATTGATAACGTTGTTGGTCATCATTTGAATTCAATCCCTGTTGCATAAATTATTTTGTATGTCAAGCGCAAATTAAGCAGGAATGGGTTAAAACCCTTAGCTCACCTTTCCTATACGGAAAGGTTGATCCATTTCTATTCTAGCTTAACAAACCGCCCCAAAGGAGGAGCTTTCCCTAGTGTCAATTTAGCATCGATGGAAGGGGAGCATAGCGGTTAAAACGCACATGGAAGTTTTCTTATTTCTCTTTAATGTTTAAATTTTACTTCCTTTGGACTGATTAATGCTCAAAATGTCTGCGATAATTAAAAATGGGAGAACGTTATATCAAAGACTATTTTATATTTTAATTTTGTCAAATATTGTAAAAATTATATTAAAAATATGATGGGGCTAAAAATTTATAAATATTCTGCAAATGTTTTCTATGGGATTGAGCTGGAAAAGTTTTAAGAAATATATTATTTTGGGCTCTTCAAGTTTTACAATTATTTTGGAAAATAGTTTTTGGGCCTTTCTACAGACACACATTTTATACTCTTGGGCTTGGCCTTTTTTGAAATAAAAAGAATTTTTATTATTTTTCAAATGAAATTCCGATAAGGAAAGTATTTTCAAATCACGATACCAATAAGGTATATTCGAATTCTACTATTTCCTAATATAGCATCAGGACTCACAATTGCTTGATTGTTTTTTTATCCAGATACTTCCTCAAAATCTGGGGTGCTGCAAAAGGAAAGAAGATAAAATGCAATCTGTATGGAAGCTAAGAGGATTGCAAATAATGTTACTCCATATTGCCTCTTGTTGAAAAATAAAGTTTTCAAAAGGCGCATAAAGTCGAAGATTTGAAGCTTTTCTACCAAGAGTATGAACATTGGAAGCTGGAGAAATTAACACGGAGATTTCTAGATGTTGGAATTGGATTTGCACCTTGATTTAGGAAGCTATAGTGTAACGGAGATATGCTTCAATCATTACTATTTAATTTTGAATAAATTATGCTAATTTCTCTTGAAATTTAGAAACCCCTCATTTAATTGATTTTTTGTGAGAAAAAATTCATTTTTTGTATAACATAATATTATAATTTTATTCTTAATATGATTAAAGATAATTAAATTGATGTTAAATTCTAACATGAACTATGATTTTATTTTTAATTTAATCGTTAAAATTATTATTTTATTTTATTTTATTTTTTAAAAGAAACACATGGTGTAAGAAGTTAATTTCATCAATAAAAAATAGAATAGAGCAGAGCTCAGTTTAATTTTTAAAATAAAAAAAAAATCATATATATATATATAATTTAGTTGAAACCCAACAAAAATTAGTATAATTTATTCTTTAATTTTCACCTCTTCTTTTGTTACTCTCTTCCCAGCATCCATGTCGTGATTGACCCCCAAACATGACTTAAAAATTTGACTGACACACTAAGCGCTTGAAATGATTTATCTTTTTATTCAAAATTTAATTATCATTTGGAATTATGAAGTAGACATCATACTATGGAATGATAAGAAATTCTAAAATGAACATGACTACTCAGCGATTTTACTAATTAAACTTGTGAAGGTGATCAAAATTATGTAGAAAGAGCAAACAGGAGGAAAAAATATTTCGTTAATTTAAATTGAAATCGGCCATCAAAAAGAAGAAATATTTGGGGAACAAAGAATGAAAGATGAAGAAGAAAGACAAGGGAAGAGGAGAGAGAAAGTCGAATTCATGTCTCACGAAGTAATTTTTGGGAGAGACATTTGCGGTCACTAATCTTTTTGGAGAGTAGAAAGGCCACTAATTTCGTCAGATTTTGACAATCAAAATTGATTTATTGTCTAGGCAGCCCATCAGTCAAATTTGGAAAAAAAAAAAAGACATGTAAGATCTAACAAAAATACAAATTCGCATTTTCCATCACTAGCATTTTAAAAAAGGATTATAATGGTATAGTGATGTTAAATTAGAAGGTTTAATTGAAACAAAATAAATTAAATAATTAAATCGGAACTTGAATCAAATTTAAGGAACTAAAATAAAATTTTTATCTTTTAATTATGGATATGAATGAATCATAGATTTTTTCGGAAATATAGAGAACACTAAATAGAAGAAAAACATGCATAAAATTTAATTGCTAACTCACATTTATTAGAAAAATATACTATCTTTTATTATTAACGTGTATAGAGAGAGAGAGAGAGAGAGAGAGAGAGAGAGAGAGAGAGAGAGGTGCCAATAAAGTTTCACTTTCCAAAGTCTTCCATCGTTATTCTTGTTTTCTCATTTTTTTTTTAAGATCTATTTTTATTTCTTTTTAAACTCTCAAGCATACGTTAAAACTTTAACTTGTAAATCATCTTCGACTTCAAGAATCATCCCTTCTCACAATAATACTTAATTTTGAATATATTTTGTTAACATCTCTTAAGATTTGATTAAATTACATATCATGCCCATTTTGTTTCAAAAATAACATCCAGCTCTATTAATATTTTGATATATATTATAAATTTTTTAAATTTATTTTATATCGAAGAAATTATTTTTTATACAATATGAGACTATTATCTTATTCTTAATATAATACTGAAAGTAATTAAATTGATGTTAGGCTCCAACATGAAAATGATTTTATTCTTAATATAATAATAAATATTGTTAAATGATATTTTTAAAAAAAACACATATTATTTAAAAAGTTTTTATTGACAGAAAATAGATTAAGGAAGGGCCAAGTATACTTTTTTAAAATAAGATAAATATTAAGCATACTTTAATAAAAACATTAAGAGAGATTAGAGTAATTTTCTCTATAATTTTCACCTCTTCTTTTTGTTAAATTGTTACTATCTTGCTAACATCCACTTTGGGATTATCCAATTTGGTAGCTGGAATTATGAAATAGAAAACATATTATGGAGTGATTAGAAATTCTAAGTTGAATAGGACTTTTCATTAATTTTTTTAAGTAAACTTGTGAAGGTGATCAAAATTACTTAAAGAAGGCAACCAAAACTCTTAAAAAAAAAAAAATCTTTCATCAACTTAATTGACTTGGCCTAATGGTACCTCCCCTGGCCTAGTACCTAGGCGTCTGTGGCTTTGGAGCGGCGAGTTCGATTTCCCCAGCGCCCTTGCCCTTCCCTTTTATCCCCCTCTAGTGGGACCCATTAGGCCTACACCCTTGTAACCAAAAATTGAAAGTGGCCATCACATCAAGAAAATAAGTATTTACTTAGTAAAAAAATAAAAGGAGAAGAGAAAAGAGAAAGAAGAAAAGAAGAATGGGGAAAAAAAGTAAGTCATGCACTTTGGAGTGATTTACATGAGATACACTTATGGTCATTAATTTAAGTGGAAAGTAAGAGGGTCATTGAAGTGTAGACAATAAATCAATTTAATAAAATAAAAGTCTAAAGTCATGTACTTTAGAGTGATCTATATGAGACACATTTGTGATCAAACTCTATTAGGTAAGGTGGAAAAGAAAGGAAGTAAAAGGCAAAGAGAGATGCAATGTGAAAAAACTGAGGTTTGGTATGATAGAGATTGAAAAATAAAAGTTTGAAGTCATGCACTTTCAAGTGTTCTATACGAGACACATTTGTGGTCAAACTATGTTATCCTATGTTTGAATTGGGGAGGAAAAAAGTGAAGGAAGAAAAAAATGAAAAGAAAAAGGAGATAAAAAAAAGAGAGAAAAAATATTTTTCTCTATCGGTTTAGATAGATGAAAAAAAAATTAAAAAAAAACTTGTTAATTTATAAGATTAATAATTTTGATTATAAAATATTAATAATTTTTTATTAAATAATATATTTAAATAATTTATATTTTAAATATAAATTAATTATTTTAAATTTATACATATATATATTTAAAAAAAGAATAATAAATTTATAAAAATTACATTTCAAGTTTTTAAAAAAAATTTACTTAAATAATAAAATAAAAAATGAAAATAAATTTAAAAATTGCTTATAAATTATTATCTTAATACAATAAATATAATTATTTATTTTAAAATTTTCTAAATATAATTTTGATATATATTAATTGATTTAAATATAACATATATAAATATAATAAATATTTTTTGATTATATATCTATTTTCTATATAATATATTATAATATATATATATATATATATATATATCTAATGCATTGCTATAGGCTGGCAATGCATCATTTTCCAACTGAATGGCAGTCGGTATTTATAAATACCGACTGCCATTTAGTAGGAAGCCTCCACTTACATGGTAATTAGAGGTTTTTTTTAATATATAAATATTTTTTAATTTTAATATTAAAAAAATATTATTATTTTATAAAATACTTTTATTATTAAATATTTTATAATAAAATTTTAAATGAATAATTATAATATTATTAATTAAAATATTAAAAAATCAATGTGAAATTAATAATTTTAAAAATTTTAAAACTATTTTCAAATTTTTGACTGCATTATATTCGAAAATACGTTTTTTAATATTATTTTAAATTACTTTGTTTAATTTTAAATATGCATTTAATAAGTTTTTTAAAAGATTATTTAACAGTATTTTTTTGTTATTTGAATATTTTTAAAATTAGTTTTCTTTTTTTTATTATTTGGCTAAATTTTTAAAATTTGAAATGTGGTATTTTATAAATTTATTCTTTTTTAAAATTCATTATTTTATTTCTTTTTAAAACATATATATAGTCAAATGAAAAATAAAAAAATAACAGAGTTTTCTCTCTAAAATCTTTTCATATTTAGAGAAAAAGTTTTTTGGTGGGACCCACCATTATTTTCTCCTCTACTTTTCTCTTCCTCCTTATTTTTTCTTTGATCCAAATGATAGAAAATTTATTTTCTTTTTTGTTTTTTTCCTATAATTTTCTCTTCCCTCTAATTTTCTCCTCATTAAAAAGAACCGTTAGAAAAGTTGGAAAGAAAAGGAAATAAAAGGCAAAGAGAGATGAAAGGTGAGAAAATGAGGTCTGGTATGATGGAGATTATAAGTTTGAAATCATGCACTCTGGCGTGGTCGATACGAGACACATTTGTGGTCAAACTTTGTTGAGAAAGTTGGAAAGGAAAGGAAATAAAAGACAAAGAGAGATGAAACATGAGAAAATGAGGTTTGGTATAATGGAGATTGAAACATAAAAGTCTAAAGTCATGCACTTTGGAGTGGTTTATACGAGACACATTTGTGGTCAAACAGTGTTAAGTAGGTTGGAAAGGAAAGGAAACAAGAGGCAGAGAGAGATGAAATGCGAGAAAATGATGTCGGGTATGATGAAGATGGAATCATAGAAAAATTTTAAAATTATTATTTCATAACATTGTTCATTCCATCAGAATTTGGAAGGGAAGTTATTGTTTAGAACGTAAAGGGGAAAAAAAAACATTTTGTCTCAATGTGATGTTTTATATTGAAAGATTTTAAAATTTGATATTATTTTAAAAATTTTAAAAAATTAATTTTGAGGTCTAGAATTGTAATTTTTCTGTGTAGTTAAATTTTTTTATTTTTGAATTTTTTAGAATAAAATAAATTCTTAGATACTCTTAAAGTACCATATCATTTATACTTTCTTCAACAAAAAGAGCTTAAAGCAAGTATAGTGGAATCCATATACTAATAAAAAAAAACACCAAGTTATATAATTGTATCTTACATTCAATTATCTACTATTCTATTATTAGATAAATGAAGTAATATATAGGGCCTACATTCTATTATCCACTATAAAATTGATATGGTGTGAGGTTTATTATATGATTTAGTTTTATTTCACTTCTTAATATATAGATGACATGATATATTGAATGTATGTAAGAATTTCTCTTATAATAATTTTAAAGTTTAAGGTGATTTGATATAAAATTATAAATACCTTTAACTTGAGGCTCTCAATTGTAATTTGTTTCTTTTTGTTTTCTGATACTAAACAAAAATTAGTTTTTTTATTTTTTTAACTCCAAGGGTATTTTAGTTATTTGCTTACATTTTTATTCATATATTATTTCCACTTTACAAAACATGAAAATGAAAAGATATTATTATTTATTTTTATATTATACCAAATGTGATTTTAGATCAAATAATTTCATTCTTTTTTTATTTCTATTCTTCTTTCTATTGCTTTAAAAATATTCCCATTTTGCTTAGCAGGTAAAAAGTACAGAGGTCATTGTCTCATTGAGGTAAAGACGAGGCAGAGGTGAAATTCTTTTAGTTCAAATTTGTAAATTATAATATATATTTTTTAAAAAAATTATAATTATATATATGTGTGTGATAAAAGTAATAGATTGTATTAAAATTAAATATGTTAACTGCTGCAATAGTTTGTGTAGAGCCACAATATAAAATATGTATAAAGGAATTTTTTCTTAACTAAGCCCTATTATATATTATTTATTTCATTAGCTAACTTTTCGTTAATTATAAACTAATTTCAAATAAGAAAAAGAGAAGATTTATTGATAATTTGATGATAATGATAAGAAAGCAATTTATCATAGCTATAAGTGAGAAGATATTGAACACTTATAGATAAAGTAAGAAATTAAAAAATATTTTTAAAAAAGAAGAAAAATGTCACGCCCCATTCTAAAGAGAAAGGGGTGACCAGCACACGTCCTTCATACCTACAGTTTGATTTACTACCCTATCTTAGCAGATAACATTTCAGAGGTTTACACCGAATAGCGATACCCTAAGTGTAACCCTGTCTTGTTGGATATATATAAAATTTACTTCCCTTTCTATGTACTAACTATTTATAGAAATTTCGGCAGAGTGCCCCCTATAAATAGGACATCCTAAATTTCTACAAACAGTTAGAATACAGTATAAACAACAGCAGAGAGCTCCGCTCTCTTTAACCAGTCAACAAAACATCAACGGCCAAAAAGAGGGGAGGGGAAAACATCACCCATAACCACTGGGCCTACTCCTAAAATACTTTACAAATAAACCTCAATTCATTACAATAAATATCAAAACCAAAAGAAAAGTTAGTCGAGCACCTAGTTCCAAAAGGGGAGGCTCACCGCCACACGCCTCAACCCTAAGATGAGGGAGGCGGATCAGGTCCAGAGGCGCTATCTGAAAAATTTAAAATTTGAAAGGGTGAGTTAAAACTCAATGAACAGATAATAGATTTCAAAAAAATTAATTCAAGATTCATATCCAATAAATTATGGTGTATATAACTAAACCATCACGCTTCACAATCTAACAAATCTCACAACCCGTCATGTGGAAGAGGACCCATTAAAACCTGAGTCTATTGGTGTGATCTCCTAATGAAGGTTTACCACTAGGTTAGACAAGCAGCGGCTATATCGTGTTGGCAGCTCCTTCCCCGTCTCACTCAGGTGGCTACGCCTAACAGGCAGCCCCTTTTATCTACCTTTCTTATTTGTAGGTCATGATTCATCCGTTCTGGGGGCGACTACACCTCGTTGGCAGCCCTTACCCGCCTCACTCGGGTGGCTCCACCTAACGGGTAGCTCCTTCTCCACCCAGATTCCTTTACAACACATAACTTGGTCTAATGAAGGACAATAGTGTACACTCCTAGGCGATACACACACATAGACCCACAATTTTAAGTTCCCATACCTACATATATATATATATATATATATCATTAGCCAATTACTATTATTTAATATGTACTTTTCGTTAATGTTGTGCTTATACAAGGAAGTTGGATTAAAGGAGACCAGGCTTGTTCAACTAACAGCAATTATTCAATCAATATCAACGCATAATGTTATAATATATATGTATATATATATATATATATTAACAACTTATTAGGACCAATAATAAAAATAATGAAAAGAAAATAAACATACAAATACAAGTAAGGATAAAACAAAAATAAATAAATACCTAAGGGTTACTTCTCAGCAACTTCTCCCTCAAATTTAAGTTATTGCCAAGAAAACGAGTCCACACATACACATATACATATATATACATACTAAGCAATATTTTATCCCACTCAGAGCAATTTTCAAGCAGAAAATAACAGTATTAAGATTTATGGTGACAGTAAGTGCTTTGAAATCTATTATTTACTCACAAACGGTGCCCAACGCTAGCACGCTACTTGTTTCCCCTTGAAAGGTTAGTTTCCTTCACTGCCAATGCTCATAGAGCTTCCAGGCAACACAGACCCACCAAATCATCACATAGGCTCATGATGATTACTCTTACATTCAGTTAACTCTGTATTGGCTATCAAACAACTTTCTTCTTCCTTTTTTTTTTATACTGAATCATACTCATACTCTAACAACAACCTATAACTTGAATCCTTCCATATAAATCCTATTCCATCATTTTAAATTCTTGTATTATTCTAAAGAAGCAACAAATTAACAATTTATGCATATCCTGTACAAAAAGAGAACCTGAAAATTGAAACCCTCTTTCCTTGCCCTCCTTCGGCCAGACAAGCAAGAAAAAGAAGAATCTCTCCATCCTTCCCATTCCTTGGAGTAGGAAAGGCCAGAGATGGAGGAAATGACCGGAATCTACGGGATTAAGGGAGAACACAGTGCCTAAAACGAAGATTGGGCGTGAGTGAGGCAGAAGACACTCACCTAAACTGACGGCATTTCTGGCTCGCTGTCTCGCCTTGCCGGACCTGCAGCAGCAGCGAGGAAGCTAGGAGAAGCTTCTGCGATGCCGGCGAGGGTCCTTCAATGGAGGAAAAGCGCTGACAGCTCGGAGGAGGGAGCTTCGGACGCGTCTGGGAGAAGGAGGGAACAGCGACGAGGGAGGGAGCTCGAGAAGCTCTGTGTAGCGCCGGAAATCGCTTCACAGGTGAGGAGAAAAATGCAGCAGTCTTACCGGCGAAGAAACTCGCGACCTCCAGGGAAAAAGGGCGACGCGCTGGTTACAGGGAGAACAGCTTCAGGAACAGAAGAGCAGAGGAGGATATCCACGGAAGAAAGAGGCTAGAATCAGGAAGGAAGAAACAACAAAAGCTGGAAAGGGGATAAAATTAATAATAATAATAATAGTTAAATTAATAAATAAATCCCCCCTTTTTATATTTTTTTTTTCCGGTTCTTATAGTCATCCCTCCTTAAGGAAATTCAGTCCCCGAATTTCATAAAGAAAGTAGAACCCTTTAAGAAAAAGAGAATAGAGTTCTAACCTCATGACCTAAAAAAGTGGGGATATTTGATACGCATTTCACTTTCTACTTCCCATGTAGCTTCTTCCTGTGAGTGGTTATGCCATAGCACCTTAACCATTATCACTTCTCTCGAGCGAAGCTTCCTTACCTACCTATCCACAATGGAGACAGGTTCTTCCTTATATGCCAACCCTTCATCCAGTACAATATCTTGAGATTTGATTACGTGTGAAGGGTCAGATAAGAACTTCCTCAATATAGACACATGAAACACTGGATGTACTCCTACCAATTCTGGTGGTAAATCTAAACGATAAGCCACTTGACCAACCCTATCTAGTATCTCATAAGGTCCCACATATCTCGGACTCAACTTCCCCTTCCTACCAAACCTCATTACTCCTTTCATTGGAGATACCTTCAAGAACACCAAATCACCTACGGTAAATTCTAAGTCTCGCCGCCTGTGGTCCACATAGGACTTTTGCCGACTATGGGCCGTCAACAATCTCTCTCTTATCACCCGCACTTTGTCTAGTGCATCTTGTACCAAGTCAGGACCTAACAATTTGGCTTCTCCAACTTCAAACCATCCTATTGGAGACCTACATTGCCTTCCATATAGTGCTTCAAATGGTGCCATTTGAATACTAGCTTGATAACTATTATTATATGCAAATTCTGCCAAAGGCAGATGATTCTCCCAACTACTGCCAAAGTCCAAGATACATGCCCTCAACATATCCTCCAGAATCTATATCATTCTCTCAGACTGCCCATCAGTTTGAAGGTGAAAAGCAGTACTGAGGTCTACTCTCATACCCAAGGCCTCTTGAAAAGCCTTCCAGAAACGAGATGCAAACTGAGGACCTCTATCAGAAATTATAGATACGAGTACTCCATGCAATCTCACTATTTCGCTTAGGTAGAGTTGCACATACTTAGCCACACCATAAGTAGTCTTGACAGGAAGGAAATGTGCTACCTTAGTTAATCTATCTACAATTACCCAAATAGAATCATACCCCCTCAGGGTACGGGGTAAACTGGTTACAAAATCTATTGTAATTCTCTCCCACTTCCACTGAGGTATTTCCAGTCGCTGGTGTAACCCTGCTGGTTTTTTATGTTCAGCCTTCACCTGTTGTTACACTAGGCAACGGGAAACAAAATTGGCTATATCTCCCTTCATACCATTCCACCAATAGGATTACTTCAAGTCCTGGTACATTTTTGTTGATCCGGGATGGATGGTAAATGTTGAATGATGAGCCTCCTCTAAAATCTCTCTCTTTATATCCCCCACGCTAGGCACACACAACCGACCTCCAACTCTAAGTACTCCTTCTGAGTCAACAATGAATCCACTATCTTTCTCACTCCTTACTCCTTCAATCCTCTCGCTCAACTTGGGATCTAGCTTTTGAGTCGCCTTTACCCTTTCTATGAAGGTTGAACAAGCTTGCATGTGAGCTAAGAATGCTCCAGATTGAGAAATTTCAAATTTCGTTCCTCCTTTCTCCAAGTTATGAACTTCTTCCACTAACGGCCTTCTATCTTCCGCAATGTGAGCTAAACTGCCCATTGACTTTCTACTTAAGGCATTTGCTACTACATTGGCCTTCCCAAGATGATAGAGAATATTACAATCATAGTCCTTGAGTAACTCTATCCACCTTTGTTGTCTAAGGTTGAGATCTTTTTGTTGAAAGATATATTTAAGACTTTTATGATCGGTATAGATCTCACAGGTCTCGCCATAAAGGTAATGCCGCCAAAGTTTAAGGGCAAATACCACGGCTGCCATTTCTAGATCATGAGTAGGGTAATTCTGCTCATGTCTTTTGAGTTGCCTAGAGGCATAGGCGATCACACGTCCATGCTACATAAGAACACATCCCAACCCTATTCTTCAGGCATCACAATACACTGCATAACCTCCTATCCTAGATGGTAATGTTAGGATAGGGGCTGAAGTCAAACACTTCTTCAGTTTCTGAAAACTTTCTTCATAATCATCTGACCACTGAAATTTAACTTGCTTTTATGTCAATCTAGTCTAAGGGGCAGCTATTTTTGAAAAATCCTTTACGAAGCAGCGATAGTACCCAGCCAAGCCCAAAAAGCTGCGAATCTATGTGACTGTAGTAGGTTTAGGCCACTTTTGGACAGCTTCCACCTTGCTTAGATCCACTTGGATACCATCCTTCGAAACAACATGGCCCAAAAATGCCACCTGATCTAGCCAAAATTCACACTTAGAGAACTTTGCATATAATTGCTTTTCTCTTAATCGCTGTAGCACTAAACGTAAATGTTGTTCATGCTTTGCCTGACTTTTTGAATAAACAAGAATGTCATCAATGAATATTATGACAAATCTAATCCAAAAATGGTCTAAATATCCGATTCATCAAATCCATGAATGTTGTCGGCGTATTAGTTAACCCAAAGGATATTACTAAAAACTCATAATGACCATAGCGGGTTCTCAAAGCCATCTTGGAGATATCTTACTTCCTTATCTTTAATTGATGGTACCTGGAATGCAAATCTATCTTGGAAAAATACTGTGCACCTTGTAACTGATCAAAAAGATCGTCAATACGAGGTAATGGGTACTTATTGCGTATTGTTACTTTGTTAAGTTACCTGTAATCAATACACAATCGAAAAGACCCATCCTTTTTCTTCACAAAAAGTACTGGAGCACCTCAAGGAGAGACACTTGGGCGAATAAAACCCTTATCCAACAAGTCCTGCAGCTGCACCTTCAACTGCAACGGTGCCATGCGATAAGGGGGCATGGAAATTGGTTGCGTGCCCGCAACTACCTCAATATGAAATTCAATCTCTTTATCTGGTGGCAATCTAGGTAACTCTTCTGGAAACACATCCGCAAACTCCCTAACTATAGGAACTTGTTGCAGGTCTACCATCTGTGCATCAACATTCTTAATGACAGCCAAATATCCTTGGGACCCTCTTCTTAGCAACCTCTGTGCTTTCAGCAAGGAGATAAGATTAATCGGCACTTTATTACGATCACCCTGTATCAAAAAGGGCGTCTCGCCTAGAATATGAAATCTTACCACCTTTGAATAACAATCTACTGTGGCGTGACAAGAAGCTAACCAATCCATACCCAAAATTACATCAAAATCACTCATATCTAGTATCGCCAAGTCTGCTAAAGTCTCCCTACCCTCAGTAAGAACCTCACAAGACCGGCATACATAATCCACTGATAACGATTCATCGATCGGAGTCACAACCATAAAGGGATCATCTAATTTAATTAAACCTCTACCAACTCGCTTAGCAAAATGAGGAGATATATATGAATGAGTAGAACCAGGATCAAATAATACACGAGCATCACAAGAGCAAACTCGGAGACTACCTGTCACTATTGCATTGGAGGCCTGCGCATCTTGTCTCGTTAAGGCAAATACCCGAGCCTGTCCTCTCCCTGTAGAGGCTGATCCCCTGCTTCCTGCACCTCTCCCAACACCACTTCTGGTCGGTAGGGTGGGAATTGATTGGATAGGTGTAACTGCGATAGGGGCCATCTGATGAGATGATGAAACTGATCCATGACTAGACCCATGTTGCTGGAGCAGGCAATTCTTCTTTAAATGTCCCATTTGCCCACAGAGATGACATGCACCTGTTGCCTTGTAACACGGTCAAGAGTGGAGTTTTCCACAAGTAAGGCAACAGTTGCTATTACGCTCCATTTGGACTGGACCATGCTGGGCCTGACGTCCAATAGCACTCTGATCTGTCCGCTGACTAACTGCAATACCAGAAGACTATGCAGGTTTCTTTGAGACTAGAGATAATGTCTGGCTGTGATCTTGGAGTCTTGACCCACCCGTCAAGTACCCCACACCCTGGTACTTACCCTCAAATCTCTTCCTCTTCTTTGAAAAGAGGGCATTATCTTCCATCTCCCGCAACTCAATCTTTCTTGCGCGCAATCAACTGCCACAGCATAGGAGGAAAACTGTTCAACCTGAGCCGCTACTGCATTAAACAGCTGGCGTAACAATCTGTCCACAAATCTCTCAATCCGATCTCTCTCTGTAAAGACTAAATGAGGTGTATATCATGAGAGCTGTGTATAGTGGATGTCATATTCAGAGACACTCATGCTAGGAACCTGCCTCAACACCTCAAACTCTCGGCGTCTTGCATCTCTGGTGCTCTTGGGTAGAAATCTGGCCATAAAAACTTCCTTAAATTCCTCCCAAGTCATCGGAGGTAATCCTGCAGGTCTTCCTTGAAACACGGTCTCATACCAGGTATAAGCCACATCCTGCATTTGATAAGTAGCTAGTTCTATCTTTTCTTCACCCGAGCATTAAAGGGCTTGGCACGCCTCCTCAACACCATCCATGAAGAGTTGGGGATCTTCTCGGCTATCAGACCCGGAAAATGTTGGCAGTTTCAATTTCAAGAATCTTGATATCAAATCATCAGCATTCCTGCGTTAATTCTGTACTGGCTGCACCACTGAAGCAGGTTGAGGCTGTGCTTGAGATTGTGGAGTTACAACACTTACTAATTGCTCAATTCTAGCCCCCTGTGCTTGCACTACATTTGCTAGTGCCTCCACAGTCTCTTGTAACCTAGCCACCAAGGCATCCAATGATCCTGATTGTGATTAAGGAGGCATAATTCCTTCTCCTGTTACATTTTCTACCGGGGGCAGGGCGGCCTTGCCTTGCCCACTATGCCCTCCACGTCTACCTCGACCTCTACCGGCTCCTCTACCACGACCCCTAGGGGCTAGGGCCATCAGTGGGGCAGGAGCCTCAACAGAAGGCTCATCTGCGTTCTCTTCTACAACTGCCCCTACAGTTGCACTAGATCCAGCCAGCATCATTGCTCTATAAAAACCAAAACATAGGTTTAGAACAAAACAAAGAAAACCGAATCATTCATAGACATGCAGATTCACAAAACCCATGCCTCTCTAAGTCTTACACATAAAGAAGGAACCCTTAACACACTATAAGGTCTCTAATGATATCTTAGTTATAATTATGCCCGAGTCCATAAAGATAACTAAGGCATCATTAGGGAGCACTTATTTCACAGGACACAGGAACTTATGCACTGATACCACTTTGTCACGCCCCATTCTAAAGAGAAAGGGGTGACCAGTATACGTCCTTCATACCTACAGTTTGATTTACTACCCTATCTTAGTAGATAACATTTCAAAGGTTTACACCGAATAGCGGTACCCTAAGTGTAACCCTGCCTTGTTGGATATATATAAAATTTACTTCCCTTTCTGTGCACTAGCTTTTTATAGAAATTTCGGTAGAGTGCCCCCTCATCCCAAATTTCTACAAACAACCAGAATACAACATAAACAACAGCAGAGAGCTCTGCCCTCTTTAACCAGTCAACAAAACATCAACAGCCAAAAAGAGGGGAAGGGAAAACATCACCCATAACCACTGGGCCTACTCCTAAAATACTTTACAAATAAACCTCAATTCATTACAATAAATATCAAAACCAAAAGAAAAGTTAGTCGAGCCCTTAGTTTCAAAAGGGGAGGCTCACCGCCACACGCCTCAACCCTAAGACGAGGGAGGTGGATCAGGTCCAGAGGCGCTATCTGAAAAATTTAAAATTTGAAAGGGTTAGTCAAAACTCAGTGAGCAGATAATAGATTTCAAAAAAATTAATTCAAGATTCACATCCAATAAATTATGGTGTATATAACTAAACCATCACGCTTCACAATCTAATAAAACCCACAACCCATCATGTGGAAGAGGACCCATTAAAACCTGAGTCTCTTGGTGTGATCTCCTAATGAAGGTTTACCACTAGGTTAGACAAGCAACGGCTATACCGTGTTGGTAGCTCCTTCCCCGTCTCACTCGGGTGGCTACGCCTAACAGGCAGCCCCTTTTATCTACCTTTCTTATTTGTAGGTCATGATTCATCTGTTCTGGGGGCGGCTACACCTCGTTGGCAGCCCTTACCCGCCTCACTCGGGTGGCTCCACCTAATGGGTAGCTCCTTCTCCACCTAGATTCCTTTACAACACATAACTTGGTCTAATGAAGGACAATAGGGTACACTCCTAGGCGATACACACACAGAGACCCACAATTTTAAGTTCCCATACCTACATATATATATACGTCATTAGCCAATTACTATTATTTAATATGTACTTTTCGTTAATGTTGTGCTTATACAAGGAAGTTGGATTAAAGGAGACCAGACTTGTTCAACTAATAGCAATTATTCAATCAATATCAACGCATAATGTTATAATATATATGTATATATATATATATATTAACAACTTATTAGGACCAATAATAAAAATAATGAAAAGAAAATAAACATACAAATACAAGTAAGGATAGAACAAAAATAAATAAATACCTAAGGGTTACTTCTCAGCAACTTCTCCCTCAAATTTAAGTTATTGCCAAGAAAATGAGTCCACACATACACATATACATATATATACATACTAAGCAATATTTTATCCCACTCAGAGCAATTTTCAAGCAGAAAATAACAGCATTAAGATTTATGGTGACAGTAAATGCTTTGAAATCTATTATTTACTCGCAAATGGTGCCCAACACTAGCACGCTACTTGTTTCTCCTTGAAAGGTTGGTTTCCTTCACTGCCAATGCTCATGGAGCTTCTTGGCAACACAGACCCACCAAATCATCACATAGGTTCACGATGATTACTCTTACATTCAGTTAACTCCGTATTGGCTATCAAACAACTTTCTTCTTCCTTTTTTTTTTATACTGAATTATACTCATACTCTAACAACAACCTATAACTTGAATCCTTCCATATAAATCCTATTCCATCATTTTAAATTCCTATATTATTCTAAAGAAGCAACAAATTAACAATTTCTGCATATCCCGTACAGAAAGAGAACCCAAAAATTGAAACCCTCTTTCCTTGCCCTCCTTCGACCAGACAAGCAAGAAAAAGAAGAATCTCTCCATCCTTCCCATTCCTTGGAGTAGGAAAGGCCAGAGATGGAGGAAATGACCGGAATCTACGGGATTAAAGGAGAACACAGCACCAAAAACGAAGATTGGGCGTGGGAGAGGCAGAAGACGCTCACCTAAACTGACAGCATTTCTAGCTCGCTGTCTCGCCTCGCCGGACCTGCAGCAGCAGCAAGGAAGCTGGGAGAAGCTTCTACGACGCCGGCGAGGGTCCTTTAATGGAGGAAAAGCGCTGACAGCTCGGAGGAGGGAGCTTCGCACGCGTCTGGGAGAAGGAGGGAATAGCGACGAAGGAGGGAGCTCGAGAAGCTCTGTGTAGCGCCGGAAATCGCTTCACAGGTGAGGAGAAAAACGCAGCAGTCTTACCGGCGAAGAAACTCGCGACCTCCAGGGAAAAAGGGCGACGCGCTGGTTACAAGGAGAACAGCTTCAGGAACAGAAGAGCAGAGGAGGATATCCACGGAAGAAAGAGGCAAGAATCAAGAAGGAAGAAACGGACAAAAGCTGAAAAGGGGATAATAATAATAATAATAATAATAATAATAATAATAATAATAATAATAGTTAAATTAATAAATAAATCCCCCTTTTATATTTTTTTTCCCGGTTCTTACAAAAAAATATTTTAAAAATTAAAAAGTCTAGATATCAAATAAAATGAAAGGATGAGGAACGGAAAACAAAATAAATGATTGAGAGAAATTTTTTTTTACTTTTAAATTTCCTAAACCTTTATAAGATATTAAATTAGAAGTTTGTCATTTTTATTTTTATTATTCTATAAAATCTTATAAAATTATTAAACTATCTTGTTCTTCGTAAATATACAATCAATAATATTTTATCACGACGTATATTAAGTCAATATGAAAAGTATTAGTTATATTATACCGATTTTTTATACACAGATAAATTTTATTCTTTGAGGAATCTTATGTAAATATAATTTTTTTAAGGCAGGTTATATATATATATATATACATACATACATACATATATATATATATATATAATTCGTCTATATACGTGCAAAAAATTGAAGGGTGACCAGGGCCTCATCCTGCGGGGCGTAGATATAATATTCCAATCTAGTCCTTGCTGTCTTGAGCATACCATCCCTGTTTTTATATAAATGATGGCAACAGTATTAGTACGTTAAATTAAATGGAAAAATTAAAACAAAATACATTAAATGATTAAATTAAAATTTGTGTCAAACATAAGAGAATAAATAAAATTTTTACTTTTTAATTATGGACATGAATGAATATATATCTCATATTTATTGAGAAAATGTAGTACACACTAAAGAGAATAAAATCATCTGCATAAAATATACGACATGCCGTGCACTTGGGGAATTTAACGTTGTTTATTTTTTGTTTTTCAAAGTTTAAAGTTTAAGATAGAAAGTAAAAATTACAATTGTGAAGATAAAAAATTTTAACTGTGCAATACAATCAAAATTACATAGAGAGGGAAAAAAAACAAATCATTTATAAATCTAAATTGAAAAACGCCATCAAAAGAAGAAATATTTAGTGAACAGAAGAAAAAAAAACAGAACAAAGAAGGTGAAGGAGAAAATCAAAAGTCATAACCTATGGAGTGTAACGGAGAAATTAACAAGGAGATTTCTAGACTTTGGAATTGGATTTGCACCTTAATTGAGGAAGCTATAGTGTAACGGAGATATGCTTCAATCATTACTATTTAATTTTGAATAAATTACGCTAATTTCCCTTGAAATTTAGAAACCCCTCCTTTAATTGATTTTTTGTGAAAAAAAATTCATTTTTTGTATAACATGATATTCTAATTTTATTCTTAATATGATTAAAGATCATTAAATTGATGTTAAATTCTAACATGAACTATGATTTTATTTTTAATTTAATAGTAAAAAATTATTAAGTTATTTTATTTTATTTTGAAGGAAACACATATGGTGTGAGAAGTTAATTTGATCAATAAAAAATAGAATAAAGCAGAGCTCAGTTTGATTTTTAAAATAAAAAAAATCATATACATATATATAATTTAGTCGAAACCCAACAAAAATTAGTATGATTTAATTTTTAATTTTCACCTCTTCTTTTGTTACTATTTTCCCAGCGTTCACATCGTGATTAGCCCCAAAACATGACTTAAAAATTTGATTGACACCCTAAGCGCTTGAAATGAGTTATCTTTTTATTCAAAATTTAATTTGCATTTGGAATTATGAAGCAGACATCATACTATGGAATGACAAGAAATTCAAAAATGAACATGACTACTCAGCGATTTTACTAATTAGACTTGTGAAGGTGATCAAAATTACGTAGAGAGAGCAAACGGGGGGAAAATATTTCGTTAATTTAACTTGAAATCGGCCATCAAAAAGAAGAAATATTTGGGGAAAAAATAAGGAAAGATGAAGAAGAAAGACAAGGGAAAAGGAGAGAGAAAGTTGAATTCATGTCATACGAAGTAATTTTTGGGAGAGACATTTGTGGTCACTAATCTTTTTGGAAAGTAGAAACACCACAAATTTCGTCAGATTTTGATAATCAAAATTGATTTATTGTATAAGCAGCCCATCAGTCAAATTTGGAAAAAAAATGACATGTAAGATCCAACAAAATTTCAAATTCGCATTTTCCATTGCTAGCATTTTAAAAATGGATTAGAACGGTATGGTTATGTTAAATTAGAAAGCTAAATTGAATCAAAATCAATTAAATAATTAAATCGGAACTTGAATCGAATTTAAGGAACTAAAATAAAATTTTTTATTTTAATTATGGATGTGAATGAATCATAGATATTTTCGGAAATATAGAAAACACTAAACAGATGAAAAACTAATGCATAAAATTTAATTGCTAACTCACAATCTTTTATTATTAACTAAGCTAACCATTATAAGTATAGAGAGAGAGAGAGAGAGAGAGAAGTGCGAGTAAAGTTTCACATTCCAAAGTCTTCTATCGTTATTCTTGTTTTTTCATTTTTTAGGCTCTATTTTTATTTCTCTTTAAACTCTCAAACGTACCTTAAAATTTGAACTTGTAAATCATCTTCGACTTCAAGCATCATCCCTTTTCACAACAATACTTAATTTTGAGTACATTTTGTTAACATCTCTCCAGATTTGATTAAATTACATATCATGCCCATTTTGTTTAAAAAATAACATCCAACTCTGTTAATATTTTGATATATATTATAAAATTTTTTAATTTATTTTATAACAAAGAAATATCGTTTTATACAATATGAGACTATTATCTTATTTTTAATATAATAGTAAAGGTAGTTAAATTGATGTTAGCTTCAACATGAAGATGATTTTATTCTTAATATAATAATAAATATCGCTAAATAATATTCTTAAAAAAATGAATAATATTTTAAAAATTTTAATTAATAGAAAATAGATTAAGGAAGGGCCAAGTATACTTTTTAAAATTAAGATAAATATTAATCATAATTTAATAAAACATTAAGAGAGATTAGGGTTATTTTATCTCTATTTTTCACATCTTCTTTTTGTTAAATTGTAACTATATTGCCGGATTATCCAATTTGGCAGCTGGAATTATGAAACAGATAACACATTAAGGAGTGATTAGAAATTCTAAACTAAGTAGGACTTCTCATTAATTTTTTTAAGGAGAATTATAAATAAGGATCTAGATTTAAAAATATTTATTTTGAAAGATCTGTTATCAATAAGTACCATTAGTTTTAGTTAAACTTAATAATAATTTATCTTAAAATAATAATAATAAATCTTTTAAAATAAATATTTTTAAATTTGGGTCTTTTTTTATAATTCTTTTACTTTTCTAAGTGAATTTGTGAAGGTGACCAAAATTATTTAAATAAAGTAAGCAAAATCCAAAAAAAAAATCTTTTATCAACTTAAATTGGAAGTGGCCATCACATCAAGAAAAGAAGTATTTACTCAACCAAAATATAAAAGGAAGAGGAAGGAGAAAGGAAGAATGGAGGGTAAAAGTCTTGGTCTATATGAGACACATTTGTGGTCAAACTGTGTTAGGTAGGCTGGAAAGAAAAGGAAATAAAAGACAGAGAGATAAAATGTGAGAAAATGATGTCTGGTAGGATGGAGATTGAAAAATAAAAGTCTGAAGTCATGCACTTTGGAGGGTCTATACGAGACACATTTGTGGTCAAAGAGTGTTAGGTAGGTTGGAAACGAAAGGAAATGAAAGGCACAGAGAGAGATGAAATGTGAGAAAATGATGTTTAGTACGATGGAGATGAAATCATAGACGGATTTCAAAATTATTGTTTTATGACATCGTTCATTCCATCAGAATTTGAAAGGGAAGTTATTGTTTGAAACGTGAAGAGAAGAAAAAATCATTTTGTCCCCAAGTGGTGTTTTATATTAAAAGATTTTAAAATTTAAAATTATTTAAAAAAATTTTAAAAAATTAAATTGAGATCCATAATTGTAATTTTTCTGTGTAGTTAAAATTGTTTACCTTTAGATTTTTTAGAATAAGAGAGATTCTTAAGTACTCTTAGCCACAACATTTACATTTTTTCAATAAAAAGAGTTTAAATCAAATAAAATGGAATCTATATATTAATTAAAAAAAATGCCAAGTTATATAATTATATCGTGCATTCAATTACCCACTATTTTATTATCATATAAATGGAGTGATATATAGGACTTACACTTTATTATCCATTATAGAAGGATTTATTATATGATTTAGTTCTATTCCACTACTTAGTATATAAATGACATGATATAGTAATTTTAAAATTTAAGGTGATTTGATATAAAATTATAAATACCTTTAATTCGATGTTCTCAATTGTAATTTCTTTTGTTTTATCGTAATAAACAAAAATGATTTTTTTAACTCTAAGGGTATTTTAATTATTTGTTCACATTTTTATTCATATATTATTTTTGCTTTACAAAACATGAAAATAGAAAGATATTCTTATTTATTTTTATATTATACTAAATGTGATTTTAGATCAAATAATTTCATTCCATTCTTATTTCTATTCTCCTTTGTATTACTTTAAAAATAGTTTCACTTTGCTTAACATAAACCAAGTAAAAAGTACAAAGGTCATTATCTCATTGAGGCATAGACAAGAGGCAGAGGTGAAATTCTTTTAGTTCAAAATTGTAAATTATAATATATAATATTTTTTAAAAATATAATTATATATATGTGTATGAGATGAAAGATAATATATTGTATTAAAATTAAATAAGTTAACCGCTGCAATAGTTTGTGTAGTGCCCCAATATAAAATATTTATGAAGGAATATTTTTTAAATAAGTCCTATTATATATTATTTATTTCATTGGCCAACTTTCTATTAATTATAAACTAATTTCAAAGAACAAAAAGAGAAGATTTATTGACAATTTGATGATAATGATAAGAAAGCAATTTATCAAAGCTATACGTGAGAACTTATTGAAAAGGTATAGATAATGCAAATGCAAATAACAAATTGAAAAATATTTTTAAAAAGTTGAAAAAACATCTTTTAAAAATTAAAAAGTCTGGATATCAAATAAAATGAAAGGATGAGGAACGGAAACCAAATTAAATGATTGAAAGAAAATTCTTTTTACTTTTTAATTTCCTAAACTTTTATAAATATTAAATTAGAAGTTTGTCATTTTTAATTTTATTATTCTATAAAAGAGTTATAAAATTATTAAACTAACTTGTTCTTTGTAAATACACAATCAATAATATTTTATCACGACGTATATTAAGTCAATATGAAAAGTATTAGTTATATTATACCAATTTTTTATACACAGATAAATTTTATTCTCTGAGGAATCTTATGTAAATTTAATTTTTTTAAGGCAGGTTATATATATATATATATATATATTCATCTATATATGTGCAAAAAAATTGACACATGACCGGGGGCCTCATCCTGTAGGCGTAGATATAATATTCCAATCTAGTTCTTGCTGTCATAAGCTTACCATCCCTGTTTTTGTATAAATGATGGTAACGGTATTAGTACGTTAAATTAAATGGAAAAATTAAAACAAAATACATTAAATGATTCAATTAAAATTTGAGTCAACATAAGAGAATAAAATAAAATTTTTACTTTTTAATTATGGATATGAATGAATATATATCTCATATTTATTCAGAAAATATAGTAAACGCTAAAGAGAATAAAAACATCTGCATAAAATATACTGCACGCCGTGCAGTAAGGGAATTTTAATTTTTTTTTTGTTTTTTAAAATTTAAAGTTCAAGATAAAATGTAAAAATTATAACTGTAAGGATAAAAAATCTAATTGTGAGAAAAATTTTATTTTAAAAATTTTAACTGTGTGCAGTACAGTCAAAATTACATAGAGAGAGAAGAAAACACAAATCGTCTAAAAATCTAAATTGAAAGCGGCCATCAAAAGAAATATTTAGTGAACAAATAAATGAACGAAGAAATATTTAATGAACGAAAGAAAAAAAAAAGAATAAAGAAGGTGAAGGAGAAAGTCAAAGTCATAACCATTTGAGTGTTCTTGGGAAAGACATTTCTGGTCACTAATTTAAGCGGGAAAGGTGTCCCTTCCCGGGTTTCATTCTCTATCTACATTTCTTTTTTTTTTGGATACACGTCTACATGTTCCTTTAATTGGCATTCTTTGTTTTGATGGATTTCACAGCCTTCAACAGATTTTGACCATCAAGATTGACATACTGTCTAAGCAGCCCATCATTTAAATTTGGAGAAATGAAAAGAAAGACATTTAAGATCGAACGAAAATTTATATTGGCATTTTCTATTAAATTTTGGACTGTGTTAGCATTTGAGAAAAGGATTGTAACTCTAATTAAATTGAAATAACATAAAATAAAATAATTAAATTAAAATTTGAGTCAAATTTATAGGACTGCAAAACATTTTTACCTTTTAATCACAAATTGTACATGGGTCAGATATCTTGTTAAAGGAATCGAATTATATGTAGGTGTTTAATTAAATGAGCTTATAAAAATATTAATTTTTTAAGGTGTGGGCTTTTATATGTGGAAGACTATTAAGACTTCAGTTATGAATGATAGACTCATAACTGAAAGTGTTTAACCTAATAATGATATATTAGGGTTATAATCTGTAAATCGATTACAACTATATTAATGCCTCTGTTTCAGTGAATTCCTAAGACGAATTATCAAGGCTTAGAAAGTTCTTAACATCAAGTTTTGCTTTCATTATGAATCAAGATAAGTATTCTTCACTATATTCATTAAAATATTACTGTCTAATAGATTTACATGAATTTACATATCTTATGTTTTTTTATTGTAAGAATCACCAATTAAAGTTTTTTAATTATGACTTTATATTGATTAAGAGAACATTTTTCTTTTTATGTTTTATCTTACAAGTGATAAATTACTAACCTTAGAGGTTTTATTGTCATACAAATTTTACCACTTGTAAGCTCCTTATGCATTTTTTCTTATTTATATCACGGATATGAATGAACATATATCTTACATTTATTCGGAAAATATAATGAACACTAAAGAGAATAAAAACACTTGCATAATGGCCTGAAGAATCAATTGCCAACTCATGTTATATATAATTCAGTTATACCGGGCCTTTTTAAGTTCCTGAAGTTTAAATGTTTGGAAGAATTTTTTTTTTAACCGAAAGATATCATAAATTACTCTACTGTCATGAAAAAAAAAATTAAAGGTTTCACATTTTTAAAATTTATGAGACCATATGATAAATTTAGCTTATTAATTATTTAATGGGTCAATGCCTAATAATGATATCGCAGGAAGTAAGCAGGAGATCAGTGAAAATTGTTGCGTAAAAACCACAATCTAACAGTATAGAAAATGGAGTTTATTTAGTATCTGGTTTTTATATGAAATGTGTTTTGCTTTTTTCAAAAAACATAAACTATGTTTTGGCCACAAAAAAAAGTCAACCATAACTTATTGTTTGAAATAAAGTAAATTGTACAAATCTCTCCTATATATTTTTTAAATGTATAATTTAGTCCAATTTTATAATGTATTTTTATTAAAATTAGATGACAAAGTGTTTTTCAACTAGCTCTTTAAATTGTAAAATTTTAACTATTTTTTGTTTTTCCAAGTTCCCCAAATCTTCTAAAATACTTTGTACTTACGATTTTTTTATTGAAAAAAAAAAAGATTGTTTTTAAAATACTCTTGTTTATCATACTTCTATAAAATATGAGCTTAATATATATTTAAGTAAAAAATTTTAACACTGTGCCTACCAAATTTAACCCGCTTCTGGGGAAAAATAGATAATGCATCTATCTTTATATAAAAATACACACACACACACACACACATATATATATATGAAGTAATTCAAAGAGAAGAAACAAATAGAAAACTAACAAGATCAATAATTTCGTTCTTTGGATTATGAAAAGGGGCTATAGGTGAAAAGCCTCTGTGAATGGCACAATCCAAAATTGTTAGGCCGTAATTAGCACATAGATTAAGCAACCTTCAGGCTTTCTTAGCCCTGCAAGTTTAATCTATGCAATTATATACATAAACATCTCAACAAGGAACACATATACGTACACAAACCAAATTGTATATTCTGGGGCCATCCAAAAATTTTTCCCCTTGAAATTAGACATAAGGAGATGCAACTTTAATATAATAATAAAGATATTTAAGTCAAATTCTTTTGGGAAGAAAAGTATATTGTATGAAAAAGTTATTTTCATCGACAAAAAATAAATTAGAAAAAAAGTTGTGTGTAATTTTTAAATAAAAAAATATAACGTGTAATTTAATCAAATGTAAAAAGGAAAGCATGACTTAAAACGTTTGACGAAGCACTAGGCGGTTGAGATGATTTATCTTTTTCAAATTTGGCTGCTGGTATTATGAAGTAGACAACATATTATGGAGTGATTGATTAGAAAATCTATAAACTGAATATGACTACTCATTGGTTTTACAAAGTAACCTTGCGAAGGTAATCAAAATTACATAGAGACAGAAGAAAAACAAATCTTTTGTCAATTTAAACTGAAAGCGGCCATCAGAAAAAGAAATATTTAGTGAAAAAAATAATAAACGAAGAGGATGAAGTAGAAAATTGAAGGCATGCCTATGGAGTATCCTTTTGGAGAGACATTTGTGGTCACGAATTTAAGTGGAAAGTAGAAAGGTCACTGAAGCGTAGATATAACATTCGAATCTAGTCCTTGTCATTGTCAAGGCATCCCTTCCCAGTTTTCATTTCTCTCTATTTACATCTTCCTTTGATTTGTATTCTTTGATGGATTCTACGGCTTTAAACATACATTTTATTTTAATTTTAAATTTTTTAATTAAAATATCTTCTATTAATTCAAATATATATTGGATGATTTTTAGGTTAATAGAGATTATTTTTGTAAAAAAAATTAAGATTTAATTAAAATATAATATGCATTTTGTTTTTTTAAAAAATGTATTTATTCTTTAAAAATAAGGAAGAACTTCATGTAATTTTAACAAAATTAAAGGAAAAAAACCAATATAATTTATCTCTTAAAATATTAGTGACTTTTTTTTTTCATATAGGTGGATGTAAGTAGTTTGGATAAGCCTAACCACGTTAAATTATTTCTGGATAATTTGATTGGATGATGCAAAAAAAAGAGAATGTAAAAAATGAGTAAATATGATAAAAGATAATTTTTATATTTCTACTTTTAAGAAAGTGAGCTAATAAATAAAATAATAAATATTAAAATATAATAGATATTAGACAAATGATATTAAAAAAATGCATCAATAATACATAGTACCAAACAACTACTTTAGTTTCAAAATAGCGTAATGATCTCATCAACCCAGGTGTATGCTATGTAGCATGTACCCGAGTCTTGAAACAGGTCATTCGTTTACAATGTTTTCATTTAAAAAGTCATCATTAACTATGAAAATTAAAATATAAAAGTAAAACAAAAAAAACTATGGAAACCAAATATGCAAGTTATAAAAAAAAAAAAGCTAACATTCATGTTGCACAATAATTATTGATATGATCAATAAACAGCCCCCCCAAAAAAAAAAAACTTTAATCATTTTGCAAACTGTTATCATGTGTTTTGAAAATCAAATAATAAGTTACTATAGCAAGCAAACGCTTTCAACTAACTTTCGTTAAATAGTTAAAGGGGATCCGATAGACATGTGGAATTTTCTAGTTTGCCAATCAAACAATTGTACTAAGAAAAAAGAACCTAAAATAAAACAGTTATAAAAGAAAAGGAAAGAGAAAACCTCCTCTCTCCCCATTTGCTTACTGAAAAATACCAAGAAACGCCGCCGGAGACACAAACCAAGCACTTGGACTTCACTGTCTGTATCAAACTTGAAGAATTTTAGAATAGAAAGCTATCCTCCTTTCAAAAGTTAGCTCAAAATTTTACAGATTTCATGAGTTCCAGGGTACCAAAACATTGATTCACCCATCAAAATAAAGTTGCACCATGAATGTAACTTAAGCCATAATTTAATTCATCAAAGAAAGATTAATGACTGATATGTATACTTAGGAATCAGGACTCTTCAAAATATCCTTTGTCATGCCTCACAAACGGTCTCCCCATTTAATCATAACTAAAATCATAAATTATGTTCAATGTGAATGAATTTAAGCCAACATTATATAATTAATATAATGCTATATATACTTGGCTACTTTGCTTATATTAATATTAAATGGTCTATAGAAAATATACAATGACAAATAAAAAAAAAATATATCTCTTATAAGCTTAGTGAGACAAAGTTAGGAGAATAATGGGTATAAAGCACCTTGATTTTGTAATGCTGGCCTATGTATAAAATTATTAAACTAACTTGTTATTTGGAAATATACAATCAATAATATTTTATCATTTAAAGTACATATAGTAAGTTAATATGTAAAGTACTAATTATATTATTCTATTTTTTAGCACAGAAAATTTTATATTTTTTGAGAAAGCTTATGTAAATTTAATGTTTGTAAGGCAGGTTATATAACAAATTTTCATCTACATACGTGCAAAATACTGAAGGGGAACCAGAGGGCCTCATCCTATGGGCGTAGATATAATATTCCAATCATAGGCATACCATCCCTGTTTATATATAAACTGGCATGCCCCCTGCAGATTCAGGGGTCCAGATATTTCAGGGGTTCCGGATCCGGTTTATTTATTATCTAGTTTTTACATGAAATTTGTTTTGTTTTAAAAAATCAACTATCAATTATTGTTTAAAATAAAGCAATTTATATCAATCCCTCATCTAATTTTAAGATATACATTTTAGTCTAATTTTATAGTGTATCTTTATAAAAATTAGACAACAGAAAGTGTTTTTCAACTAGCTCTTTAATATGTAAAATTTTAACAATATTTTTTATTTTTCCAAATTCACAAAACTTCTAAAATACTTGTACTCATGATTTTGTTATTGAAGAAGAAAGGCTGTTTTTAAAATACACTTTTTTATTATACTTCTAAAAAATATAAGCTTAATAAATATTTAAGTAAAAAATTTTAAGACTTTGCCTACGAAACTTAACTCCCTTCTTAGGTGTTATTTGTACTGACAAACTTTCTGGAGAAAAACTCCATATGAAGTAATTCAAAGAGAAGAAACAAATACAAAACTGACAAAGATCAATGATTTTGTTCTTTGGACTATGAAGCATAGAGCTTGAAATAGGGCTCTAGGCAAAAAGTTTCTGCGAATGGCACAGCCCAAAATTTGTAGGCTCTAATTAGCACATAGATTAAGCAACCTTCAAACTTTCTTAGCCTAGCATCATAGAACGACTAGTCTAATTTTTAAAATATTGATAAAAAGAAAGGTTCTTGTATTACAATTGATAAGTTATCTTGTTTTGCTAGATTAAAAGATCCATGCCAATATGGCAACTTAAAAGATATTAGCTGGATAGATTTTCTATTCGGATAAGTACGAAGGAATAGGGCAATCCAAAACAAATCCTCTCCTGTATATGATGTTATTTTGTTAAAAAGAAATAATCACAAAGTGTGGAGCCTGATAAGAGAAAGAGTGGAAGCATATAGAATCCACATCACTTAGGCCCTATTTGGCATGGTGAATGGGATAAGACTTGATAGTATAAAATCTAATAGGATAAAGCCTATAAAATTTTAAAATTATGCAGTGTTTGATATAATACTTTATAAGATAATATATCTTATAAGATAATAGTATCATTTATTTGGTAATATACTACATAATACTGAATAGGATAAAAATAAACTCTTTAACAAAAATATCCTTTACTTAAAAAAATATACTATATTTATCTAAATTTATCATGTTATATTAACTTTTAGAAAAAAAAAAAAGAAGTATGAGTGAATAGAGCTACACATAATGTACGGTTATCTAGTGACTTGGATGACTTGATTTTGTTTAGTTACATCGGGCTAAATAACTAAAAAATAATTTTAGCATACTAAGTAAGGTTGGCCATATTAGTCAATTTCAACTAGCGTAATAAAAATTTTATTTTGAAAATTTTATTTGTTTTAAGGACAAAATATAATTTTTAAGGATTTATGTGAAATTTTTATTTTTTAAGAGTCAATTTATAATTTTTATCAAATATTAAAAAAAGAGTGACTTGGTTAGTTTAAAAAACCAATCTAGTTTAACTTCATACTAAACCAACTAGATTGAGGTCGATAATAAATTAGTTTTTACGTAATTTATCCCAATCCTATTAATTTTTTTTTTAAAATTATTTTATAGCGACTTATATAAAAAAATTTTAGTGATAAAATGTAATTTTATAAGAATTTATATAAAAATTTTATTTTTTAAGGTCATTTTATAATTTTTATTAAAAAATTATTTTATAGGGACTTATATAAAATTTTTTTTAGGGTCATTTTATAATTTTTGCCAAAAATTTAAAAATAGCCCAACTAACCCGATTCCAACTAGTATTAATTAAACCCAATCCAACTTAGTCAATAAATATTCCCTTAAGTGAAAGGTTAAAATAAAAAAGTATTAATAAAATTTTATACATTAAAACCTAATTAGGCTTAATCCCACCCCCCAAAATATGATTAGATTATACATCATTTTGATGTATAAGAGAGGCATGATGTATAAGTTTATATAATACATTATATGCTCCAAACAAATAATAAGTTCATAATAAATTGTATTAATTTATACTATCAAATCTTATATAATATACTAAACATACCCATAATTTATCTCTATCAATTAAAATAACATTCTGTTCACGCGCTAACAGGGGATGTTCCAAATTGCATGGTTGTCTAGATAAAGATGGCTTACCTTTTTCCTCCTTTTTTTTTTTTTTTTCAGGGATCCCTATGGGCTTCGGATGAGCATGGCCCTCTTCCCTGGAAAGCCTCCAAATTTGAAGAAAAGCACAGAATTCTTGCCTTCTTCTCATGACTGTGGGTGGAGAATCTTGTAGTTGTTGAGTACACTAGTCAACGGAATATTTAGAATGAGGACCTGGAATATATGAACAAAGCAAAAATTAAGGGATTTATAATGGGGAATGGAAGACTAGTTGCACTAATTTCAATTAAATTTTATTAAAATTTCTTTTTTAACTTTTTTATTTTTGGGGATTGAAGTAGGAATTGAAACAAAAGGTGAGATAAGAATAAAAAAATGTCCATTAAGACCCGAAAGAAAATGCTTCCTTTTTTTTTTTGCCACAAGAAAGAAAATGCTTCTTAAAATAAGGCTTTTCAGAAAATTTGTTTAAAAAAATTGTAATGTTTAAAACATTTACAGAGGTATCAAATATTTCTTTTAAGACAGTAAATATGTAGTTGTTGGACGTCCGGGTTTAGATTTCTAAGGTTGTTGTGAAGTGCCTCGAGACTTTGGAATTTATGTGAGGTTAGTGTTTGGTGAAGCTGTGAAATGGTAAGCGCTTGGATGAGAGATGTGGGAACCTCGTGTTTCAATTGGTTCCGTCAATACTCAATTGTAGAGGGGCTAGCTACGATATGGATGAGGAAGTCGACAATTACATCATATCAATTTGGATGACTAAGAATTTGGTGGTCTCCCCTAACTGTATATTCTGGGGCCATCCAGAATTTGGTAGTCTCCCTTTAAAATTAGACATAAAAAAAAATGCAACTTTAATATAATAGCAATGATATTTAAGTGAAAAGAAAATTGGGCAAAAAAATATATTGTATAAAAAGTTTTTTTATTGACGAAAAATAAATTAAAAAGAAATTTGCATGTGATTTTTAAAATAAAAGAAATACAAGGTGTATTTTAATTAAACATAAAAAGTAAAGCATGACTTAAAAAGTTTGACGAAGCACTAGGTGCTTGAGACGATTCATCTTTTTCAAATTTGGCAGCTGGAATTATGAAGTAGACAACATACTACGGAGTGATTAATTAGAAATTCTATAAACTGAATATGACTACTTACTAGTTTTACAAAGTAATCAAAATTATGCAGAGATATTAAAAAAGAAAATTTGTCAATTTAAATTGAAAGCGGCCATCTAAAGAAAAAATATTTGGTGAACAAAGAAATGAACGAAGAAGATGAAGGAGCAAGTTGAACTCATGCCTATGGAGTGTTCTATGAGAGAGCTATTTGTGGTCATTAATTTAAGTGGAAAGTAGAAAGGTAATTGAGGTGTAGATATAATATTCAAATTTGGTTCTTGTATCACAATTTAAAACAATGACTTGAATTGTGTAAGTTCTGAGAAATTAGTGAGTAAAGTAAACTATTAAGTTGTCTTTTCTAATGTCCAATTGGGCAACCCAACTATAAATACTAATTAACTCCAAGTTATAATTTAGAAACCGTATTTGGCTTGGTTATTATATCAGCTAAATTTTCTTTAATGTCAATTTTTTCAGCCACTATGAGACGTTGAGATATAATCTCCTGGATGAAGTAAAATCTGACATCAATATTCTTGATCCTTTTGTGATACCTTTAATTTTGTATATTTTTTTGAAACCAGACGTGATGCAAAGGCCATAGGTGGTTTCCTACTTATTCTTGTAAAAAAAAAAAAAAGTCATTCTTTATCTCAAATTTAAAGTTTATTCTTTTATATTCAAAAAATATATTTTTTTATTTGATTTTTTTTCTTTTAAATGTGATACTTATACTCTAAAAGGATCTATAGCGGGTTTGATCTCTTATGCTATTTATAATTTATAAAATATATTTAAAAAAATTTGCTAAAATTACAAAATAGCTCCTAAAAATCTTTTCTTTTCACTTCAGCTCTATATATATATATTGCAATTTATAATGATCACAGGGCTAGGCCGGGCTGATGAACACTATTCCTCATAAATTTAATAAATCCTTGGCTGATAATTTTAAGGTATTCCACTATAAATTATATAATTAGTTAGGCACATTACAAGAAAGAAAAGAATCAAAGACAGAAATCCCATCGCTGACTTAGGATAATTCCATCTCTGCTGTGCTGCAAAAGGAAAGAATATAAAATGCAATCTGTAAGGAAGCTGAGAGGATTGCAAATAATGTTACACCGTATTGCCTCTCGTCATAAAATAAAGTTTTCAAACGGTGCTAAAATAAAGTTGAAGATTTGAAGCTTTTATATCAAAGATTTATGAACATTAGAGAGCTGAAGAAATTAACGTGGAGATTTCTAAAGTGTAGCGGTGATCTGCTTCAATCATTACTGTTTAATTTTGAATAAATTATGCTAATTTCTCTTAAAATTTAAAAACCTCTCCTTTAATTGATTTTTTGTGAAAAAAATTCATTTTTTGTTTAACATAAGATTATAATTTTACCCTTAATATGATTAAAAATAATTAAATTCATGTTAAATTTTAACATAAACTATGATTTTATTTTTAAGTTAATAGTGAAAATTGTTAAACAGTTTTATTTTATTTTATTTTATTTTATTTTTGAAAGAAACACATATGCTGTAAGAAGTCAATTTCATCAATAAAAAATAAAATAGAGCAGAGTTCCGATTAATTTTTAAAATAAAAAAATTATATATATAATTTAGTCGAAATCCAACAAAAATTAGTATAATTTACTCTTTAATTTTTACCTTTTCTTGTGTTATTAACTCCCAACGTCTACGTCCTGATTGGCCCCCCAAACATGACTTAAAAATTTGACTGACGCACTAGACGCTTGAATTGATTCATCTTTTTATTCAAAATTTAATTTGCAATTGGAATTAAAGTAAACATCATACCATGGAGTGATAAGAAATTCTAAAATGAACATGACTACTCAGCGATTTCACTAATTAAACTTGTGAAGGTGATCAACATTACGTAGAGAGAACAAAGGGGAAAAAAATTCGTTAATTTAAATTGAAATAGGCCAACGAAAAGAAGAAATATTTAGCAAACGAAAGAATGAAAGATGACGAAGAACAGAAAAAGAAAGAGAGAGTCGAATTCATGCCTTATTAAGAGATCTTTGGAAGAGACACTTGTGGTCACCAATTTTTGTGGAAAGTAAAAAGGTCACTAATTTCGTCAGATTTTGACAATCAAAATTGATTTATTGTCTAAGCAGCCCATCATCAAATTTGGAATAAAAAATGACATGTAAGATCCAACAAAAATACAAGTTCGCATTTTCTCCAACAATACCGTTTTGAAAAAGGATTATAACGGTCTGGGTATGTTAAATTAGAAGGTTAAATTAAAACAAAATAAATTAAATAATTAAATCGGAATCAAATTTAAGGAACTAAAATAAAATATTATCTTTTAATTACGGATATGAATGAATCACAGATATAGCGAACACTAAATAGAATAAAAACGTATGCATAAAATTTAATTGCTAACTCACGTTTATTAGAAAAATATACTATCTTTTATTATTAACTAAGCTAACCATTATATATATATATATATATAGAGAGAGAGAGAGAGAGAGAGAGAGAGAGGTACCGATAAAGTTTCACACCCCAAAGTCTTCCATCGGTCATTTTTTTTTTAAGATCTATTTTTATTTCTCTTTTAACACTCAAACATACCTTAAAATTTTAACTTGTAAATCATCTTGGACTTCAAGATTCATCCCTCTTCACAACAATATTTAATTATGAGTAAATTTTGTTAACATCTCTTTAGATTTGATTAAATTACATATCATGCTTTTTATACAATATGAGACTATTATTTTATTATTAATATAATAATAAATATCATTAAATAATATTTTTCTTAAAAAATACATATTATTTAAAAAGTTTTAATCGATAGAAAATAGATTAAAGCAGAGCTAAGTATACTTTCAAAATAAGATAAATATTAAGAATAATTTAATAAAATATTAAGAGAGATTAGGGTAATTTTCTCTTTGATTTTCACCTCTTCTTTTCATTAAATCGTTACTATCTTGCCCATGTCCATTTTGGGATTATCCAATTTGGCAGCTGGAATTATGAAACAGACGACATATTATGGATTGATTAGAAATTCTAAACTGAATATGACTCCTTATTAATTTTTCTAAGTAAACTTGTGAAGGTGATCAAAATTATGCAAAGAAAACAAATCACAAGAAAAAAAATAAATCTTTCATCAATTTAAATTGGAAGCAGTCATCGCATAAAAAAAAAAAAGAAATATTTAGTGAACCAGAAAGTAAAAGGAAGAAAAAGAAGGAGAAAAAAAGTTTTTTTTAGGGGGCTTGGAGTCTAAGTCATGCACTTTGAAGTGATTTAAACGAGGGACATTTGTGTTCATTAATTTAAGTGGAAAGTAGGAGGGTCATTGAAGTGTAGACAGGGGGAGGAGGGTGGAATTCTTTCTTATTTCAAGATTGTAAGTTACAATATATAATATTTTTTTGAAAAATAAAAATCTGAAGTCATGCACTTTGAAGTGGTCTGTAACAAAAACATTTGTGGTCATTAATTTAAGACTGTGGTCCAAGAAAGGAGATGAAAGGGAAAGGATGAGGGAGATGGAATATGAGGAAGTGATGTTTGGTACGATGAAGATGGAATCATAGAAGGATTCCAAAATTATTATTTCGTAACACTATTTATTTCATCAAAATTTGGGAGAGGAGTTATTGTTTGGAATATAAAGAGAAGAAAAATATATTTTGTACCAAGGTGATGTTTAATATTGAAAGAATTTAAAATTTGAAATTATTTTAAAATATTTAAAAACAAAAAATTTGAATTTGAAGTCTAGAACTATAATTTTTTCTGTGTAGTTAAAATTTATTGTCTCTAATTTATTTAGAATAAAAAAAATCCTTAAATATTCATAGAGTGTCATATTATTTATACTTTCTCTAATAAAAAAAAATTAAATCAAATAAAATAGGACTCGCATACTAATAAAATAATGCTAAACTATATAATTCCATTATCACATAAATAAAGTGATATATATATATAGGACCCACACTATATTACCTACTATAGAAATATTATTGTGTGGAGTTTATTATATAATTTAGTTCTATTTAACTAATTAGTATATAGATGACATAGCACACTACGTATATGTAAGAATTTTTCTTAGAATAATTTCAGATTTTAAAGTCATTTGATGAGTATATTTTACATGCTTAAATAGATATAATTTTTAGATTTGAAATAATATAAATTTTAAATATTACATGGATAATAAATTAATTCTATATATATCTCTTTCCATAAGTTAGTTAAAAAAAAAGGAAATTTTATTACATAACTTATCTATCTTCCCTTTTTAGTATTTGTGCAAAAAGAAGATCAAGATAAAAATGTAACAGAAAAGACTTATACATATCTCTTTTGAGATTTTAAAAAAAAAAAGATAAAGATAGAGATAAGACAAAAAATGCCCATAAAAGTAGAGGTTGAGGGTGCACAAAAAATAACTCAAATTCAAGACATATTCTTGTTCCTCTCTTCCCATATATTCTTTTCATTTTCTTTTTCTTTTTCTTTTTACCTCTTTGAAGCCATGAGTGGCTAGTTTTTTAATTTCTTGGTCAAGGTTATTAAAGGTTTGACTTAATGAACAATTTGTAGGAGTTTTGATTTTTTTTTTCTTTCTGAATATTGAAATATTTCTATTTTTATGACATTATTATTTATTTAATTTAAATTGCTACCTTATTTTAATTAAATAATTATCTCTATTTGAATTTGTGAATTCATACTTATTTATTAGATTTAATAGAGTAGCTGTAACACTAGTTTTCCATAAAAGGTCAAAAACTAAGAATTTTTAAATGAAGTTCCATAAATCATATAAATAATGGTCAAACAAAATTAGAGAGATAAACTAAACCTCTAAAAATGAGGATATCAAGCTTGAGATACCCGAAATCTCAAGCTAGAAAAGCTATAAAAAATTACAAAAATATGTAGTGGTATTTTCATAATTTCGAAAAAATTTTGAAAAACTCACATGTGAGATTTTTAAATAAAAAAATTGAATTTCTTGGAATTTTCAAGGACCCAAAAAATCACATGAATCTCTAGAATAGTTAAAACTCTTCCCGTAAATGATTTCGGTCATCAATTGACCAAATAGTTCAAATTGGTTTCAAATTTAATTTGGGAGAAATCAAAGGCATTTTATCAGTTAGAAGACCTAAATTTTATGATAAAAAAGATAGTTCTAAAAAAGAAATTGCAATAAGGCTAAATGGAGAAATCATGGTTTAGGGATTAAAATGAAAAATGGAAAAGTGTAATAACTTTACCTTTTTGCTTCTTAAAAATGTCCAGTCCTTCTCCTTTCTCTCTATCGATACTTTTCTAGTTTTGAGAGGGCTTAGGAGATGCACCAAGAGGGAAGAGAATAAGCTTCAAAAGGGTGAGGAATTCTTTGCTTTTTCACACTCTTTGCTTATTTAAATTTGTTCCCCTCTTCCTCCTCTCTCTTTTTATGGTTTTATTGTTTAAATTGGTATTGGTTTATGGCTAAGTTAATGGAGGGAGGAGAAGATTTAGGAGAACTCTTGGGAGCATAAGGAAGAGCTCTTAGAAAGCTTGAAAGCAAGGTATGGTGCATATTGTAATTTTGCTTCCTCTTACTTCTTCTTTCCCCTTGAGTTTTGGCCAAAAATAGATGGGTATGTAAGAGTCTTAGTTCTAATTCAAACATGCTAGGGAAAGAGGTTTTAGAGTCTAAGGAACTTGAAGGAAGCCATAGGATCCAAAAACAAGCCATAGAAATCAATTTGTGACACTTAAGGAATTTGATATGTATATGAAAATTTGTAACTTTCTAAAGGTCCTACAACTTATGTAAGAGTATGAATAAGGTCCCAAGATATTTAGGAAACTTTACAAGGGCTAATTCCCTAAGAAAACAAGCAAAACTCTATGGGCTCCCACATGAGGCATAGTCTCAGGCAAAGAAAGAGTGAACACCTAGGGAGAGTTTTAATCAATTCTAAAGATGGGAATGACCTAGATATAATTAGTAAACACTAAGAAAGCCATTGGTTTGAATTTAGAGGTCATGGTTTATGTGATGGATATTTAGGCTCCATTTTAAAGTATAAAGGAGCAACTTGAGTTTAACCTCCTTGAATTGATTTGGAAATAACTTTAAAGAGTTTAATTGGAATCATATGATTTAGAATGAATGAGAAATTGGAGCCAAGATCATAAATCCTAGAGGTTGCTTCATTATAATCTTATATAGAACTATATTGATGTCATAAGATAAAGTAGACTTGTATAGAGTTTATGTAAAGTTAGAATGGGTTCCAACGATACTTTTGTGTCTTGTTGGATGTATCTAGGCCAAGCAAATCAAGTTCTCCATCATTGGGTGTGTGAAGTCAAGAAGAGGGGAGAAGTTTCAAGGAGAAAAGTGTGCTCCTAGCCTTGAAATAGCCTTTTATCCTTTCTTGTATATATTTGTCGGGTGATTTAGTGTCTTTGGATACTTGTGTATATGTTTGAATTATGGGATATGCTTATAGCTGTTGTTTCCATGTTATAGTATCATTATGTGCATTAAAAGTGTTTTAAATACAAGATAGATTGAATTGGGTGAGGTTGAACCAAAAGTCTTTTAGATTAGGTAGGAAGGAGCCAAAAGTCCTTAAAAGTAGGTGAGATAAAGTCAAAAGTTTCAATAATAAGTGAGGCTAAGTCAAAATTCTTTAAAAATTAGTGAGGCAAGTCAAAAAGCCCCTAGAAGCTATTTTTGAATGAAATGAATTTAGATGATGTGAAATTATGTTTATGTATATTTACTATAAGCATATAGGGCATAATTGCATTCATTGACATAAAAATGTGCCATTTATGTGTGCATGAAAAGTAGATAGCTATTGAGATTCTTGGAATATATTTTATTACTAACTATGTTTAGGTGAGCCTCAAGGAGCAAAGAATGAGAGCCAAGGAGTGCAAGAGATAACACTTTGATATTAGAATAGGTTTATGTGCATTTTGACATCAAAGTATGTGATTATATGATAAACATAAGATGTAAATGAGGTCTCAAGTGTAAATGTATGTATGTATGATATATGAATCATATATGAGCTTAAAGGAATGAGAATGTGTATTTTTGCCACCCTTGAGCTTAGTTGCATAAGTGTATAAGTCCATATAAGATAGTGATTTTGAAATGTATGATAATTTGAACCATTTGGGATACTTCCCTATGCTGTATTCATGCTTTTAGGTGTGCTCAATTGGCTATAATTTGGTTGGAAGGTCATTTAACACGCTTTTGCATCACTTTGGTCCCTAAAATAACTATATTTTTTACCTGAATCACAAATTGACCACATGGACAAATTTTTATATGAAATTTGGCAAGTATATAAGCCTTATCTAAAGCTTTTCATAAAGCTAAAGACTATCTAATTTGAAACTTTAGAGAATTTATTATGAATTTTTAAAATTAGCTAAATTATGTAAAATTGTCTCAGTCACTATTCATATGGTCAATTTATATTTTTATATCCTTTAGGGGCCAAATGCTTATGAAATTTTGCAAGAATATAGCTAACATTATAAGCTTTCTAGGGCACCTGAGTTTGTATAAAGAGAGTTATGATTTTTTGAAATTAGAGGTCTGGTGGTGCCTGAATACTGTAGCAACCTCTAATGTGTAATGGATTTTGTGGGACAAATGAGCTCATATGCCCTTGAAATTTTTATAACATTTAGGTCTCATTTTAAGGTTTCTATAGCCATTGAGAGAACTTCATTTAAAGCGCTATAGAGGGAGATGTGGATTTTTAAAAATCAGGGTTTATAGTAGTCTGAGAGCACAACCCAATGTATTATTCTATTGATTTCTATAGGCTAATACTATTGTTTTGATCCAGAATCATTTTTAATCATTAGTTGAAATCTATAACTTTTCAGAAAACTATCATTTTCATAATTTTAATTTTTTAAGAATTCGTTATGAATTTTCAAAATTTATATTAGAAAATAGATATTACAACCCAAGAGTAACTTATTGAATTTGTGATATATGGTTCAAAAGCCAAGATAAAAGCCATAAATTATGATGTTTTTAATATACATAAGCATGTTATGGATGAAAAAGAAATTAGGTAAGCTTACATCCCTCATTTGGTCGTTAATAAATTAAGTTGCTTTTAATTACAGATAAATCCACTGCAAAAAGGGTATTTTCATATAAATTGATTACAATAAGCCTTTGTGGCATAAATTGAAGGCTAGGAAGCTAAGATATTATAGTAGCAATTCAACACATTTAATAAATTAAAATTATCTTTGTGTATTGATAAAAATATTTCTTTTATTTTAAAAATGCGAGCATATATATTGTTGAATGGTGATTAGTGACTTTTCTTGTTCTTAACGTTGTTTATAATTTAAATTCTAAGAGCTTATTTGGGATTAATTAATGAACAAGGTTTAATTGGAAAGCTTATTCCCTTTAAACGCCTTTAAGAAAAAGTAGAATATCAAAGCTAATTGATATTTATAACCAATGTATTTTAGAAGAGAAATTATTTATATTTTTTTTAGAGTTTTCAATGATCAAATTGATTGAACTAGACTTGAAATAAACATTGGCTAAGAGTTGATTGCATTGGATTTTTTTAAAAAAATATTTTTGACTTTATTGCTATTTTATTAAAAAGAAAACCTCTTTATTTTCTTTCTTTTATATTTCAATTTTAAGTTAAATAATTTAGTTAGTCTATATGGAATATGACCCTACTTACTTTATTTATAATAAAAATGATTTTAAGAATAGGAAATTATTTTTGGTGGCTTCAACACCCATCAAATTTTGGCACCATTGCCGAGAACTGGGGTCATTATTTAATCTAAATTTTTTATTTTATTTTATGCCTTGTTCTTCTTGCACAAGTGAATTAATATTTGATTTTGAGATAGAGAATGCAACTTGAAGGTTAAGAAAAGAGACAAAGCAACACAAGGTAGCTTCTACTTCTTTTCTTAATGACAATTTAGTTTTAGATTGGTGTGAATTTTTTAGAGAACCTGAAAAGATGGCTGAAGCTAAACCAACTTTGAGAAGGATGGCTAATCCATATGTGAACCAGCAGCCCATGTGCATAGAATTTTTAAATATGGAGGTAAATTTTGAACTTAAGTCTAGTTTAATTCATTTATTACCTACCTTTCGTGGGCATGTAGGTGAGAACCCTTATAAGCACCTAAAAGAATTCCATGTAATCTACTCTAATATGAAGCCTTAAGGAGTGATTGAAGAGCATATCAAATTGTGAACTTTTCTATTTTCGGTGAAATTCAATCAGAATGGTGTGTAACCAATTCAAAATTCTTCTCCTAATATTTCTCTATCCTTGTCACCTAAAAATACCTCTGGTTTGATTTTAATCCTTTTGTTATTTTCGATTAATATTCCTAAACTATTGTTCAAGGTTTTAATTAGTTTGTATTGCTAATCAAAACATAATTGCACTTCTATCTACAACACAAAGCCAAACTATTCCACACTTGACCAGAGACATATGCAGAATCTTAACCTGATTCAAAATGAATTTATTTAGTTAATCAACCAATAAAATCAAATTATATTCTTAGATAGATTAAACGAATCAGAATTCATGCAACCAAAATCATTTAACTAGAATGATAATAAATACAAGAAAACAAAGAGAACAAAAATGAAATACTTTTGAACTCAAAATCCAAACCAAAGTTCTATACAACATGGACTCAAGTTCGCTAAGTTTAGACTCTAGACTGATCACCAAGAAAAATTAGAAAGCAATGAAAAAACGAAAGCAAGAATGAGAAATAGAGAAGATAGAGTATGTATTCTCTAATGATGTTTTCTCCTCCTTAAATAGATGACGTTGGCTTCTTCATTAAGAAAGATCCAAGGGCTAAAATGTGTTGGGTGCATCCAATGGTCCAAAACTATTCACACTAAAAGAAATTCAATATTAATTTTGAAATAACAAAGTCTGCATCTTTGGCCCAATAAGAAAATATCCAAATCCCTTTAATGGCTCATATAACCTGTAAAACACAAATAAAACTAATTGGGTCTCCATTGGAAAAATGTAATAAAAATGAGACTAAAAATCCATTAATATAAATTTAACCTACTTAATATAAAATAAATACAAAGTCATCAAATTAGCCATTATAAATTATTATTAAGACTAAATATGAGGAATATAAAATATAATAATGTCAAAATATCACATATTTTTACCAGGTATAGAGTCGCCAAAGCAGTCATTAGTGAGCAAGGCACACAATTTTGCAATCGTGTAGTTGAAAGCTTGTTAAAAAAAAAAAAAAATATATATATATATATAATGTGACTCATAGAATTTCAATAGCCTACCATCCAAAAACAAGTGTTCAAGTGGAGGTGTCCAATAGGGAGATTAAATTGATTCTTGAAAAGGCTGTTAATCCAAATAGGAAAGATGTGAGCACTTAAGTAGATGATGCTATCCGGGCATACAAAATTGCATATAAAACTTCTATTGATATGTCTTTGTATTGCCTAATTTTTGGTAAACCCTCTCACCTTCCTGTAAAATTGGAGTATAAGACCTATTGGGCTATTAAACAGTGTAATATGAACATGGATGAGGTAGGTTCACATATGAAGTTACAGTTACAAGAACTTGATGAGATAAGAAATGAGGCCTATGAAAATTCTAGAATATATAAAGAGAAGACCAAACTCTATCATGATAAACATTTCTAGAAAGAATTTGAAATTGGTCAAAAAGTTCTTTTATTTCATTCTAGACTTAAACTCTTTACTAAAAAATTAAGGCCTTGCTGGGTTGGACTATTTGTTGTTACTAAGGTATTTCCTCATGGTATAGTTGAAATTCATAGTCTTCGCACTGATAAAATATTTAAGGTTAATGGACGTCATCTAAAACCTTACTATGAAGGATTTCAGGTGAATAACTTAAAATTAATTGAGCTGCAACTCCCAATTTATGGAAATTGAGTGATGAGGCATTGTCTTTTTAGTTTTATCTTATTTTCTATTTTATTTAATAAGTCCACCATATTCTAAGTAATGCCTTTCCTCTTTATTTATTTTGTTCTTCCCCTTATTTATTTTGTTGTTCCCTTTATTTTGAGTAAAAGTTACTACTCTTCCTTTTTAGACTTATTATAGGTAAGCTATGGGAAGCTCTAAGGATATATAACTGCAACAAAGCCATCCATCAATTAGGGGAGTCTCAATTCCCTCTTCTATTTATCTTTATATATAACTACGACACTGAAGACAGTGTTGATTTTAAGTGTAGGGGAAGGGTTTACTTGATTTTTATAGTTATAATTGTTACTCATTTTGGTAACTATACTAAATTAGAAAGAATTTTAATAATTTTTGAAAAAAAATAATTTTTTGGTTACTATCTCCTATTATTCTCCTATTTTAATAAGTTAGTTATTATTTATAAATTTTTGAGTTATTTAATTCTAAAATTAAGTGGTAAAGCAATTAACCCATAAGTCATAAGTGTAACATCTGATTCCTCCATAAGCATGAGAAACATAATGTCTGGTTTCTCCATAAATGTACAAAATTCATCCGATATAAAAGGAAGTCCCCTAAATAGAAAAATTTAAGGTCCAATAAAATTAGAACAATAACCTAGACCTCAAATAATGAGGATTCAAATTAGAGGTATAATGAAAATAGAGCTAAAATAGCCAGAGAAAATTTAACGAAAATGTAATGACATTTTTGTAATTTCAGGTACTTTTTGGAAAACTCAAAGGAGGGATTTTTAAATAGAAAAAATAAGTTTTTTGAGGTTCTCGAATGGCCTTAAAATTATAAAAATCCCTAGAATAATTAAAACCGCTTTAGTTAATATTTTATAATATCAATTGACCAAAACTTTGACCGATTCATCCGAAAAGGTTTTAGATTTAATTTGAGTGATTCCAAAAATATTTTATAAGTTAGAAAACTTAAATTTTATGATAGAAAATATAGTTCTTAAAAAAGAGTTAAAATGGTCTTAAAACAAAAAAAAAAAATCAAGAAAAGAAGGACATAGATGAAAATTTTTAAAAGAATTTAAGAACCCACACCTTATATAACATGTCCCACATTTTCCCTCTCCTTATAACCAATCTTATCTTGGTTAGAATAGAACCAAGGGTAGCTGGGAGTGGCACACCAAAAGGGAAAGTGAAGGGAAGAAGAAACCAAGCAAAAAAGGTAAGCAATTCCATGATTTTTCATGCTTCATTCTTCACCAACTTTTCCCTCCTCTTTCTCCTTTTCATTTCTATGGTTTTTGTGATGCATATGGGGCTATTTTATGGCTAGTCCAAAAGGGAGAGCTCAGAAATCCAAGGAGGAGCTTGGAGCAAATGGAAGAGCTCTTGGAAAGACTTGAAAACAAGGTAAATCCTTTAGCTTTTCATACTTCTTTTCTTGCTCTTCCTCCATATGAATTTCATGCAACCTAGGGCCCATCCAAAGAAAGTTAAATTCTAACCATATCAAGTGAAGAACAAGTGATTTATAGTATGAAAATTAAGACTAGACAATTGGAAACAAAAAGGGGACCTCAAAATTCAAGTTAGCACAACTTGAGGCTTTCAAACAATTGATAAAATATGATTTTTTTTGAAGGTATTATCACTTATGTAAGACTTCGTATGAGTCCCTTAGACCTCTAGAAAGTTGTATAACTGTCATCCCCTTCAAGAAAGTGAAGTAAACTTAATGAATGCTCAAAGTAGGGCATATCTTGGCCAAACAAACCTATAGAGTGTTTAATTGATTCCAAGGCTAAAATGGGATTAGATATAATGGGAGAACATTAATGAAAGCCTTGAAAAAAATTTAGAAGCCTTAGAATGTGAGATGGAAGTATAGACTTTATAATGAGATATTAGGCAACAACTCATAGCTAGACTCCTTAAAATGAATGTGTAATGACTCCAAGGAGTCTAAAGGGAGTCACAAGACTTAGAATAAATGAGAAATAGGAGCCAAAATCATGAATTCTCATAGTTGCTTCATGGTATCTTGTATGGATTCAATACGGAGGCAAATGAGAAAGTAAGCATGTACAGGAGTTACATAAGGCTAGAGCTCATGTCAATGAGCTAAGTATATCTTATTTGGTGTATTTAAGCCAAGGAAACCAAGGGTCACCTAATAATAAGTCTTGCCCAAGAAGGAGAAGGGAAATCTCAATGGAAAAATGTGTGACATTGGCTTTAAGGTAGCTCTTTAATGTTTGTCTCTTGCATTCTTAGTTGTTTTCTTTTCTTTGGATGTGTGTACGTATGATTTTACCATGCGAAATGTATTTAGTTATTTTTCTACATGCTATGGTATCATGATATTCTTGAAATTCATTTTATGAATGTGTTTTTGCTTAAATGGGTTTGATAGAGCCAAAAGTCCCTTAGCAAATGTGAGGATAAGCCAAAAGTCCCCAAATTTGGATGAAACAAAGCCTAAAATCTCAAGAAGAGTGAAACTTAGTCAAAAGTACTTTGAAAATAGATAAGGCAAGTCCAAAAGTCCTAAAAAAGAGGAGTGAGGCCAAATCAATGCTCTTAAGAAGCTAATGTATGATATGTATGAGTTTCTTGCACATGAAAATGATTTTATGTATGGTTTCTAGTAGTTAAATGTCCATATATGCATTTTTTTACTTAAAAATGTGCCTATTATGTATGATTGCAAGGGTTAAGAGTTATTAAGATTCTTGAAATCTCACTCTTCTCTTTCCAATGCCTAACCATGTCTAGCTAAGCAAAGTGGACCAAGGATTAGGAGCCAACCACCTTAAAGTATTATACTTTGACAAGGATTTGATTAATTTGGCTTTTCTGTTACCACTTTGATATCAAATGATGTAAATCTATATTGTATATGATATGTAGACATTTAAACACATATAAATGTATGAATATAAGGTGTATGTATGGGTTTTGGCACCATATGAATGAATATGTACATTCTTGACATCCATATGCCTAGATGTGCATGTGAAGTCTTGTATATGTGAATAAGTGAGGAAATGGTTTTGTAATGTATGGGTAATTAGACCTTTTGGACAAGTTTTTTGTGTTATTTTTAACCATTCTCATGTGCTCAAGAGGTCATGATTAAGGTAGAAAAGTATTTGGTACAAATTTGACCCCATTTGGTGCCCAAACAGCCCATTTTGGCACCCTATGTCACAAGCTAACCATATAAACGAAATTTTCCATGAAACTTAGCCCTAATATATGTCTCATTTAGAGCTTTTTGTAGAGCTAAATATCACATTATTTGGAGCTCCAGAGAATTAATTATGAATTTTTAAAGTTGAGAAAATTTTCAAATTTGGTATGTATGCTGTTCATATGGTCAGTTTCTTCTCTTATGTCATCCAAAGGTCAAATGATATCTAATACTTATGAAATTTTACAAGCCTAAACTAGACATGACAAGCTTTCTTTAGTACTTAAGAACACTCTGGACTTATATTGAGGGAGATATAAATTTTTGAAACTGGTAGTCAATACTAGTAATGCAAATAGACTTCCGGTATTATTCCATCAATTTTTGTGGACCAAGTTTTATTTTCTTGATCTAAAGCTATTTCTACTCCAAATTAGACATGCACAGCTTTCTAGAATTGTATAGTTTGTTAGATTTCAATTTTTTTTTGGAAATTAGTTATAATTTTTTAAAATTTATATCAAAAAATTATGATAGCAAATTTGACAGTTGGACTTTTTGTGCTATTCTATTGTCATTCATGGTCCAATTGATGTTTTTATGGTCTGGAATGATTTTTAACCTGTGGTTGACATTCAAAGCTTTCCAGAAAATTATATTTGCTTAATTTTAATTTTTCTAAAATTAACTATGATTTTTCAAAATTTATGATAGAAAGATGCCACTGAAATTCAAATTTTCCTCTTTGAAATTGTGAATATGGTGTCAAATCCATAGCATATGAGATGAATTAAGATGTTTATGACTTGAATGGATATATTGTGGATGAAAAATCATATTGATAAGTTCAAAAGGTCCCCAAAGCCTTGAATTATGTATATTGCTCCCTCATTATACAATTATCTATATATAAGAGATATGATTTCTTGCAAATGTGCTCCAATATATGACCATGCTTTAATATATGAAAGGGTATATTATGTATAAAAAAAATGATATCCATAAGTTCATAAGATCCATGAAGTATAAAATGAATTAATTGGACCCTCCGTTATGCAATTCCCTTCATTAATGTGCCTTTTCCATGTGAATGCATTTAACTAATCTATGAAATGGAATTGGAAGGCTAGAGAAGTAAGGTATTACAATAAGTATAACTCAAGAACTTAATTTGAGTACTATTGTTTGATTATTTGCCATGTGCATAAGTAGTTGAGTAGGAATGATTGCTTATTATATATTTATCTTTGAATTTATATGTTCAAATCAATTTTTGCATGCTTAATATTGTTAAAGTGAAGATATGATTCAGAGCACTCAAAAAAAAAAAAAAAAAGAAAAAAAAAGAAAGTGAGCTAATTCTCATTCCACTAGCTCAAGCTGTATTTAATAACTAACGGTCTTCATCATTAATGTTGACACTCACATCAAATGGTACAGTTAAGGGCATAAGTATACAAAGCATCTTGATGCAGAAGGTTATCTGAAGTTGAGTAACTGGACCTTTGTATCACCAATATGAAGGTTCATGTCAAAAGAGCTTATAACGACCTAAGAAAGAGATTAAAAAAACAATTCTTTTATCTCCACTTGGTGAAAAATAAAGAAAAAAAATTATAAGTGTGGGAAAGTTGAATTAAAGGACTCTAATTATCTCTATTGTGTAATTTGCGTGTATACATGATTGATTGGGGCATTATAAATTTTTAGATAAATAATGTAATTTTCAATCTTTTTACTCAGCCAACTATTTGCATTAATCATATTTTAGACATGCACACAGATACACTAAAGTTACTTGATGATTGTGAGTGATGAGTAGATGAAAGGTGAACTATAATTTTTCTTGATTGAATAACTCATCTATTTATTTATAACAACTTATTATTAATAAAGAACATAAGAAATAGTGTCATCTCATTGAGCTAATTGATAAAATCTCTAACTCTAGTATAATTGTTTGAGGACAAACAATGATTTAAGTGTGGGAAAATTTAATGGGTATATTTTACACACTTAAATAGATATAATTTTTTATATCTGAAATAATATAAATTTTAGATATTATATAGATAATAAGTTAATTATATATATATATATATATATATCTTTCCATAAGTTAGTTAGAGAAAATAAAAGGAATTCTGTTACATAACTGATTCATATTCCCTTTTTAATATTTGTGTAGAAAGAAGACAAAGATAAAGATGCGATAAAAAAGACTTATCCATATCCTTTTTGAGATTTTAAATACAAGACAAAGATAAAGATAAGTTAAAGAAGACTTATAAAAGTAGAGGTTGAGAACGCACAAAGAATAACTCAGATTCAAGATATATTCTTATTCCTTTCTTTTTATATATTCTCTTTATCTTCTTTTTCTTTCTACCTCTTTACAAATTTCTATAGAATTTTCTTATGCTTTTTAAAGCCATGAGTGGCTAGTTTTTTAATTTCCTAATCAAGCTTATTAAGGGTATGGTCTAATGAACAATTTGTGAAAGTTTTAATTTATTTTTTTTTCTCTTTTTGAATGTTCAAATATTTTCTATTTTTATGATATTACTATTCAGTTAATTTAAATTAGTATCTTATTTTAGTTGAATAATTATTGCTATATGAATTTGTCAATCCATATTTGTTCATTAGATTTGGTAGAATAGTAATTCAATACCTTTGATAAATCAAAATTATCTTTGTGTATTGATGAAAATATTTTTTTTATTTTAAACATGTGTTTCCTTGTTCTTAATGCTATTCATGATTTAAATTTTAAGAGCTTATTTAGGATTAATTAATAAACAAAGTTTAATTGAAGAGCTTGTTCCATTTAAATACTGTTAAAGAAGAGTAGAACATTAGAGATACTTGATATTTATAACCAATATATTTTAGAAGAGAAATTATTTATATTTATTTTGGAGTTTTCGATAATCAAATTGGTTAATTTTGATTTGAAATAAACTTTGGTTGGGAGTTGATTGTATTAAATTTTTTTAAAAAAATATTTTTTTGAATTTATTTCTATTTTATTAAAAAGAAAAATCCCCTTATTTTTTTTATATTTTAATTTTGGGTTAAATAATTTAATTAGTCCATGTGAAATACGACCCTACTCACTCTATCTACAATAAAAATTATTTTAAAAGTAAGAAATTATTTTTGGTTGCTTCAACATCCATCATGATTTAGTATAAAATTATAAATACCTTTAATTTGAGATTCTCAATTGTAATTTTTTCTTTTTGTTTTATGGCAATAAATAATTTTTTAAATATTTTTGGCTCCCAAGTAATTTTAATTATTTGTTCACATTTCTATTAATATATTATTTAAACTCTACCAAACATCAAAATAAAAAGAAATATATTCTCATTCATCTTCATATTATGCCAAATGTAATTTTAAATCATACGATTCCATCTTGTTCTCATTTCTATTCTCATTTTCATTGCTTTAAAAATATTTTCACTTTACTTAACATAAACTAAGTGAAAAGTAGAAAGGTCATTGCCTCATTGAGGCGTAGACAAGAGGCAGAGGTGGAATTCTTTTAGCTCAAAATTGTAAATTATAATATATATTTTTTTATAAAAAAATTTAATCTTTTATATATGTATATATATAGGGGTGTGTGTATATATATATATATGTGTGTGAGATAAAAAGATAATATATTGTATTAAAATTAATTAAGTAAACTGCTACAATAGTTTGTGCAGTACCACAATATAAAATATGTGTAAAGGAATATATTTTTTAAATAAGTTCTATTATATATTATTTATTTCATAGGCTAACTTTTTATTAATTATAAATTAATTTCAAATAAAAAACAGAAGATTTATTGATAATTTGATGATAATGATAAGAAAGCAATTGATTAAAGCTATAAGTGAGAAGACATTGGAAAGTTATAAATAATGTAAATGCAAATAATAAATTAAAAATATTTTTAAAAAACAAAGTGGAAAAAACATCTTTTAAAAAGGAGAAAGTGTGAATATCAAATAAAGTGAAAGGACGAAGAAATGAAAATAACATAAATGATTGAGAGGCATTTGGGGTCACGAATTTGTGGTTACGAATTTAAGTGGAAAGTAGAAAGGTAGGCGTAGCTATAATATTCGAATCGGTTCCTTGTCATGGGCAAGGTATCTCTTCCGAGGGGTATTCATAAGCAGGCCGGGCAGGATATCTAGTATGTCCGATATTTGATCCAATTAAGACATCGCGTTTATTTTTATGCCCATGGCCCGGCTCGGGCCGAAACAAGCCTGATTTTAGGATAGATTAGGGCCACCCGAAATTTTTTTTTTATGAATTGATACTTAATATAAAAATATTTTTTTGTAAACTCATAAATATATACTTCAAAACAATAGACTTTTGGAATTTTCATGTTTTTATTAATAATAAAAAATAGCTTAATATTATCAAACAAAATATAAGCTATACTAACATAATTAGTTTTAGGTAAATACGTGTATTTTTATTATTCAATAAAAGAAATGTCAGTAAGCAGTACATCAATAATAAAAATAATTAAGAAATAGGGAGAATTTGAGTAAATAATGAAAGTTACAGTATGTAAAGAGAATTAGATAAAATAAACATAATATATATATATATATATATAAGATGACAAGATATTAATAACTAAAAAAAAATATTAAGGCAAGTTGGGCAGAATATGTCTTTACTCGAAGCCTAACCTGACCCGATATAATTTTGTTTAAAATTTTACCTATTTATATTTTTAACCCGATCCGATTAGGCCGGGTTAGGGCGGGCCCCTAGGGTCAACCGGGCCAATAAACACCCCTATCTCTTCCCAGTTTTCATTTCTCTCTATTTACATATTCTTTCAAGTTGTACTCTTTGATGGATTCAACAGCTTTAAACATATACTTTATTTTAATTTTAAAATTTTTAATTAGAGTATCTTCTATTAATTCAAATATATATTGGTTGATTTTTAGGTTAATAGAGATTATTTATGTAAAAAATTTTAAGATTAAGTTAAAGTATAATATAAATTTCTCTTCAAAGAAAATATATCTATTTATATTTTAAAAATAAGGGAGAATTTCTTATAATTTTAAAAAAATTAAAAAATTATATAATTTATCCTTTAACATATTAGTGACACTTTGTTTTTTAAAGGAGGATATAAGTAGTCTGGGTAAGCCTAACCACGATGTTAAATTACTATGATTTCAAAATAGCGTAATGATCACATCAACCCAGGTATATGCCAAGTAGCATGCACCCAAGTCCTGACATAGGTCATGCGTTTACAATGTTTTCACTTAAAAAGTTATCATTAACTATGGAAATTAAAATATAAAAAGTAAAGCAAAAAGAAACTATGGAAACCAAATATGCAAGTAAAAAAAATGCTGACAATCATGATGCACAATAGTTATCGATACAATCAATAAAATTTGATCTTTTAAATACTTTTTTTTAGACAAATGCTTTCTTTATTATTATTATTATTAATTAATTAAAACTATTAATTTTTAATATAATTTAAATTCAATTAATTTATTTTTAAAAAATTTTGCAATTTTTATTTGAAAAATACATAATCACTCTCTCTACTTTAACCATTTTGCAAACCACCATCATGTATTTTGAAAATCAAATGATAAGCTACTAAAGCAAGCAAACGCTTTCAACCAACTTTTGCTAAGACACGTGGAATTTTTTAGTTTGCCAATAAAACAATTATACCCCAAAAAAAGTCCATTCCATGCCTCATTTCATAAGGAACCTCAAAGTGCCTCTATTTCATTATATTCCATCCATATACTAATTTTATTCATTTAATATCTCTTTTTTTGGTGTCATTGAGATAAGAGATATCGTTTTTAGTCAATCTATTTCTATTTCTATATATACAAAGTCTATCCATTGCTTATAGGCTTAAGGACATCATGACATAACCGTCAAGGTGAAAAATAGGTCTAAAAGATCGAATGGAATGATACATAGATAAGGAAATTTTTTATAAATTTCAGAGTACTCCTTTATTTTTATTCAATTAAGAATTAAGAATTAAAGGGATTCCTCATTTAAAGGGAGGTAGACTACTCAAGAATTTCACATTTCATTAGTTTAGAGGATTACAAATAATGTTACTCCGTATTGCCTCTTGTTAAAAAATAAAGTTTTCAAAAGGTGCTAAAATAAAGTTGAAGACTTAAAGCTTTTCTATCAAGAGTATGAACATTGGAGAGCTGGAGAAATTAACACGAGATTTCTAGACTTTGGAATTGGATTTGCACCTTAATTGAGGAAGCTATAGTTTAAAGGAGATATGCTTCAATCATTACTATTTAATTTTGAATAAATTATGGTAATTTCTTTTGAAATTCAGAAACCCCTCCTTTAATTGATTTTTTGTGAAAAAAATTCATTTTTGTATAACATGATATTCTAATTTTATTCTTAATATGATTAAAGATCATTAAATTGATGTTAAATTCTAACATGAACTATGATTTTATTTTTAATTTAATAGTAAAAATTATTAAGTTATTTTATTTTATTTTGAAGGAAACATGCATGGTGTAAGAAGTTAATTTCATCAATAAAAAGTAGAATAAAGCAGAGCTCAGTTTGATTTTTAAAATAAAAAAATCATATACATATATATATATATATATATAATTTAGTCGAAACCCAACAAAAATTAGTATGATTTACTTTTTAATTTTCACCTCTTCTTTTGTTACTATTTTCCCAGCGTCCACATCGTGATTAGCCCCAAAACATTACTTAAAAATTTGACTGACACACTAAGCACTTGAAATGATTTATCTTTTTATTCAAAATTTAATTTGCATTTGGAATTATGAAGCAGACTTCATACTATGGAATGACAAGAAATTCAAAAATGAACATGACTACTCAGCGATTTTACTAATTAAACTTGTGAAGATGGTCAAAATTACGTAGAGAGAGCAAACGGGGGGGAAAATATTTTGTTAATTTAACTTGAAATCGGCCATCAAAAAGAAGAAATATTTGGGGAAAAAATAATGAAAGATGAAGAAGAAAGACAAGGGAAAAGGAGAGAGAATGTTGAATTCATGTCTTACGAAGTAATTTTTGGGAGAGACATTTTTGGTCACTAATCTTTTTGGAAAGTAGAAAGGCCACTAATTTCGTCAGATTTTGACAATCAAAATTGATTTATTGTATAAGCAGCCCATCAGTCAAATTTGGAAAAAAATGACATGTAAGATCCAACAAAATTACAAATTCGCATTTTCCATTACTAGCATTTTAAAAATGGATAATAACGGTATGGTTATGTTAAATTAGAAGGTTAAATTGAATCAAAATCAATTAAATAATTAAATCGGAACTTGAATCAAATTTAAGGAACTAAAATAAAATTTTATATTTTAATTATGGATGCGAATGAATCATAGATTTTTTCGGAAATATAGAGAACACTAAACAGAAGAAAAACTAATGCATAAAATTTAATTGCTAACTCACATTTATTAGAAAAATATATAATCTTTTATTATTAACCAAGCTAACCATTATAAGTATATATATATATATATATAGAGAGAGAGAGAGAGAGAGGTGCCAGTAAAGTTTCACATTCCAAAGTCTTCCATCGTTATTCTTGTTTTTTTCATTTTTGAGGCTCTATTTTTATTTCTCTTTAAACTCTCAAACGCACCTTAAAATTTGAACTTGTAAATCATCTTCGACTTCAAGCATCATCCCTTTTCACAACAATACTTAATTTTGAGTACATTTTGTTAACATCTCTCCAGATTTGATTAAATTACATACCATGCTCATTTTGTTTAAAAAATAACATCCAACTCTGTTAATATTTTGATATATATTATAAAATTTTTTAATTTATTTTATAACAAAAAAATTATCTTTTTATACAATATGAGACTCTTATCTTATTTTTAATATAATAGTAAAGGTAGTTAAATTGATGTTAGGCTTCAAGGTGAAGATGATTTTATTCTTAATATAATAATAAATATCGTTAAATAATATTTTTTAAAAAAAATTCACATTATTTAAAAAATTTTAATTAATAAAAAATAGATTAAGGAAGGGCCAAGTATACTTTTTAAAATTAAGACAAATATTAATCATAATTTAATAAAACATTACGAGAGATTAGGGTTATTTTATCTCTATTTTTCACATCTTCTTTTTGTTAAATTGTAACTATATTGCCGTATTATCCAATTTGGCAGCTGGAATTATGAAACAGACAACACATTAAGGAGTGATTAGAAATTCTAAACTAAATAGGACTCCTCATTAATTTTTCTAGGGAAAATTATAAATGAAGATCTAAACTTAAAAATATTTATTTTAAAAGACCTGTTACCAATAAATACCATTAGTTTTAGCTAAACTCAATAGTAATTTATCTTAAAATAATAGTATTAGATCTTTAAAAATAAATATTTTTAAGTTTGAGTCCTCTTTTATAATTCTTTCACTTTTTTAAGTGAATTTGTGAAGGTGACCAAAATTATTTAAAGAAAGTAAGAAAAATTAAAAAAAAAAATCTTTTATCAACTTAAATGGGAAGTGGCCATCACATGAAGAAAAGAAGTATTTACTCAACCAAAAAATAAAAGGGAGAGGAAGGAGAAAGGAAAAATAGAGGGGAAAAGTCTTGGTCTATATGAGACACATTTGTGGTCAAACTGTGTTAGGTAGGCTGGAAAGAAAAGGAAATAAAAGACAGAGAGAGATAAAATGTGAGAAAGTGATGTCTGGTAGGATGGAGATTGAAAAATAAAAGTCTGAAGTCATGCACTTTGGAGGGTCTATACAAGACACATTTGTGGTCAAAGAGTGTTGGGTAGGTTGGAAATGAAAGGAAATGAAAGGCACAGAGAGAGATGAAATGTGAGAAAATGATGTTTGGTACGATGGAGATGAAATCATAGAAGGATTTCAAAATTATTGTTTTATGACATCGTTCATTCCATCAGAATTCGGAAGGGAAGTTATTGTTTGAAACGTGAAGAGAAGAAAAAATCATTTTGTCCCAAAGTGGTGTTTTATAAAGATTTTAAAATTTGAAATTATTTTAAAAAATTTTTAAAAATTAAATTGAGATCCATAATTGTAATTTTTCTGTGCAGTTAAAATTGTTTACCTTTAGATTTTTTAGAATAAGAGAGATTCTTAAGTATTCTTAGCCACAACATTTACATTTTTTTTCAATAAAAAGAGTTAAAATCAAATAAAATGGAATCCATATATTAATTAAAAAAATGCCAAGTTATACAATTATATCTTGCATTCAATTACCTACTATTCTATTATCATATAAATGGAGTGATATATAGGACTTACACTTTATTATCCATTATAGAAGGATTATTATATGATTTAGCTCTATTCCACTACTTAGTAAATAAATGACATGATATAGTAATTTTAAAATTTAAGGTGATTCGATATAAAATTATAAATACCTTTAATTTGATGTTCTCAATTGTAATTCTTTTGTTTTATCGTAATAAACAAAAATGATTTTTTTTAACTCTAAGAATATTTTAATTATTTGTTCACATTTTTATTCAAATATTATTTTTGCTTTACAAAACATGAAAATAGAAAGATATTCTTATTTATTTTTATATTATACTAAATGTGATTTTAGATCAAATAATTTCATTCCATTCTTATTTCTATTCTCCTTTCTATTACTTTAAAAATAGTTTCACTTCGCTTAACATAAACCAAGTAAAAAGTACAAAGGTCATTATCTCATTGAGGCATAGACGAGAGGCAGAGGTGAAATTCTTTTAGTTTAAAATTGTAAATTATAATATATAATATTTTTTAAAAATATAATTATATATATGTGTATGAGATAAAAGATAATATATTGTATTAAAACTAAATAAGTTAACCGCTGCAATAGTTTGTGTAGTGCCACAATATAAAATAATTATGAAGGAATATTTTTTAAATAAGTCCTATTATATATTATTTATTTCATTGGCCAACTTTCTATTAATTATAAACTAATTTCAAAGAAGAAAAAGAGAAGATTTATTGACAATTTGATGATAATGATAAGAAAGCAATTTATCAAAGCTATAAGTGAGAACTTAATGAAAAGTTATAGATAATGCAAATGCAAATAACAAATTGAAAAATATTTTTAAAAAGTAGAAAAAACATCTTTTAAAAATTAAAAAGTCTGGATATCAAATAAAATGAAAGGATGAGGAACGGAAAGAAAATTAAATGATTGAGAGAAAATTCTTTTTACTTTTTAATATCCTAAACTTTTATAAATATTAAATTAGAAGTTTGTCATTTTTTATTTTATTATTCTATGAAAGAGTTACAAAATTATTAAACTAACTTGTTCTTCGTAAATATACAACAATAATATTTTATCACGACGTATATTAAGTCAATATGAAAAGTAGTAGTTATATTATACCAATTTTTTATACACAGATAAATTTTATTCTTTGAGGAATCTTATGTAAATTTAATTCTTTTAAGGCAGGTTATATATATATATATATATATATATATCATCTACATATATGTGCAAAAAAATTGACACATGACCGGGGGCCTCATCCTGTAGGCGTAGATATAATATTCCAATCTAGCTCTCGCTGTCGTAAGCTTACCATCCCTGTTTTTATGTAAATGATGGTAACGGTATTAGTACGTTAAATTAAATGGAAAAATTAAAACAAAATACATTAAATGATTCAATTAAAAATTGAGTCAAAATAAGATAATAAAATAAAAATTTTTACTTTTTAATTATGGATATGAATGAATATATATTTCATATTTATTCAGAAAATATAGTAAACACTAAAGAAAATAAAAACATCTGCATAAAATATACTGCACGCCGTACAGTAAGGGAATCTTTTTTTTTTTTTGTTTTTTTAAATTTAAAGTTTAAGATAAAAGGTAAAAATTATAACTGTAAGGATAAAAACTCTAATTGTAAGAAAAATTTTATTTTAAAAATTTTAACTGTGTGCAATACAGTCAAAATTACATAGAGGGAGAAGAAAACACAAATCGTTTATAAATCTAAATTGAAAGCGGCCATCAAAAGAAATATTTAGTGAACAAATAAATGAACGAGGAAATATTTAATGAACAAAAGAAAAAAAAATGAATAAAGAAGGTGAAGGAGAAAGTCAAAGTCATAACCTATTGAGTGTTCTTGGGAAAGACATTTCTGGTCACTAATTTAAGAGGGAAAGGTGTCCCTTCCCGGGTTTCATTTTCTCTCTATCTACATGTTCCTTTAATTCGCATTCTTTGTTTTGATGGATTTCACGGCCTTCAACAGATTTTGACCATCAAGATTGACATACTGTCTAAGCAGCCCATCATTTAAATTTGGAGAAATGAAAAGAAAGACATTTAAGATCCAACAAAAATTCATATTGGCATTTTCTATTAAATTTTGGACTGTGTTAGCATTTGAGAAAAGGATTGTAACTGTAATTAAATTGAAATAACATAAAATAAAATAATTTAAAATTTGAGTCAAATTTATAGGACTGCAAAACATTTTTACCTTTTAATCACAAATTGTAATGGGTCAGATATCTTGTTACAGGAATCGAATTATATGTAGATGTTTAATTAAATGAGCTTATAAAAATATTAATTTTTTAAGGTGTGGGCTTTTATATGTGGAAGACTATTAAGACTTCAGTTATGAATGATAGACTCATAACTGAAAGTGTTTAACCTAATAATGATATATTAGGGTTATAATCTTTAAATCAATTATAACTATATTAATGCCTCTGTTTCAGAGAAATCCTAAGACGAATTATCAAGGCTTAGAAAGTTCTTAACATCAGGTTTTGCTTTCATTATGAATCAAGATAAGTATTCTTCACTATATTCATTAAAATATTACTGTCTAATAGATTTACATGAATTTACATATCTTATGTTTTTTTATTGTAAGAATCACCAGTTAAAGTTTTTTAATTATGACTTTATATTGATTAAGAGAACATTTTTCTTTTTATGTTTTATCCTACAAGTGATAAATTACTAACCTTAGAGGTTTTATTGTCATACAAATTTTACCACTTGTAAGCTCCTTATGCATTTTTTCTTATTTATATCACGGATATGAATGAACATATATCTTACATTTATTCGGAAAATATAATGAACACTAAAGAGAATAAAAACACTTGCATAATGGCCTGAAGAATCAATTGCCAACTCATGTTATATATAATTCAGTTATACCGGGCCTTTTGAAGTTCCTGAAGTTTAAATGTTTGGAAGAATTTTTTTTTTTTTTAACCTAAGGATATCATAAATTACTCTACTGTTATGAAAAAAAAATTAAAGGTTTCACATTTTTAAAATTTATGAGACCATATGATAAATTTAGCTTATTAATTATTTAATGGGTCAATGCCTCATAATGATATCGCAGGAGGTAAGCGGGAGATCAGTGAAAATTGTTGCGTAAAAACCACAATCTAACAGTATAGAAAATGGAGTTTATTTAGTATCTGGTTTTTATATGAAATGTGTTTTGCTTTTTTTGAAAAAATATGCTATGTTTTGCCCACAAAAAAAAAGTCAACCATAACTTATTGTTTGAAATAAAGTAAATTGTATAAATCTCTCCTATATATTTTTTAAATGTATAATTTAGTCCAATTTTATAATGTATTTTTATTAAAATTAGATGACAGAAAGTGTTTTTCAACTAGCTCTTTAAATTGTAAAATTTTAACTATTTTTTGTTTTTCCAAGTTCCCCAAATCTTCTAAAATGCTTTGTACTTACGATATTTTTTTTTTGAAAAAAAAAAGATTGTTGTTAAAATACTCTTGTTTATCATACTTCTATAAAATATGAGCTTAATATATATTTAAGTAAAAAATTTTAACACTGCCTGCCAAATTTCACCTGCTTTTGGAGAAAAAATAGATAATACATCTATCTTTATATAAACATACACACACACACACACACACATATATATATATATATGTGAAGTAATTCAAAGAGAAGAAACAAATAGAAAACTAACAAGATCAATAATTTTGTTCTTTGGATTATGAAGCATATAGCTTGAAAAAGGGCTATAGGTGAAAAGCCTCTGCGAATGGCACAATCCAAAATTTTCAGGCCGTAATTAGCACATAGATTAAGCAACCTTCAGGCTTTCTTAGCCCTGCAAGTTTAATATATGCAATTATATACATAAACATCTCAACAAAGATCACATGTACGTACACATACCAAATTGTATATTCCAGGGCCATCCAAAAAATTTTCCCCTTAAAATTAGACATAAAGAGATGCAACTTTAATATAATAATAAAGATATTTAAGTCAAATTTTTTTGCGAAGAAAAGTATATTGTATGAAAAAGTGATTTTCATCGACAAAAAATAAATTAAAAAAAAGTTTGTGTAATTTTTAAAATAAAAAAATATAACGTGTAATTTAATCAAATGTTAAAAGGAAAGCATGACTTAAAACGTTTGACGAAGCACTAGGTGGTTCAGATGATTTATCTTTTTCAAATTTGGCTGCTGGTATTATGAAGTAGACAACATATTATAGAGTTATTAATTAGAAAATCTATAAACTGAATATGACTACTCATTGGTTTTACAAAGTAACCTTGTGAAGGTAATCAAAATTACATAGAGACAGAAGAAAGCAAATCTTTTGTCAATTGAAATTGAAAGCGGTCATCAGAAAAAGAAATATTTAGTGAAAAAAAGAATGAACGAAGAGGATGAAGTAGAAAATTGAAGGCATGCCTATGGAGTATCCTTTTGGAGAGACATTTGTGGTCACGAATTTAAGTGGAAAGTAGAAAGGTCACTGAAGCGTAGATATAACATTCGAATCTAGTCCTTGTCATAGTCAAGGCATCCCTTCCCAGTTTTCATTTCTCTATATTTACATATTCCTTTGATTTGTATTCTTTGATGGATTCTACAGCTTTAAACATACATTTTATTTTATTTTTAATTTTTTAATTAAAATATCTTCTATTAATTCAAATATATATTGGTTGATTTTTAGGTTCATAGAGATTATTTTTGTAAAAAAATTAAGAATAAATTAAAATATAATATAATATGCATTTTTGTTTTTTTAAAAAATGTATTTATTCTTTAAAAATAAGGAAGAACTTCATGTAATTTTAACAAAATCAAAGGAACAAACCAATATAATTTATCTCTTAAAATATTAGTGACTTTTTTTTTCATATAGGTGGATGTTAGTTTGGATAAACCTAACCACGTTAAATTATTTTTGGATCATTTGATTGGATGATGTAAAAAAAATAGAATGTAAAAAATGAGTAAATATGATAAAAGATAATTTTTATATTTTTACTTTTTAAAAAATGATTTAATAAATAAAATAATAAATATTAAAATATAATATATATTAGATAAATTATATTAAAAAGATATGTCAATAATACATTGAACCAAACAGTTACTTTAGTCTCAAAATAGCGTAAGGACCTCATCAACCCAGGCGTATGCTTTGTAGCACGCACCCGAGTCCAGGGCATGCGTTTACAATGTTTTCACTTAAAAAGTTGTCATTAACTATGAAAATTAAAATATAAAAGTAAAACAAAAAAAAAACTATGGAAACCAAATATGCAAGTTAAAAAAAAAAAAAAAAGCTAACAATCATGTTGCTATTATCCATATAATCAAAGAATTTGATCTTTCAAATACTTTCTTTCTTTTTTCTCAAAGACAATTGCCTTTCTTTTTTAATATTAATTAATTAAAACTATTAATGTTTAATATAATTTAAATTCAGTTAATTTATTTTTAAAAATTTTCATTTTTTATTTGAAAAATACATAAACAACCCCAAAAAAAAACTTTAATCATTTTGCAAGCCACTATCATGTGTTTTGAAAATCAAATAATAAATTACTATAGCAAGCAAATGCTTTCAACTAACTTTCGTTAAATAGTTAAAGGGGATCCGATAGACATGTGGAATTTTCTAGTCTGCCAATCAAACAATTGTACCAAGAAAAAAGAACCTAAAATGAAACAGTTATAAAAGAAAAGGAAAGAGAAAACCTCCCTCCTCCCCATTTACTCACTGAAAAATACCAAGAAACGCCGCCTGAGACACAAACGAAGCACTTGGAGTTCACTGTCTGTATCAAACTTTGAAGAATTTTAGAATAGGAAGCTATCCTGCTTTCAAAAGTTAGTTCAAAATTTTACGGATTTCATGAGTTCCAGGGTACCAAAACATTGATTCCCCATCAAAATAAATTTGCACCATGAATGTAACTTAAGCCATAAATTTAATTCATCAAAGAAAGATTAATGACTGATATGTATACTCAGGAATCAGGACTCTTCCAAATATCCTTTGTCATGCCTTACAGACGGTCCCCCCATTTGATCGGTCAAGTCAATTTGCTTTGTCCTGTACAAACTAGTTCAACTTTAAAAGTGACCTATTTATTCTATGTATGTCATGGTTTATGTCAAGAAAATAAACAGTAATTTTCATAGAATATCAAAGACAAACTCTAAGCATATAAATAGGTGTCATTCCAATCACGTTCCATCAAAATTACGTAGAAAGAGGAATAGAATCTTTTGTCAATTTAAATTGAAAAAGGCATATTTACTGAAAAAGAAGATAAAAAGAAGAAGATGAAAGAGAAAGGGGAAAAAATTCCGAGGTCATGCACTTTGGAGTGATCTGAACGAGAGACATTAGTGTAATTTATCCTTTTGATTTTCAGCTCTTTTTTTTTTTTGGTTAAATTGTTACCATTTATATTCCCAACATCCATTCTGGGATTATCCAATTTGGCAGCTAGAATTATGAAGTAGACAATATATTATGGAGTGATTAGAAATTCTAAATTGAATATGACTACTCATTAATCTTACTAGGTAAACTTGTGAAAGTGATTAAAATTATGTGGAGAAAGTGAAAAAATCTTTCGTCAATTTAAATTGAAAGTGGCCATCAAAAGAAGAAATATTTATTGAACGAAAAAAGACAAAGACAAAGAAGGGGGAAGGAAAAAAGGGGAAAAGAAAAAGAAGAAGAAGAAAACTTCGAAGTCATGCACTTAGAGTGATCTATACAAGAGACATTTGTGGTCATAAAGTGGAAAGGGTTATTGAGGCGTTGATAGAGGACGGAGGGTGAAATTCTTTCTTAGCTCAAGATAATAATATATGAAATATATATATATATATATAAAAGATAAAAAGAAAATATATTATATTAAAATCAAATAAGTTAATTGTTACAATAGTGTGTACACCACGGCAATATAAAATATGCTTAAAGTAACATATGTTATGAATAAGTCCTATTTTATATTATTTATCTCATTAGCTAATTTTTTTTATTAATTATAAACAAATTTCAAATAAAAAAGATAAGACTTTTTGATAATTTGATGATAACGATAAAAAGGCAATTTATCAAAGTTATAAATGATAAGACATTGAAAAGTTAGAGATAATACAAATGTAAATAATAAATTAAAAAATATTAATAAAAAATAAAGTGGAAAAAACATCTTTTAACAAGTAGAAAGTGTGAATATCAAATAGCGTGAAAGGATGAGGAAATAAATATAAAATAAATGATTAAGAAAAAATAATGATCTTTACTCATTTAGATTTTAGTCTACTAACATAAAAATAAAAAAAAAATCTTTTTACTTTTCAATTTCATATACTTTTATAAGATGTTGAATTAGAAATTTGTCATCTTAAATTTTACTACTCTGTAAAAAACTTATAAAATTATTAAACTAACTTGTTATTTGTAAATATACAATCAATAATATTTTATCATTTAAAGTACATATAGTAAGTTAATATGTAAAGTACTAATTATATTATTCTATTTTTTATGCACAGAAAAATTTTATATTTTTTAGAAAGCTTATGTAAATTTAATTTTTGTGAGGCAGGTTATATAACAAATTTTCATCTACATACGTGCAAAATATGAAGGGGAACCAGAGGGCCTCATCCTATGGGCATAGATATAATATTCCAATCTAGTCCTTGCTATTATAGGTGTAACGGAAAGAAATAATAATAATAATAGGGGGGTTATTTATTATTTTATTCATTTTCCTTCCTTTTCAGTTTTTCTTTATTCATTTCTTTTTCTTATTTTATCTTCTTTTTCCTGTTGGATATCTTCCTCTATGCCTTCTTTCTATTGTTGTTTCCTTATCTCCGTCGCGTCATTCTCTCCCCTGCTAGCTCGCCTGCGTCTTCTCCAGTAAAGCCGCTACTCTTTTTCCCTCACCTGCGAAGTTTTCCCTGGCGCTACACAGATATTCTCGAGCTCTCTCTCTCGCCGCTGGTTTGAGTGCTCCGTTCGTGAGCAAGCATGGAGAGTGCAATAGCTATGGTGAGCATTCCATTTCAGTTCTTCCTTCGGTTTGAATACCAGATCCATCAATTTTTGCTCTTCCCTTCCATTTTCGGCTTGTTCTAAGAAAAAGGGTAATGCAGAAGTGTTGAAGTCTTGCCCCTGCTTGGCTGGCTGAACGTAGAAGGGGGGGAGAGATTAGGGATCTTGGAATTAGGCTTTCTAACTATGATAATTACGCACAAACTTTCAATTCCTAATCCCTAGGAATGATTTTGAAACTCAGATTATGAATTTGAAATGTTATGAGAGGGGTTAAGCTAAGAGGTAATTTTGTGAGTAATGGGTGAATTATAGAATGGAAGAAAATGATTAGAAAACTATCATTGAAGTGGATAGATGTTAGGAATTGTTGTTTTGGATCTACGTAATAATTTAGTAAGTTTGGTGCTGGTAGGAAACTCTGGGAACATTTACTGCAAGGGAGTTGAACTTTTAAGGAGAAGCAAGTATCGTCAACTCTTGATATCACTGTGAGTAGATGATGATTACAATAAAATTGTGTATCTATTCTATTGTTATACATATATGTACACATATGTAATTGTGGGTTCAAAATTCATCGAGCCTCGATGAGGTGAAAAGGAGGTTGGGAATTTGTAATATGAGTGTTATGTTCTTGCTTGATTTTGTCATGCATTCCTGTTATAGGGAGAAAGATCTCATGTGAGAATTTAATTGTTTTCGATCAATGAATTTGGAAGTAGGATACGTCAGGGGGATGATTAAGCATGCTTATTGAACCACAATCAATGTAATTTGGGATTTGGCTTGAATTCCATATCCTTTTAAGATATATATAACAAATATATATATATATATATTGTGTGGTCCTACTCTTGAATACTAGTTATGTGCATATATATATATATATATATATATTCAGGTGTGGCTCTTTTATTTATTTATTTATTCTTGTTTCTATATGTATATATATTGTTTTCTTTTTGGCATCATCCTAGCTTATCGGGATTAAACATTAAGCATTTAGTTATTTACGCATCTAGCTGTCTTGGTAAATATTTAATTACCCAATTAGGTTTCATTTCTTATTGTTTGTAATATTCTATTGGTTTATTGACTTGGTGCTTCTTTACTTTTCTATAGGTCTTATGTTTTCCATGCATTAATAAATTCTTGTTTCAATTGTGATGACAAATAAGTATTACTTATATCGTTTTAGTACTGGGTGTGGATTACTGGCTCAATACACTATCTAGTGCATATTACAAAGTCCGAGCAGAGAAGGAGCTACCCGTTAGGTGTAGCCACCCATGAAAAAGGGTAAGGAGCTGCCAATGAGGTGAAGCCACTCCCGGAGTGTTAATTATAATACATAATGGGGTGGAAAAGGAGCTGACCATTAGGCGTAGCCACCCATGAGGGGTAAGGAGCTGCCAATGAGGTGTAGCCGCCACCAACAATAGAAAAAAAAAAGAAGGGGAAAAAGAAAAAGAGAGAGAAAGAGAAAATCTAAATGGCTTTTATGTTGAGATTTAACTATTGGAGAAGGTCCCCTGTACGAGTTTCAGTATTTGGCATTTCCTAGATAACTTAGTTGTTCTCTTTAATTATTGTAATCATTTATCTACTCACTGGGTTCAACTCACTCTGTTAAATTCAACCTTTCAGATTGTGCTGTTAGACTGAATCTACCTCCTTCATCCCAGTAGGTGGGAGCACCGGATTGGTGAGCCCATCTTGGGACCCTGAGGGCATGCAATTTTATTATAATGAATTGTTTTTGGTTGATTGTAATATATTAGATTTATTTTTGTTCAACATGAATAGGATTTTCCCCTCCCTTGATGAATTTTAGGTTCTATACTATATTGATTGATGGTGGGAAGCATGGAGCTCCCCCTTATTGTTTTTGCTGAATCCATAGCTGTTGTAAATTTGGGGATGTTCAAATTTCAGGGGGAACTCTGCTGAAATTTTTGTAACAACCATGAATATCTATGTTATGAAAAGAATGTAGTATGATGAGTTAGATAATGAAGTAAGTTTATGTCACATTGAAAAAGAGGTCTCCTTAATATATTGAGATGTTACTAGGTAGGCTCACGGATTCGAGTACTTCTTGCTTTCCATGTCGGTCACCCCTTCCTAAATTAGGTCGTGACAAAGTTGGTATCAGAGCTTAGATTCTTGTATCCTATGAGGCAAGTGTCCTTTAATGACGCCTCAGTTATTTTTATGAACCCGTGCATGATTATAACCGAGGTATCATTAAGGGCCCTATAGGCTGTAGATAATTCTTTCTTTTGTGGCTCCTTAAGAAGCATTAGTGTGTAAGTGTACATAATACAGACAATCATATGATTGATTGACAATTGTTCTAAACTTGTGCTTTGATTATATAGAGCAATGATGCCGGTTGGATCTAGTGCAACTGTTGGAGCAGTTGCAGAAGAAAATATAGATGAGCCTTCTGTTGAGGCTCTTGCCCCACCGATGGCCCCAGCCCTTAAGGGTCGTGGTAGAGGAGCTAGTAGAGGTCGAGGTAGACGTGTAGGGCGTAGTGGGCAAGGCAAGGCCAGTAGAGAATGTAATAGTAGAAGGACTCATGCCTCCTCAATCGCAATTAGGATCATTGGATGCTTTGGTGGCTAAGTTACAAGGGACTGTGGAGGTATTAGCAAGTGCAAGCACAAGGAGCTAGAATTTATCAATTCATAAGGGTTGTAGCTCTACAATCTCAAGCACAGGTTCAACCTACTCCAATGACACAATCGATACAGAATGAAAAGAGGAATACTGATAACTTAATATCAAGGTTCTTGAAGTTGAAACCACCAATATTTTCTGGGTCTGATAGCCGAGAAGATCCCCAACTCTTCATGGATGGTGTTGAGAAGGTATGCCGAGCTCTTAAGTGCTCGAGTGAAGAAAAGATATAAGTAGCCACTTACTAGATGTAAGATATGGCTTATACTTGATATGAGACCTTATTTTGAGGAAGGCTTGCAGGATTACCTCCGATGACTTAGGAGGAATTTAGAGAAGCTTTTATGCCCAGATTTTTACCCAAGAATACCAGAGATGCAAGATGCTGAGAGTTTGAGACCTTGAGGCAAGTTCCAGGCATGAGTGTCTCTAAATATGATATCCAAGATACACAGCTCTCATGTTATGCACCTTATTTGGTTTCTACAAAAAGAGATCAGATTGAGAGATTTGTGGATGGATTGTTATGCTCGCTGTTTAATGCAGTAGCAGCTCAGGTTGAGCAGTTTTCCTCCTATGCTGCAGCAGTTGATTGTGCCAGGAAGATTGAGTTATGGGAGATGAAAGATAATGCTCTCTTTTCAAATAAAAGGAAGAGGATTGAGGGTAAGCACCAAGGTGTAGGGTACTTGACGGATGGGTCAAGACTCCCAGATCACGGCCAGACATTATTTCTAGTCTCGAAGAAACTTGTGTAGTCTTCTGGTAGTGCAGTTAGTCAGCGATCGAATCAAAGTGCTGTTAGACATTAGGCCCAGTATGGTCCAGTTCAAATGGAGTGCGATAGCAACCGTTACCTTACTTGTGGGAAACTTCATTCTGGGCAATTTTATAAGGCAACAGGTGCATGTTATCTCTGTAGGCAAGTGGGACATTTAAAGAAGAATTGCCCGCTCCTGTAGCATGGGTCTAGTCATAGATCAGTTTCATCATGTCGTCAGACAGCCCCTATAGCAATTATACTGATTCAGTCAATTCCCACCCAACCGAGTAGGGGTGGTGTTGGGAGAGGTGTAGGAAACACAGGGTCAGCCTCTGCAGGGAAAGGACAGGCTTGGGTGTTTACCTTAACGAGACAGGATGCGTAGGCCTCCAATGCAGTAGTGACAGGTACTCTCGAGTTTGTTCTTACGATGCTTGTGTATTATTTGACCCTGGCTCCACTCATTCATATGTATCTCCTCATTTTGCTAAGCGGGTTAGTAGGGATCTAATTAAATTAGATGATCCCTTTATGGTTGTAACCCCGATTGGTGAATCGTTGTCAGTGGACTATATATACTGGTCTTGTGATGTTCTTACTGAGGGTAAGGAAACCTTAACAAACTTGGCGATACTAGATATGACTGATTTTGATGTGATTTTGGGTATGGATTGGTTAGCTTCTTGTCATGCCATATTGGATTGTTATTCAAAGGTGGTAAGATTTCATATTCCGGGTGAATCACCTTTTTTATACAGGGTGATCGTAGCGAAGTACCAACTAACTTTATCTCTTTGCTGAGAGCACAGAGGTTGCTAAGAAGAGGGTGCCAATGATATTTGGCTGTCATTAAGGATATTGATACACAATTGGTAAACCCATAACAAGTTTCCATGGTTAAGGAGTTTGCAGATGTGTTTCCAGAAGAGTTACTCGGATTACCATCGAACAAAGAGATTAAATTTCATATTGACGTAGTTAAGGGAACACAACTAATTTCTATACCCCCTTATCGCATGGTACTATTAGAGTTGAAGGAGTTGAAGGTTCAGCTGCAAGACTTGTTGGATAAGGGTTTTATCCGCCTGAGTATCTCTCCTTAGGGTGCTCCAGTACTTTTTGTGAAGAAAAAGGATGGGTCCTTCTGATTATGTATTGATTACCGGTAACTTTATAAAGTAACGATTCGCAATAAGTATCCATTACCTTGCATTAATGATCTTTTTGATCAATTGCAAGGTGCACAGTATTTTTTCATGATAGATTTGCATTCTAGGTACTACCAATTGAAGATAAAGAAGGAAGATATACCCAAAACAGCTTTTAGAACCCGTTATGGACATTATGAGTTCTTAATAATGTCCTTCGGGTTAACTAATGAGCCAGCGGCATTCATGGATTTGATGAATTAGATATTTAGGCCATTTTTGAATAGATTCGTCATAATATTCATTGATGGCATCCTAGTCTATTCAAAAAGCCGGGAAAAGCATGAACAACATTTATACTTAGTGTTGCAACGGTTAAGAGAGAAACAATTATATGCAAAATTTTCTAAGTGTGAATTCTGGCTAAATCAAGTGGCGTTCTTGAGCTATGTGGTTTCGAGGGATGGTATCCAAGTAAGGTAAAAGTCGTCCAAAAGTGGCCTAAACCTACTACAGTTACAGAGATTCGTAGCTTTTTGGGCCTGGCTGGGTACTATCGCCGCTCATAAAAGATTTTTCAAAAATAGCTGCTCCTTTTACCAGAATGACGCAAAAGAAAGTTAAATTTAAGTGGTCGGATGCTTATGAAGAAAGCTTCCAAAAGTTGAAGAAGTGTTTGACTTCAGCCCCTGTCTTGACATTACTAATTGGGATAGGAGGCTATGCGGTGTATTGTGATGCCTTAAGAGTAGGGCTGGGATGTGTCCTTATGCAGCATGAACGTGTGATAGCCTATACTTCTAGGCAACTCAAAAGACATAAACAGAATTACCCTACTCATGACCTAGAGATGGCAGTAGTGGTATTCACCCTTAAACTTTGGTGACATTACCTTTATGGCGAGACTTGTGAGATCTATACTGATCATAAAAGTCTTAAGTATATCTTTCAGCAAAAAGATCTTAACCTTAGACAATGCAGGTAGATGGAGTTACTCAAGGACTATGATTGCAATATTCTCTATCATTCGGGGAAGGCCAATGTAGTAGCAGACACCTTAAGTAGAAAGTCAATGGGCAGTTTGGCTCACGTTGCAGAAGATAGAAGGCCATTAGTGGAAGAAGTTCATAGCTTGGAGGGAGGAGGAATGAGGTTTAAAATTGCTAAATCCAAAGCATTCTTAGCTCACGTACAAGCTGGTTCAACCCTCATCGAAAGGGTAAAGGTGGCTCAGAAGCTAGATCCCAAGCTAAACGGGAGGATTGAAGGAGTAAGAAGTGGTAAAAATAATAAATTCATTGTTGACTCAGAAGGAGTGCTTAGAGTTGGAGACCGGTTATGTGTGCCTAACATGGGGGATATAAAGAGAGACATTTTAGAAGAGGCTCATCATTTGGCATATACCATTCATCCGGGATCGACAAAAATGTACCAAGATTTGAAGCAATCTTATTGGTGGGATGGTATGAAGAGAGATATAGCCAACTTTGTTTCTCATTGCCTAGTGTGTCAACAAGTGAAAGCTGAACATAAAAAACCAGCAGGGTTGCATCAGCGGCTAGAAATACCTGAGTGGAAATGGGAGAGAATCACAATGGATTTCATAACAGGTTTACCCCGTACCCTAAAGGGGTATGATTCTATTTGGGTAATTATGGATAGATTAACAAAGGCAGCACATTTCCTTCTTGTCAAGACTACTTATAATGTGGCTAAGTATGCACAACTCTACCTAAGTAAAATAGTGAGATTGCATGGAGTACCCGTATCTATAATTTCTGATAGAGGCCATCAATTTACCTCTCGTTTCTTGAAGGCTTTTCAAGAGGCCTTGGGTACGAGAGTAGACCTCAGTACTGCTTTCATCCTCAAACTGATGGACAGTCTAAGAACATGGTACAGATTTTAGAGGATATGTTGAGAGCATGTATCTTGGACTTTGGTAGTAGTTAGGAGAGTCATCTACCTTTGGCAGAATTTGCATATAATAATAGTTATCAAGCTAGCATTTAAATGGCACCATTCGAAGCACTGTATGGAAGGCGGTGCAGGTCTCCAATAGGGTGGTTTGAAGTTGGTGAAGCTAAATTGTTAGGTCCTGATTTGGTACAAGATGCACTGGACAAAGTACGGGTGATAAGAGAAAAATTGTTGACAGCCCAAAGTCAACAGTAGTCCTACGTGGACCACAGGCAGCGAGTGTTGCTCTCTTTGAAGCGTACACGCAAGTATACGTATCGTGAAGGCAATATAGTGATAAGAAAAGATCGTTCCCACGAGGATTTGTTGACAAAATATTGTCAAGTACTGAAATTCACACTCTAATTTAAATTAAGCGAATCAATTTGTAATGGTTGGTGTAAAAGAGAGTTGTTTGTGGATTAAAAGCTATACAGAATTCAGGGTTGATATTTGGATGTTCCGGGCAATTAGTGGCATCTAGGATTATTAGTCCTCTTGTATTTCATAGTAGTCAGCTCAACATTCAATACTTTTGCTATCAATGGTAATACGTGCTGGTCTAGGATTAAGATGTTCCTATATATACTTTTCCAAATATTATATAGGGTTCCCAGTTCATTTTATAATTCCTTACAAAATTAACTAAGATCAAACTATTATCACTATACCTACTTGGACCATGTAAGGTTATTGAGTATATTCCTATCTCAATAACTAAACTATCCACTTATCCAGGCAAGTTTCAAGCACCCACACCACTCAACTTTTGATCTAACCTCTCTTTCCCTTTCCCAAGTTCAAGTTAGGTATCAAATCAATCTAATTGTTGGCTAATCAATCAGAAAGCATGAAGCATAAAGTTGAATGAACAAATATTAACTATTGATTGCAAAGTTAGAATGAAGAACAACCACTAATCCATACAAGAGTTCCTAATAATCCTAGATTAGAGAGGGTTTAGCTATACATGATCATAAAATTCCAAGACACGGTTGAAGCAATAATCAGATACATCAATAAAATGATAAAGACAGAAGAAAGAAAGAAGCAACTCCCAAAACGAGATGGTTTGAGCTTCAATCTTCAATCTCCAGCTTCACTTTGCTTCAAGATGCCTTCTTAGCTTCTCCCTTAGCCTCTACTCACTTGGAACCAAACAAAAAATGACCCAGGATGATCAGAATGACGGCTCCTCCACTCTCCAACACATATGAAGTCTCAAACCCTCGAAAAATTCTGAAAATAAAACGCTGCGTTCAGTTAATTCGAATTGCGCCGCGGCTCAGCGTTTTGCACCGCGGCGAGGTCGAGTTCTGTCTGACTGAGGGCCGCGGCGATGACATGTTACGCCACGGTGAGATTCGATTCTGTGAGCTTCGGAGTGTCATATAGATTCCTCGCCTCGGCGCACACAGGTTTCGCCGCGGCTTATCTTGATTCTGTGAGACTCCATGCCGCGGCTCATCATCTTGCGCCGAGGATTTTTGGTTCATTCCAGACGCGTCGCGGCTCCTGAACATTGCGCCTCGACGAGTTTTGCTTCTGTCTGAGCTCTGGCCGCGGCGATAGCATGCTCCGCCGCGGCACGAGTTGCACTCTTCACCTTCGGCCGCGGCGTGGATGATCTTGGCCGCGGCGAGACTTGCAAAATCACCATTTTCCAGCGTTTTTCTCCTGAGGCTGCTCAATGATCCTTGACACATACATCCTATACGAAGAATAAAATGTGATTAGTCATCAATATACTCAAAATTAAAGTATACATGCTAATTTTTTCAATAAGTATTGAGTATATGGCTATTCATCCTAGATATGTTCATTTTCTTTTGTGTAAGTGTCATTTACCCTATAAATGGAGGTTAATAATCATATTTACTAAGAGAAAATATGTACAATAACATGAATAGTTGGGAATTATCACACCCCCAAACTTGAACTTTTACTCGTCCTCTAGTAATACAAACCAAAAACATTACTAGAGTGACCATTGCCTTGGAAACATCAACGACTGCTGAGGTCCTCACTTGCTGCATCAGAGAGCATAATCAATAGGAAGAACAAACTACATATGCCAGAAACAAAGTTCAAATGATAAAATTAAAGCTTTCAACCATTTCGAAGTGTGTGTGTGAATTTGGCCCAACACTCATCACAAGCAAGCATCAGAAGTAACTTTCTGCACTCCAACAAGTATAACCAACCTCAACAACAAGAATTTCATAAGCTCACCTTTTTCCCTCTCTCCACTGAATTAGGTATCACAAAACCACTAGATCAAAAGGACTTTTAGGCTTGTAATGGGGCTAGGGTTGAGGCTACCAAAGATAGACAAAGTCAGTACAAGAGTCTTGAGAAAATCTATGTGATAGTCTGCATAAACCAGAGATCCTCTTAATGTACCTTCAGTACTGATTTAAATGGATCCCTATCTCAAATGTATTTTATTTTGTTTTGTTTTTGATTTTCTCTTCTTTTTTTTTTTCTTGACTAAACAACCATTTGGCTGTTTCTTTATTCTCATACATGCATTACTATCTTATTCTCAAGACAAGGGTAGGATTATTGATTTTTATAATGCCAGTCAAGTTAGGTCTCCTTTTAGTGACTCCAGGGCAACAGAATGAAAAACCTTCTCCTACAGTTTCTCTCTTTTTTTTTTTTTTTTCACAAGGTTCAAATAAGGTTCAAGCGTAAGTGATATTGCAATAGGGTCAGGCTAGAAAGGCACAATCTCAACCAAGGAATGCCTAAATCATCTCTAACGGTTATGCCATACCTATTGATTTGCTTCAAGAGGGTAGGAGATAAGTTCTAAAATCCTGAATTTGAGATCTGCTATACAAATTAGATTACAGAAAATTTTCTCCTAGAACATGCAGTTGATTTGTGAATTGGCCAATGGTGCATAATGCAGCTTTCAAAATGGATGAATTCCTAATTTAAGCATTTGAACTAAGATCAGAACACAGATAGTATAGACTTCCTACCAAATATCTCTTGACACCAGACACTATCATTGGAAGCAGGCGAAAACAAAACCAATAGGCCAACAGACAAACTAGCTTAAAACAAATTTCATTTCAAAAATTTTGTTTAACAAGAAAAAGCTCAAGAACAAAATTTCATGTTATTCCATCAATTATGCTTTCACCAAATTATCCTACCCCCAAACTTAAAATCAACATTGTCCTCAATGTTGAGGAGCAAAGAGAGCAGACGAGACTAAGGGTAGTAAGCTCTGTGCAAAAAGAAAATGTTGGGTTTTTTTTTTTTTGAACAAATATTAGGAAAAAGAGAAAGTAAATATAATAACAAACACAGAAAACATAATCATTAAAAGACATCTGAATGACAACACAATAACAGAAACAAAAAGGGTGTCAGATAGAGGGGTCCTGTGGTGGCTGCTCGGGCTCTGGAGGTGGCTCCTGATGTGGGGATCCAGCAGGACTAAACACAAAGTCCGGAGGAGGCGGAAGCTCAGATAGGTCCCACTGTAGACGGCTGGCTAAATGTGTCTAACACTGGTATTGCCAGCGGTCCATGGCCTGAGCTCGCATGGAAAGATCCTGCACCATTGTGTACAGAGCCTCCAAAGAAGGTGCCTAAGCTGAAGGTGATGGCCGATCCTGAGCAGGCAGTTGGGGGGACTGAGCGGGTTCAGCAGGAAACTCCACCGACTCCTCAGCAGGCGGCTCCATCGGCTCATCAATAGGCTCGTCTGCTGGTTCATTTCCCCCGGCCTCCAAATCACCAATCATCAGGATAGAAAATGGCTTTCTCGGAAGGAGGAGCTCCTCATGTGCCTCAAATGGAACCCCAGCATCGGTGCACAACTCTGTGATCAAATGAGGATGTGCCAGGCTGGAAACTGTAGAATGGGAGATCTTCTTTATGCTCTCAAAGATGATATAGCCGACATCGATCGGCCGCCTAGTCATAATCAAATAGATCAAGATCGCCTGGTCAACAGTCACATCACTCAAATGACCGCTTGGAAGTAGGTTGGTGCAGATAAAGTGGGCCCAATAACGTGCCACGCGATTCAAATTGGCCCGCAAGATGCTTTTGGGCAGCCCTCTGGACAACTTCCAAACATTTCGTCCCGGGAGCGTCAGCTCTGCAACTACATCATCCAAATCGGGGGTCTCCCCACTCATCCGGTACAGGCAGAACTCACAGTCATCGACCAACGCAAGGCAATATTTGTCTCTGATCACTTGCTCATTGATAGTGACTGTACGTCCACGAACTCGGTACAAACTCTCGCGACAGAACGGGGCGTTGGCATAGAATTCCCACACAATGGGCACCACTGCAGCAACGGGGTCATAACTGAATGTGCCCCACCGTCTAGCGGATATCTGATCGGCCACTTCCTGACTCTCGGTGGGTGCGGTACTAAACTTCCGTCCTAGAATTAGAGCTCTGTGAAAAGTAACTTCATTGTAGCGCTCTTGAGCTGCCAAGGACACGAATCGAGAACGATCAAAAGGAGCAGCAGAGGAAGATAAAGCTTCACCCCGAGCTTTCTTTTTAGGGGCCATTGAGTAGAAACCTGCCAAAAAAAAAATTGAGACACAATTAACAGGGCGACTAAGCAGCAATTATGCAAGTTGTGATTGATAATCCAAGCAGCCACAAGATGAAGAAGAATTAATGTTCAGATAATGCAAATCAAAAGAGTCACAAAGAGACACCATAGCTGGACCCAAACAAAAGCAAACCAAGAGTTCAATTTCTTTTAGGCATTTAAACAGACAGATTGTGTGCATAGGGGCAATTGCAATATGAGAAGAATTCAACGCATCCATAAGACATTGTCCAGAAACTCTATGCAAATAAGGAGGGAGTAGAGAAGCCAAATCATGCAGAATTGAGCTACACACACATACAAGCTCATTCAGTCATTTTCACAACCAGGTGGTGTGCATAACTCTACAACTCTATTGCAATGCTCAAATCAAACCAAGAAATTCCCTCTAATCAAACAGAACCATCCAGCAAAGAGAAAAAGATGCAGTAGCTAGAGACATTACCGAATGCAGCAACGAAAATGTGGAAGAGAAACTTACCGTGGAGTGCAGCTATGGATAACCGGCGAAAGGGAAGGGGTAGAACGCACCAACTGAAATTGCAATCGAATAGAGGGATTGGGGGGGAAAGACGTAGGGAAGATGAGTTGGAGATAAGTGGTTGGCAACGACGGGAACAGGGACGACGACGGGAAGGGTGAGCGTGAGACTGGCGAAGAACAAAATGGCAGAGAGAGGAAAGAAAAACACGGCGGAAACATGAAAAGAACCCCTTTTTTTTTCTGACTTAAACGACTCGGGCCGCGGCCTGGATATTACGGCCACGGCAAACACTACCTCTGACACAGCGTAAGTGCCCAGCCCCGACTTACGCCGCGGCCTGATAAATCACGTCGCGGCCATTTTGCTACTGGACCGGAGAAGGCCGCAGCTTGAATCATCACGTCGCGGCGATATTTGCTACTGACTCCAGGCGAAAATTGCCTCGTGCAATTCACGTCGCGGCTTGAATTCCTACGCCGCGGCAACTGTTGGTACTGATCTCACTCACGCCACGGCGGATATTATCATGCCGTGGCCAGTTTTGCCACTGACTTCGGTTAGGCCGCGGCGCAGATCATTGAGCCGCGGCGCAAATCTGACCTGATGCAATTACTCAAAAATTTTGCCTATTTCACAGTTGTAACACTACTTCCTTACTTTGTACACATCAAATTTGAAATTTAAAGCATAAAATAGGTAATAGGTCAATTTCATAAGGGTAAAAATACTTCCCCATCTTTGCTTTTATGATCTTGGCCTCCTTACTGCATGAATTATTCTAACTCTTCCCATAGCTCTGCAGCATCCTTCAGCAATTTCTCCTGAAACCAAAAATTTTGCCATCACAAGCTACCCCTCTTTTTTTTTTTTTAATTAAAATGACAAAATTATAGGAAAAAGAACTTGGGTTGCCTCCCAAGAAGCGCTAAGTTTATAGTCCTTAGCCCGACTTTCAGTGAAGTCACATGCAGTCTTTCAGAGTGATTGTGGATTTTTGACGGTCCACCTTTCCTCCTTGATAGTGCTTGAGTCTCTGACCATTGACCTTGAATTTTCTGTTTGACTCTTTTTCCCTGATTTCCACAGCACCAAATGGAGAGATATCTACTACTTCAAAGGGTCCTGACCACCGTGACTTGAGCTTGCCAGGAAAGAGCTTAAGCCTTGAATTATACAACAGTACCAGCTGACCAGGCTCAAACTTCCTTGGTAAAATCCTTCTGTCATGCCATTGCTTCATTCTTTCTTTGTAGAGCTTGGAGCTATTATAAGCATGAAGCCTGAATTCATCCAGCTCGTTAAGTTGCAACAGTCTTTTTCCACCAGCTTTCCTCAAGTCAAGATTTAATTTCTTCACAGCCCAAAAAGCATTATGCTCAAGTTCAACCGGTAGGTGACAAGCTTTACCAAAGACAAGCTTGTAGGGAGACATGCCAATTGGAGTTTTGAATGCTGTACGATAGGCCCACAAAGCATCATCTAACTTTTCAGCCCAATCCTTTCTTGACGGACCTACCGTTTTTTCCAAAATCCTCTTTATTTCTCGATTAGAGACTTCACATTGGCCATTAGTCTGAGGATGATATGCTAAGGCCATCTTATGTTGCACTCTATATTTCCTTAGGAATGCTTTGAGCTGGTAATTGTTAAAGTGGGTCCCTTCATCACTAATGATTGCTCTAGGGGTCCCAAACCTGGTAAAGATGTTCTTCTTAAGAAATTTCATCACCGTCCTTGCATCATTGGCATGACAGGCCACTACCTCAACCCACTTTGTCACGTAATCCACAGCAACAAGAATATATTGATTGTTGTGAGAAGAGGTAAATGGCCCCATGAAGTCTATCCCCCAAACATCAAATGCTTCTACTTCCAAGATAGTATTCAGAGGCATCTCATGCCGTTTAGTTATGTTACCAACTCTTTGGCAGTTGTCACATCTCCCTACCAAAGTATGAGCATCCTTGAACAAGGAAGGCCAATAAAACCCTGATTGGAGGACTTTGGCTGCAGTTCTTTGCCCATTGAAATGTCCTCCATATTCAGCTGCATGACATCTTAGCAGGACAGCTTCTTGCTCCTCATCTGGGACACACCTTCGTAGTATTTGATCTGCACTCATCCTAAATAAGAATGGTTCGTCCCAGACATACAATTTAACATCATGCAAGAATCTCTTCTTTTGATACGAGTTCAAATCTGGAGGCAATACATGGCACACCAGATAATTCACATAATCCGCAAACCATGGCACTTTGTTTTGTTCCACAAAAAATAAACTTTCATCCAGAAAAGTCTCACTGATCTGTTTCTCTTGGTCATCATGAGCTTCAGTACTCAGTCTAGACAAATGATCAGCTACATGGTTCTCACTACCCTTTTTATCCACTATCTCCAGATCAAACTCTTGTAGCAGCAGAACCCACCGGATAAGCCTTGGTTTGGAGTCTTTCTTCTCAATCAAATACTTGATGGCTGCATGGTCAGTGAAAACTGTAACCTTGGTGCCCACCAAGTAAGCTCTGAATTTCTCAAATGCATATACTACTGCCAACAGCTCTTTCTCAGTGGTGGTGTAATTCAGTTGAGCATCAGATAGAGTTTTGCTGGCATAGTATATTGGATGAAAGAGCCTCCCTTTTCTTTGCCCCAGTACTGCCCCCACAGCATAGTCACTGGCATCACACATCACTTCAAAAGGCTTGGTCCAGTCAGGTGCCACAATAATAGGGGCAGATACTAATTTTGTCTTCAACTCTTCAAAAGCCATAAGACATTGATGGTCAAACTTGAATGGAGTGTCTTTCTCAAGTAGTTGGCAAAGAGGTTTGGCAATCTTCGAAAAATCTTTAATAAACCTCCTGTAAAAACCCGCATGACCCAAGAAACTCCGCACTCCTTTCACACTAGTCGGAGGTGGAAGTTGCTCAATTAAGGAAATTTTAGCCTTATCCACCTCAAGGCCTTTACTAGAAACTCGGTGACCGAGAACTACACCCTCTTGCACCATAAAGTGGCACTTCTCCCAATTCAGGACTAAATGAGTTTCCTCACATCTTTTCAGAACTTGTCCCAAATTAGCAAGGCATTCTTCAAATGCATCCCCAAAAACTGAGAAATCATCCATGAAAATTTCCATGGTCTGCTCAATCATATCAGAAAAAATGGACATCATGCATCTTTGGAATGTAGCAGGTGCATTGCATAATCCAAATGGCATCCTTCTGAAAGCGAATGTGCCATAAGGACATGTGAAGGTTGTCTTTTCCTGGTCTTCAGGGGCAATAGCAATCTGATTATATCCAGAATACCCATCCAAGAAACAAAAGTAGGCCTTCCCAGCTAATCTATCCAACATTTGATCAATGAAGGGTAATGGAAAGTGATCTTTTCTGGTGGCAGTATTGAGTTTCCGGTAGTCCATACATACCCGCCATCCCGTCACTGTTCTTGTGGGAATTAACTCATTGTGGGTGTTAGCCACTACGGTCATACCTCCTTTCTTGGGAACACATTGGACCGGGCTCACCCATGAGCTATCTGAAATTGGATAAATAATCCCAGCATCCAGCCATTTCAAAATTTCTTTCTTCACTACTTCCTTCATTATTGGGTTAAGCCTTCGTTGATGCTCAACAGATTTCTTGTGATTATCCTCTAGTAGGATTTTATGCATACAGATAGAGGGACTTATTCCTTTTATGTCTGCTATTGACCATCCGATGGCTTTCTTAAAACCCTTAAGCACTTGAAGAAGCTCATTTTCTTGCTATTCGAAGAGAGCAGCAGAGATTATTACTGGCAATGTGCTCTCTTCCCCCAGGTAAGCATATTTCAAATGGAGAGGTAAAGGTTTCAACTCAAGAGACGGAGGTTCCTCCACTGATGGCTTCAGTACAGATTTGATTCCAATTGATGCATCAAGTGGTTCAAACTGTTGAAAAGCCTTAGAACGCTTTTGGGCAGCTTCCAAGAACTTAATACATTCACTTACTCCATTATGCTCCTTCCTAGCTAAACCAACTAATGATGCTTCCAGAGGATCCTTAAAAGTTGATTCAATGAATTCAGTATGTACTGCATGGGTGATTAAATGCACAAAGCAACATTCCTCTGGTTCAGTTGGGCTCTTCATTGCCTTGTACATGTTGAATGTCACCTCTTGGTCATTCACCCTCATAGTGAGCTCTCCTTTTTGCACATCAATCAATGTCCTCCCTGTGGCCAAAAAGGGTCTCCCCAAAATGATAGGAATATCTTTGTCCTCTTTATAGTCCAAGACTATAAAATCTGCTGGAAAAATTAGCTTGTCAACTTTCACCAAGACATCTTCAATAACCCCATTGGGGTAAACTAGAGATCGATCAGCTAATTGCAAGGTGACAGTTGTTGGTCTTGCCTCTCCCAACCCAAGCTTCTTGAAAGTTGATAGTGGCATTAAGTTCACACTTGCCCCCAAGTTGCACAAAGCATTTCCCGCAAAATGTTTTCCAATATTACAAGGAATGGTGAAACTCCCGGGATCTTTCATTTTAGGTGGTAATTTCTTTTGCAAAATCGCACTGCATTCTTGAGTTAGAGCCACCATTTCAAATTCTCCAAACCGCCTTTTATTGGATAGCACATCCTTCATAAATTTAGCATAACTTGGCATTTGCTCCAAAGCTTCTGCAAAGGGAATGTTAATGTGGAGCTGCTTGAAGATTTCTAAGAACTTTTGATATTGCTTGTCCAGGTTCTTCTTCTTGAAGCGTTGAGGAAATGGTAGTGGAGGAATAATTCTCTCTTGATCTTTCGCTTGACTACTCTTTTCAGCCTTGTCATTCCTCTTCTCCACCACATCATTCTTCTTCTCTACTGGTTTCTCCTTCTCAATCTCCTCTTCCACCTTACCTTGATCTTGATCAGACTTATTGGCTCTCTTGGATGGTAATAGCTCTGGCAACTCTTTGCCACTTCTCAATGCAACTGCCTTACATTCCTCTTTGCCTTCTCTCCTGGGGTTAGGAACAGTGTCACTTGGTAGCACCCCGAGCTGTCTTGAATTTATAGAGGAAGCCAATTGACCAATTTGCACTTCTATATTCCGAATTGCAGTCTCATGTTTCATCATTGTTGCATCTTGTCTGGCTAAGATTGCATCTTGCTTAGCCATGTACTGCATGAGCATTTCTTCCATGTTTGGCTTCTTTTCTGGCATTGGTGGTCTTCCTGGAGCAGAGAATCCAGGGGGATGAGGAGGTCTCATACCAGAAGAGGATGACTAAGCCTGATTCTGTCCTTGATTTTGTCCCTGGCTCCATGAGAAATTTGGATGGTTCCTCCATCCTGGGTTGTAGGTGTTGGAGTAGGGATTATTTTGGTTTTTTCCATAGTTGCCCATATAGTTAACCACTTCTACTAAAGAAGGGCATTGATCACTGTAATGTTCTTCTCCACAATGCTCACACATAATGACTGGAGCTTGAATGGCATTAACTCCTATTGGTGCACTGAAGCGAGTTTCAAGACTGTCAAATCTCTTGTTTATTGTAGCCATCTGAGCCGAGAGGGTGGTTAGAGCATCAATTTCATGTACCCCAGCCACCTTTTTCTTATGAGGTCTGGATGCGGACCATTGGAGAGAGTTAGCTGCCATATTCTCCAGCAAATTATAAGCCGCATCAACATTCAAGTTGCCTGTGATACTCCCATTTGAAGCTGAGTCAAGGATGGCTTTTGTCTCAGGTAACAATCTATTGTAGAAAGTTTGCACCTGCACCCATTTAGGGAATCCATGATTTGGACACTTCTTCAACAATTCCTTGAATCTTTCCCAGGCTTCATATAACGGCTCATCATCTTGTTGCATGAAGGAGGTAATGTCATTTCTTAACTCTACTGATCGAGCTGGTGGAAAAAATCTGGCTCTGAATCTTGTAACTAAATCATCCCAAGTAGCTACAGACCCATCCGGCAATGAGTTGAGCCACACCTTAGCCTTATCCCTTAAGGAGAGTGGAAATAGCCTCAGCCGAATTGCATCATCTGATACTCCATTCTGCTTAAAGGAATCACACACCTCTAAGAAATTGGAGAGGTGAGTGTTTGGGTCTTCAAGAGGGGATCCACTAAATTGTCCAGCCATTTGAAGCATTTACAACACCACTTGCTTCATTTCAAAATTGTTTGCTTGAATGGCTGGTCTTCTTATACTGGAGTGGTATCCTTGCATATTCAAAGTAGCAAAATCATTTACTGTACAGACACGATTTTCATCCTCATTTGCCATGTTTGTGGTCGAGTCAGAAGCTTCACTATCGTTACTCTGGGTTTGATTGGATGCTTCTTCAGAGTCTTCTTGAAACAAAACCACTTCTAGACTTTCAATTTCTTGCATATGAGGTAATACACTCACAGAAAGGTATCACTGCAAACAGAACAGAAAAGAAATTAAAAATAGATAAAGTAAAAATATACACAGTGCTTAAGTTCAAACTAAATGTGCTGGTATCAATATTGATAGAAAAATATTTTGGCACTCAAATCCCCGGCAACGGCGCCAAAAACTTGTTGCTCTCTTTGAAGCGTACACGCAAGTATACGTATCGTGAAGGCAATATAGTGATAAGAAAAGATCGTTCCCACGAGGATTTGTTGACAAAATATTGTCAAGTACTGAAATTCACACTCTAATTTAAATTAAGCGAATCAATTTGTAATGGTTGGTGTAAAAGAGAGTTGTTTGTGGATTAAAAGCTATACAGAATTCAGGGTTGATATTTGGATGTTCCGGGCAATTAGTGGCATCTAGGATTATTAGTCCTCTTGTATTTCATAGTAGTCAGCTCAACATTCAATACTTTTGCTATCAATGGTAATACGTGCTGGTCTAGGATTAAGATGTTCCTATATATACTTTTCCAAATATTATATAGGGTTCCCAGTTCATTTTATAATTCCTTACAAAATTAACTAAGATCAAACTATTATCACTATACCTACTTGGACCATGTAAGGTTATTGAGTATATTCCTATCTCAATAACTAAACTATCCACTTATCCAGGCAAGTTTCAAGCACCCACACCACTCAACTTTTGATCTAACCTCCCTTTCCCTTTCCCAAGTTCAAGTTAGGTATCAAATCAATCTAATTGTTGGCCAATCAATCAGAAAGCATGAAGCATAAAGTTGAATGAACAAATATTAACCATTGATTACAAAGTTAGAATGAAGAACAACCACTAATCCATACAAGAGTTCCTAATAATCCTAGATTAGAGAGGGTTTAGCTATACATGATCATAAAATTCCAAGACATGGTTGAAGCAACAATCAGATACATCAATAAAATGATAAAGACAGAAGAAAGAAAGAAGCAACTCCCAAAACGAGATGGTTTGAGCTTCAATCTTCAATCTCCAGCTTCACTTTGCTTCAAGATGCCTTCTTAGCTTCTCCCTTAGCCTCTACTCACTTGGAACCAAACAAAAAATGACCCAGGATGATCAGAATGACGTCTCCTCCACTCTCCAACACATATGAAGTCTCAAACCCTCGAAAAATTCTGAAAACAAAACGCTGCGTTCAGTTAATTCGAATTGCGCCGCGGCGAGGTCGAGTTCTGTCTGACTGAGGGCCGCGGCGATGACATGTTACGCCGCGGCGAGATTCGGTTCTGTGAGCTTCGGAGTGTCATGTAGATTCCTCGCCTCGGCGCGCACAGGTTTCGCCGCGGCTTATCTTGATTCTGTGAGACTCCATGCCGCGGCTCATCATCTTGCGCCGAGGATTTTTGGTTCATTCCAGACGCGCCGCGGCTCCTGAACATTGCGCCTCGATGAGTTTTGCTTCTGTCTGAGCTCTGGCTGCGGCGATAGCATGCTCCGCCGCAGCGCGAGTTGCACTCTTCACCTTCGGCCGCGGCGTGGATGATCTTGGCCGCGGCGAGACTTGCAAAATCACCATTTTCCAGCGTTTTTCTCCTGAGGCTGCTCAATGATCCTTGACACATACATCCTATACGAAGAATAAAATGTGATTAGTCATCAATATACTCAAAATTAAAGTATACATGCTAATTTTTTCAATAAGTATTGAGTATATGGCTATTCATCCTAGATATGTTCATTTTCTTTTGTGTAAGTGTCATTTACCCTATAAATGGAGGTTAATAATCATATTTACTAAGAGAAAATATGTACAATAACATGAATAGTTGGGAATTATCAGCGAGATTTAGAATTTATCGTGGGTGATTTAGTGTTCTTAAAGGTGTCTCTAATGAAAAGGGTACTGAGATTTGGAAGGAAGGGAAAGTTGAGTCTGAGATATGTGGGACCATATGAAGTACTAGATAGGGTTGGTAATATGGCTTATCATTTAGACTTACCACAGGAGTTAGCAAGAGTCCATCCAGTGTTCCATGTATCTACGTTAAGGAAGTACTTGTTTGACCCCTCTCACATAATTAAATCTCAGGAAATTGTGTTGGACAAAGGGTTGACGTATAGAGAAGAACCTCTTAAAATTGTAGATAAGCAAATAAGGAAGCTTCGCTCGAGAGAAATAGCAATGGTTAAGGTAGCCTGGTGTAACCATTCGCAGGAAGAGGCCACTTGGGAAATGGAAAATGAGATGCGTATTAAATATCCTTAATAGTTTAGACCCTAAGGTAAGAACCCAAGTTTAATTCAGGGATTGAATTGCCTAAGGGGGGAGAATGTAATGGAAAGAAATAATAATAATAATAGGGGGGTTATTATTATTTTATTCATTTTCCTTCCTTTTCAGTTTTTCTTTGTTCATTTCTTTTTCTTATTTTATCTTCTTTTTCCCGTTGGATATCTTCCTCTCTGCCTTCTTTCTATTGCTGTTTCCTTATCTCTGTCGCGTCATTCTCTCCCCTGCTAGCTTGCGTGCATCTTCTCCGGTAGAGCTGTTGCTCTTTTTCCCTCACCTGTGAAGTTTTCCCCAGCGCTACACAGATCTTCTCGAGCTCTCTTTCTCATCGCTGGTTTGAGCCTTCGTTCATGAGCAAGCATGGAGAGTGCAGCAGCTACGGTGAGCATTCCATTTCAGTTCTTCCTTCGATTTGAATACCAGATCCATCAATTTTTGCTCTTCCCTTCCATTTTTGGCTTGTTCCAAGAAAAAGGGTAATGCAGAAGTGTTGAAGTCTTGCCCATGCTTGGCTGGCTGAACGTAGAAGGGGGGAGAGATTAGGGATCTTGGAATGAGGCTTTCTAACTATGATAATCATGCACAAACTTTCAATTTCTAATCCCTATGAATGATTTTGAAACTCAGATTATGAATTTGAAATGTTATGTACACATATGTAATTAAGGGTTCAAAATTCATCGAGCCTCGATGAGGTGAAAAGGAGGTGAAATTTGGGAATTTGTAATATGAGTGTTATGTTCTTGCTTGATTTTGTCATGCATTCCTGTTATAGGGAGAAAGATCTCATGTGAGAATTTAATTGTTTTTGATCGATGAATTTGGAAGTAGGATACGTCAGGGGGATGATTAAGCATGCTTATTGAACCATAATCAATGTAATTTAGGATGTGGCTTGAATTCCATATCCTTTTAAGATATATATATATATATATACATACACAAATATATATATATATATATGTTGCGTGGTCCTACTCCTGAATACCAGTTATGTGCATATATATATATATATTCAGGTGGCTTATTTATTTATTTATTTATTTATTCTTGTTTCTACATGTATATATATTGTTTTCTTTTTGGCATCATCCTAGCTTATCAGGATTAAACATTAAGCATTTAGTTATTTACGCATCTAGCCGTCTTAGTAAATATTTAATTACCCAATTAGCTTTCATTTCTTATTGTTTGTAATATTCTATTGGTTTATTGACTTGGTGCTTCTTTACTTTTCTATAGGTCTTATGTTTTCCATGCATTAATAAATTCTTGTTTCAATTGTGATATCAAGAGTTGACAGTACTTGCTTCTCCTCAAAAGTTCAACTCTCTTGCAGTAAATGTTCCCAGAGTTTCCAACCAACACCAAACTTACTAAATTATTACATAGATCCAAAACAACAATTCCTAACATCTATCCACTTCAATGATAGTTTTCTAATCATTTTCTGTACTGGGTGTGGATTACTGGCTCGATACACTATCTAGTGCGTATTACAAGGTCTGGGCAGAGAAGGAGCTACCTGTTAGGTGTAGCTACCCATGAAAAAGGGTAAAGAGCTGCCAACAAGGTGAAGCCGCTCCTGGAGGGTTAATTATAATGCATAATAGGGTGGAAAAGGAGCTACCCATTAGGCGTAGCCACCCATGAGGGGTAAGGAGCTGCCAATGAGGTGTAGCCACCACCTACAATAGAAAAAAAAAAGAAGGGGAAAAAGAAAAAGAGAGAGAAAGAGAAAATTTAAATGGCTTTTATGTACGAGTTTCAGTATTTGGCATCCAGTAGGTGGGAAGAGTCGGACCTATGAATATCCAGTATGATGAGATAGATAATGAAGTGTTTATGTATATATAAACTGGCATGTACTTCTTGCCCCCTGCAGATTCAGTGACAATAGGTCCAGATATTTCAGGGGTTCCAGGGGTCTAGGATTTCATGGGTTCTGGGTCGAGTTTATTTAGTATATATCTAGTTTTTACATGAAATTTGTTTTGTTTAAAAAAATCAGCTATAACTTATTGTTTAAAATAAAGTAAAATATACGAATTTCTCATCTAATTTTAAACTATATACTTTAATCTAACTTTATGGTGTATCTTTATAAAAGTCGGATGACAGAGAGTGTTTTTCAACTAGTTCTTTAATATGTAAATTTTTAAAAATATTTTTTATTTTTCCAAGTTCACAAAACTTCTAAAATACTTTGTACTCATGATTGTTATTGAAGAAGAAAGGTTGTTTTTAAAATACACTTGTTTATTATACTTCTAAAAAATATAAGCTTAATAAATATTTAAGTAAAAAATTTTAAGACTTTGCCTACGAAACTTAACTCCCTTCTTAGGTGTTATTTGTACTGACAAACTTTCTGGAGAAAAACTCCCTATGAAGTAATTCAAAGAGAAGAAACAAATAGAAAACTAACAAAGATCAATGATTTTGTTCTTTGGACTATGAAGCATAGAGCTTGAAATAGGGCTCTAGGCAAAAAGTTTCTGCGAATGGCACAGCCCAAAATTTGTAGGCTCCAATTGGCACATAGATTAAGCAACCTTCAAACTTTCTTAGCCTAGCAAGTTTAACATAAACAATTGCATACGTAAACATATCAACAAGGAACACATATACATACGCATGCCTAACTGTATATTCTGGGGCCATCCAGAATTTGGTAGTCTCCCCTTAAAATTAGACATAAAAAAAAAATGCAAACTTTAATATAATAGCAATGATATTTAGGTGAAAAGAAAAATGGGCAAAAAAATATATTGTATAAAAAGTTGTTTTTATTGACGAAAAATAAATTAAAAGAAATTTGCATGTGATTTTTAAAATAAAAGAAATATAAGGTGTATTTTAATTAAACATAAAAATTTGGCAGCTTGAGACGATTCATCTTTTTCAAATTTGGCAGCTGGAATTATGAAGTAGACAACATACTACGGAGTGATTAATTAGAAATTCTATAAACTGAATATGACTACTTACTAGTTTTACAAAGTAATCAAAATTACGCAGAGATATTAAAAAAGAAAATTTGTCAATTTAAATTGAAAGCGGCCATCTAAAGAAAAAATACTTGGTGAACAAAGAAATGAACGAAGAAGATGAAGGAGCAAGTTGAACTCATGCCTATGGAGTGTTCTATGGGAGAGCCATTTGTGGTCACTAATTTAAGTGGGAAGTAGAAAGGTCATTGAGGTGTAGATATAATATTCAAATTTGGTTCTTGTCATGGGCGAGGCATCCCATCCCAGTTTTCATTTCTCTCTATTTACATATTCCTTTAATTTTGCATTTTTTCTTTTGATGTCTTCGACGGCTTTCAACATATATTTTATTTAAAATATCCTTATTAATCCTAACACATATTGAATGATTTTTAAGTTAACAAAAAATATTTTTTAAAATTAAATTAAATTAAAGTATAACATAGATTTTTATTTTAAATAAATTTTATTTATATTTTATAAATAAAAAATTTAAATAATTTTAACAAAATCTAACAAAAAAACTTGTGTAATTTACTTTTTGAAATATTAGTGACCTTTTCTCTCAAAGGTGGATGGAAGTAATTTGGGCAAGCCTAACCACGACGTTAAATTAATTTGGTTTCAAAATAGAGTAAAGATCACATCAACCCAGCAAACGCTTCCAACCAACTTTCGTTAAACAGTTAAGGGAGATCCGATAGACACGTGGAATTTTCTGGTTTGCCTATAAAACAATTATACCAAGAAAAAAGAACTTAAAATGAAACAGTTAAAAAAGAAAAAAAAAAGGAAAAAGAAAAAGAAAACCTCCCACCACCCCATTTACTCCCTCTAAAACGCTTTTCCACCTGTTGCGACAGATTGAGGATTAGATTTTGAAAAAATACCATTTCATTTGTGATGAATCCAGAAATGCCACCAGAGACACAAATCAACTTCAAAAGTGATTGATTTGCTGACTTGCTTATTCTATGTCACTTATGTCATGGTTTATGCCATGAAGATAAACATCATATTTCATAGAATATCAAAGACAAACTCTATGCATATAAATAGCTATCATTGGTTGGTAGTCCCTTCCCATCGAACCATCTTGAGTGATCATGGATACTTTCTCCTCCTATATTGCTAATATTTTGCTGCTATGGTTACTAATATTTGCAATCATGCTCCACCAAGGCATGTGCAATTTGAGGGTGCAGTGCAACGAAAAAGACCATCATGCACTCCTCAACTTCAAACACACCATCATTGATCCATCAGCCATGCTGTCTACTTGGTCTGATGAGCGAGATTGCTGTGAATGGAGAGGGATTCAATGTGACAACACCAGTAGAGTCATTGAGGTCAGTCTCCCCTGTTCTGTAAATCTCGATCTCTGCGAAAAGGACAACAAATCACGCTGTCTCAAAGGTGAACTCCCCCTATCTTTGCTTCAACTTGAGTTTCTAAATCACTTGGATTTGAGCAATAATGACTTCCAAGCTATCATCCAAAATGATTATGTGGATATCACAAATTGTAATAACCTGTCTACAGTTAAACATCCTCATTCATGTGAAAATTCTTCCAGCCTTCATTATCTTGATTTATCATATAATGAGCGTCTTCACATTGATAATCTTCATTGGCTTTCTCGTGTTTCCTCCTTAAAATATGTTAACTTCAGTGGCATTGATCTTCAAGGGAAAATTGATTGGCTTCAATTAGCAACTTTGCTTCCTTCACTTACAGAGTTATACCTCGATAGATGTCAACTTAGAAACATCAATCCATCTCTTCAGTATGCCAACTTTACTTCACTTGAAGTTGTTAGTCTTTCTCATAATGCTTTTAGCCATCGATTCTTGCCTGATTGGTTATTCAATCTTAGTGATGTCACTACTTTGGACCTAAGCTATAATTCTTTTCAAGGACAACTCCCAGAGGGATTATTAAATCTTCGAAAAATAAAAAGATTGTATTTGAAAGGAAATCAACTTAGTGGATCAATTCCAGATTGGCTAGGCCAACTTGAACATCTACAAGTTCTTGATATTAGCAACAATTTATTTTCTGGTCCTATTCCTTTAGCTTTGGGAAATATGTCATCCTTGATTTCTTTGAATGTCAGCTCAAACTACTTAAATGGTAGTCTTCCAAAAAGTCTTGGACTACTCTCAAACTTGAAGCATTTATCTGCTGGAGCCATTTACTTGACAGGGATTGTTTCTGAAAGAAATTTTGTCAAACTCTCAAATTTGGAATCCCTTAATATTGGATCACCAGGCTTAATCTTTGACTTTGATTCTCTTTGGGTTCCTCCTTTTCTGCTTAAATTTGTTCATTTGGAACACATGGTGAGTCCTACACTTCCTGCATGGCTGTATACACAAACATCTCTTAGGAGACTAATAATTAAAAACTCAAGATTTTCATTTGAATCTCAAGACAAGTTTTGGGACATTGCAGCCCAAGTGACATGCATCCACTTAGAAGATAACACAATTGATGGGGACTTGTCTAATGTGTTACTAAATTCTACAATTATAAATTTGAGGTCCAATAAATTCAAAGGCAGCCTTCCTCGGTTATCGCCAAATGTTGTTATGTTCACAATACAAAACAATTCTTTGCAAGGATCTATTTCTCCTTTATTATGTCAAAAAATGAATGGGAGAAGCCAATTAGAGCGTTTGGACATGTCTTCTAATCTTTTATCTGGAGGGCTTACAAATTGCTGGATGAATTGGAAATCGTTGCTTATTGTTAAACTGGGCAGTAATAATCTAACAGGCACAATCCCCCCTTCAATGAGTTTCTTGTCTAACCTTATGGCTTTGCATCTCAATAAGAATAACTTATTTGGGGAGATACCTTTGTCACTAAAAAAATGCCAAAACCTACAGATCCTTGATTTGGGAGAAAATAAATTTTCAGGATACATACCAAATTGGATAAAGCACAATGCAAGGATTCTCCGATTAAGATCCAATCAACTCAATGGAAATATCCCCCCACAAATATGCCAATTATCTTCCCTCATGGTACTGGATTTTGCAAATAACAAAATCTCAGGTCTAATACCTATTTGCCTATATAATATGACAGCCATGATTTCCAATCAAGCTTCATATAAGAAGCTAGCCTTCTTTTGCTTTAGAGATGCAAATTTGACCGACACATATACAGACGGTGTTATGTTGCATACAAAAGGCCAAGCATTATTCTATAGGGAAAATCTGAAGTTTATGCATGCTATTGATCTATCAAATAATATTATGTCTGGAACAATACCTCCAGAAATATTTAACCTCACTACATTGCAATCTTTGAACTTGTCCCATAATCAATTTATGGGAAACATACCAGAAGAAATTAGCAACTTGAAGCAATTAGAGTCCCTTGATCTTGCAAGCAATCAACTTTCAGGTGAAATTCCTCAAAGCATGGTTGAATTGTCTTTTCTAGGAACCTTGAACCTTTCCTTCAACAATTTCTCAGGAAAAATCCCATTAGGGACCCAACTTCAAGGGTTTGGCGTACTAAGCTATATTGGCAATCTTGAACTATGTGGAGCTCCGCTTCCAAAGAATTGCACTGATAAAGAAGACGTAAAACCCATTGAAAAAAATGACAATCACGAAGATGAATTTCTGTCTTCCTTCTACATTGGGTTAGGAGTTGGATTTGCAGTAGCCTTTTGGGGTGTTTGTGGTGCCATTTTCTTCAACAGGACTTTCAGGCATACTTATTTCAGATTATTAGATCATATCAAAGACAAACTTTATGTCATGGTGGTCCTCAAGATGAATCATTTCGGTTGAAAACCAAAACGTTATTCCATTGTGGTAAGTAAAACAAGCTTTTGATTTAGGTTTTAAATTGAGCCTTTTTTATTGTTTGAAATCTTATATATTTTTCCTGTTCATATAATATTCTACAGTTGCAGTACCCTTTGTAATTATTTTTAATATATTAGGGACGTTCTTGCTGTGCATGCTTCAATAAGTCTCCTTGAATCGTTGAACGAACTTTGCAAGAGGTGACGAAGTGGTTATTGAAGAAATATTACTAGTAAAGTCTAGCTTTTACTTTGTTAATTTACTTTTAAGCCTTGTAAAATAGTTGCCTTCTGCATACATTCTGTATCCTGGATAAGTCCATAAATAAATAGGAAATGTTTCTTTTCACTAAACAAAAGGAAATAACTGAAAGTGATTTTTGTTGAGTCGAATTTTAGATGATAAACAAAAGCATTGCATTTTCAAACCGATTGCTCAAACAACAATTACGGCCTTTTGCAAGTTTAGAAAGTTAGATAGGAGAGGAAGCACTAGCTAGTCATAGTGAAATGAAGTTGCATTTTTATAGTAAATAATGTTTGTGTACAACAATAAGCCATGCCATCCAGCTGATAATTCTGAAATATATGGATGACAAAGTGTTTCGTGCATTAAACTATACAAGTTGTAGCCATTCAACGAAAAGAAGGAAAACCACATCAGAAAAAGCAAGTTAAGAACTCTGCAGAAGTAATTATTTGGAGAAAGAATGAAATATGGATGATAAGATGATAGACTGCCCATGCTTTTATGATGAAAGCTAATTTCACTCTCAACATCAATGCCATCAAGTTCCCTCTTGAAGCTGTACTTTAGTGTCTATGATTTTAAATTATAGTTGCGATTGTAGTTAAGTTACAATTGCGATCGTGAGTATTGTGGAAAATATAACAAGGATTATTAGTACTGCAGTCGATTGATACAGATATGGACCACGCCACAACAATAATATTGTGACCGTATCATATGATGCAGACCATAATTTAAAATAATATTGGTGCCTATTGAGCAACAATTTGGTATACGTGAATTTCTTGTCAAGAACATCAAATGTTGACAAGGTAAAATATTAATCGTGTAACCTATGTCATAATTCATTACTAGACAAATACTAAAGCGGGCAAAAACTTCATATACTGTTCTCCTTTAGTAAAGTAAAAATAAGCTGTACTATTTTTGCTTTCTTGTTCTATTAATTCGTAAGTTAAATAGATTTAAACCTCATTACTTTAGGTTAGGTGTAAAATCTGTCAAAAAAATTTTCATTAGCAATGAGTTTCCACGGCTAATTGTTTTTTATTTATAGTTCTAACGTTTAAAATTGCAATTGCAATAATATTGCATAAATATACCCAAAAAAAACTTGGCAGATCATCATAACCACAAATTTAATGTTATTGCAAAATCTTCCACAACACTAATATTGTGAATAACATTTCAATTAAAACCCACTTCCCTGTTATGTGTTAATAATAATTTCATTTGTTGTTTGGATTGAATATACACATGAGAATGATCAGCAAACATGGAATAATAGACAAAAAAGGAAAGAAGAGGGCCAAAACCTGCCTGTGATCAAGTTTGCTACTATTCCGAGGATGAGCCGTGGATATTGAAGCTGACTTTCATATTCAATTGAAGACTTTGACGAAGATTAATATTAGGAAAGATTAACGTAGTTTGGTTTTTAGCTTATGCTTATAGACAAAGACAGCAAATAAATTTTAAGTAAAGAAATAAATAAATAACAAATAAAATGCAAATTAACTTAGCTACATTCAAGACTCACACTCTAAATATATATATCCCAAAAAACCTCACAATATTTTTTTCACGGATACTTAACACTCACACTTCACCTTTACATGTCTCACAGGCTACTGCACGATGCTGCTTACTCTCTGCTACACGAAGTGTTGCCATCCTTCCCATTTATAACATTTAAGAAGCTAAATAGGATGCCAGTAGGGAACTAATATATATATATATATATATATAAATATTTGAGGAGCACTAGATTCATGTACGCCTAACTGTCAGATCTGCTTCGTACATGAATGCAGCAATAGATACACATATATGAAATAGATACTGACAATGGCTGTTCATACACCTATAGTACACCCAAAATTTTCTCAATATACATTCATCATATCATCTCAATGAATTCCATGATTGATTTACTCCCCTTGTGCATGGCAATGATGAAGTGTATCAACAAAATCAACAATAGTTAGAGTTAAAAATTTCATGCCACATGCAACATTCTTCACCTTGGCCTGAATTATGATTTTAAATTGCAGTCGTAGGTGTTACGGATATTATAAAAAAAATTGCGGGTGTTACAATCGATTAATGCAGATGCAGCCCATGCCACAATAACAATATTGTAACCACATTACATAATACGAATCACAATTTAAAACAATGACTTGAATTGTGTAAGTTCTAAGAAATTAGTGAGTAAAGTAAACTATTAAGTTGTCTTTTCTAATGTCCAATTGGGCAACCCAACTATAAATACTAATTAACTCCAAGTTATAATTTAGAAACCGTATTTGGCTTGGTTATTATATCAGCTAAATTTTCTTTAATGTCAATTTTTTCAGCCACTATGAGACGTTGAGATATAATCTCCTGGATGAAGTAAAATCTGACATCAATATTCTTGATCCTTTTGTGATACCTTTAATTTTGTATATTTTTTTGAAACCAGACGTGATGCAAAGGCCATAGGTGGTTTCCTACTTATTCTTGTAAAAAAAAAAAGTCATTTTTTATCTCAAATTTAAAATTTATTCTTTTATATTCAAAAAATATATTTTTTATTTGATTTTTTTTCTTTTAAATGTGATACTTATACTCTAAAAGGATCTATAGGGGGTTTGATCTCTTATGCTATTTATAATTTATAAAATATATTTAAAAAAATTTGCTAAAATTACAAAATAGCTCCTAAAAATCTTTTCTTTTCACTTCAGCCCTATATATATATTGCAATTTATAATGATCACAGAGCTAGGCCGGGCTGATGAACACTATTCCTCATAAATTTAATAAATTCTTGGCTGATAATTTTAAGGTATTCTACTATAAATTATATAATTAGTTAGGAACATTACAAGAAAGAAAAGAATCAAAGACAGAAAATCCCATCGCTGACTTAGGATAATTCCATCTCTGCTGTGCTGCAAAAGGAAAGAATATAAAATGCAATCTGTAACGAAGCTGAGAGGATTGCAAATAATGTTACACCGTATTGCCTCGTCATAAAATAAAGTTTTCAAAAGGTGCTAAAATAAAGTTGAAGATTTGAAGCTTTTATATCAAAGATTTATGAACATTAGAGAGCTGAAGAAATTAACGTGGAGATTTCTATAGTGTAGCGGTGATCTGCTTCAATCATTACTATTTTATTTTGAATAAATTATGCTAATTTCTCTTAAAATTTAAAAACCTCTCCTTTAATTGATTTTTTGTGAAAAAAAATTCATTTTTTGTTTAACATAAGATTATAATTTTACCCTTAATATGATTAAAAATAATTAAATTCATGTTAAATTCTAACATAAACTATGATTTTATTTTTAAGTTAATAGTGAAAATTGTTAAACAGTTTTATTTTATTTTTGAAAGAAACACATATGCTGTAAGAAGTCAATTTCATCAATAAAAAATAAAATAGAGCAGAGTTCCGATTAATTTTTAAAATAAAAAAATTATATATATAATTTAGTCGAAATCCAACAAAAATTAGTATAATTTACTCTTTAATTTTCACCTTTTCTTTTGTTATTAACTCCCAACGTCTACGTCCTGATTGGCCCCCCAAACATGACTTAAAAATTTGACTGACGCACTAGACGCTTGAATTGATTCATCTTTTTATTCAAAATTTAATTTGCAATTGGAATTAAAGTAAACATCATACCATGGAGTGATAAGAAATTCTAAAATGAACATGACTACTCAGCGATTTCACTAATTAAACTTGTGAAGGTGATCAAGATTACGTAGAGAGAACAAAGGGGAAAAAATTCGTTAATTTAAATTGAAATCGGCCAACGAAAAGAAGAAATATTTAGCAAACGAAAGAATGAAAGATGACGAAGAACAGAAAAAGAAAGAGAGAGTCGAATTCATGCCTTATTAAGAGATCTTTGGAAGAGACACTTGTGGTCACCAATTTTTGTGGAAAGTAAAAAGGTCACTAATTTCGTCAGATTTTGACAATCAAAATTGATTTATTGTCTAAGCAGCCCATCATCAAATTTGGAATAAAAAATGACATGTAAGATCCAACAAAAATACAAGTTCGCATTTTCTCCAATAATACCGTTTTGAAAAAGGATTATAACGGTCTGGGTATGTTAAATTAGAAGGTTAAATTAAAACAAAATAAATTAAATAATTAAATCGGAATCAAATTTAAGGAACTAAAATAAAATATTATCTTTTAATTACGGATATGAATGAATCACAGATATAGCGAACACTAAATAGAATAAAAATGTATGCATAAAATTTAATTGCTAACTCACGTTTATTAGAAAAATATACTATCTTTTTTATTAATTAACTAAGCTAATATATATATATATATATATATAGAGAGAGAGAGAGAGAGAGAGAGAGAGAGAGAGAGGTACCGATAAAGTTTCACACCCCAAAGTCTTCCATCGGTCATTTTTTTTAAGATCTATTTTTATTTCTCTTTTAACACTCAAACATACCTTAAAATTTTAACTTGTAAATCATCTTGGACTTCAAGATTCATCCCTCTTCACAACAATATTTAATTATGAGTAAATTTTGTTAACATCTCTTTAGATTTGATTAAATTACATATCATGCTTTTTATACAATATGAGACTATTATTTTATTATTAATATAATAATAAATATCATTAAATAATATTTTTCTTAAAAAATACATATTATTTAAAAAGTTTTAATCGATAGAAAATAGATTAAAGCAGAGCTAAGTATACTTTCAAAATAAGATAAATATTAAGAATAATTTAATAAAATATTAAGAGAGATTAGGGTAATTTTCTCTTTGATTTTCACCTCTTCTTTTCATTAAATCGTTACTATCTTGCCAATGTCTATTTTGGGATTATCCAATTTGGCAGCTGGAATTATGAAACAGACAACATATTATGGATTGATTAGAAATTCTAAACTGAATATGACTCCTTATTAATTTTTCTAAGTAAACTTGTGAAGGTGATCAAAATTATGCAAAGAAAACAAATCACAAGAAAAATGAATCACATATTTTTTGGGAAATAAACACTAAATAGAATAAAAACGTATGCATAAAAATTAATTGCTCACTCATTTTATTAGAAAAAATATACTATCTTTTTATTATTAACGTTGAAGTTGAGTTTCACACCCCAAAAATAAATCTTTCATCAATTTAAATTGGAAGCAGTCATCGCATAAAAAAAAAAAAAGAAATATTTAGTGAACCAGAAAGTAAAAGGAAGAAAAAGAAGGAGAAAAAAAGTTTTTTTTAGGGGGCTTGGAGTCTAAGTCATGCACTTTGAAGTGATTTAAACGAGGGACATTTGTCTTCATTAATTTAAGTGGAAAGTAGGAGGGTCATTGAAGTGTAGACAGGGGGAGGAGGGTGGAATTCTTTCTTATTTCAAGATTGTAAGTTACAATATATAATATTTTTTTGAAAAATAAAAATCTGAAGTCATGCACTTTGAAGTGGTCTGTAACAAAAACATTTGTGGTCATTAATTTAAGACTGTGGTCCAAGAAACGAGATGAAAGGGAAAGGGTGAGGGAGATGGAATATGAGGAAGTGACGTTTGGTACGATGAAGATGGAATCATAGAAGGATTCCAAAATTATTATTTCATAACACTATTTATTTCATCAAAATTTAGGAGAGGAGTTATTGTTTGGAAAATATAAAGAGAAGAAAAATATATTTTGTACCAAAGTGATGTTTAATATTGAAACAATTTAAAATTTGAAATTATTTTAAAATGTTTAAAAACAAAAAATTTGAATTTGAAGTCTAGAACTATAATTTTTCTGTGTTGTTAAAATTTATTGTCTCTAATTTATTTAGAATAAAAAAATATCCTTAAATATTCATAAAGTGTCATATTATTTATACTTTCTTTAATAAAAAAATTTAAATCAAATAAAATAGGACTCACATACTAATAAAATAATGCTAAACTATATAATTCCATTATCACATAAATAAAGTGATATATATAGATATATATAGGACCCACACTATAACACCTACTATAGAAATATTATTGTGTGGAGTTTATTATATGATTTAGTTCTATTTAACTAATTAGTATATAGATGACATAGCACATTATGTGTATGTAAGAATTTTTGTTGGAATAATTTCAGATTTTAAAATGATTTGATGAGTATATTTTACATACTTAAATAGATAAAATGTTTAGATTTGAAATAATATAAATTTTAAATATTACATGGATAATAAGTTAATTCTGTATATATATCTCTTTCCATAAGTTAGTTAAAAAAAATAAAGGAAATTTTATTACATAACTTATCTATATTCCCTATTTAGTATCTATGCAAAAAGAAGATAAAGATAAAAATGTGACAAAAAAGACTTATACATATCTCTTTTGAAATTTTAAAAAGAAGATAAAGATAGAGATAAGACAAAAAAGGCCTGTAAAAGTAGAGGTTGAGGGTGCACAAAAAATAACTCAAATTCAAGATATATTCTTGTTCCTCTCTTACCATATATTCTTTTCATTTTCTTTTTCTTTTTACCTCTTTAAAGCCATAAGTGGCTAGTTTTTTAGTTTCTTGGTCAAGGTTATTAAAGGTTTGACTTAATGAACAATTTGTGGGAGTTTTGATTTATTTTTTTTCTTTCTGAATATTGAAATATTTCTATTTTTATAACATTATTATTTATTTAATTTAAATTGGTACCTTATTTTAGTTAAATAGTTATCTCTATTTGAATTTGTGAATTTGAACTTATTTATTAGATTTAATAGAGTAGCTATAACACTGGTTTTCTATAAAAGGTCAAAAACTAAGGATTTTTAAATGAAGTCCCATAAATCATATAAATAATGGTCAAACAAAATTAGAAAGATAAACTAAACCTCTAAAAATGAGGATATCAAGCTTGAGATACCCGAAATCTCAAGCTAGAAAAGCTATAAAAAATTACAAAAATATGTAGTGGTATTTTCATAATTTCGAAAAATTTTTGAAAAACTCACATGTGAGATTTTTAAATAAAAAAATTGAATTTCTTGGAATTTTCAAGGACCCAAAAAATCACATGAATCTCTAGAATAGTTAAAACTCTTCCCGTAAATGATTTCGGTCATCAATTGACCAAATAGTTCAAATTGGTTTCAAATTTAATTTGGGAGAAATCAAAGGCATTTTATCAGTTAGAAGACCTAAATTTTATGATAAAAAAGATAGTTCTAAAAAAGAAATTGCAATAAGGCTAAATGGAGAAATCATGGTTTAGGGATTAAAATGAAAAATGGAAAAGTGTAATAACTTTACCTTTTTGCTTCTTAAAAATGTCCAGTCCTTCTCCTTTCTCTCTATCGATACTTTTCTAGTTTTGAGAGGGCTTAGGAGATGCACCAAGAGGGAAGAGAATAAGCTTCAAAAGGGTGAGGAATTCTTTGCTTTTTCACACTCTTTGCTTATTTAAATTTGTTCCCCTCTTCCTCCTCTCTCTTTTTATGGTTTTATTGTTTAAATTGGTATTGGTTTATGGCTAAGTTAATGGAGGGAGGAGAAGATTTAGGAGAACTCTTGGGAGCATAAGGAAGAGCTCTTAGAAAGCTTGAAAGCAAGGTATGGTGCATATTGTAATTTTGCTTCCTCTTACTTCTTCTTTCCCCTTGAGTTTTGGCCAAAAATAGATGGGTATGTAAGAGTCTTAGTTCTAATTTAGACATGCTAGGGAAAGAGGTTTTAGAGTCTAAGGAACTTGAAGGAAGCCATAGGATCCAAAAACAAGCCATAGAAATCAATTTGTGACACTTAGGGAATTTGATATGTATATGAAAATCTGTAACTTTCTGAAGGTCCTACGACTTATGTAAGAGTATGAATAAGGTCCCAAGATATTTAGAAAACTTTACAAGTGGCTAATTCCCTAAGAAAACAAGCAAAACTTTATGGGCTCCCACATGAGGCATAGTCTTAGGCAAAGAGAGAGTGAACACCTAGGGAGAGTTTTAATCAATTCTAAAGATGGGAATGACCTAGATATAATTAGTAAACACTAAGAAAGCCATTGGTTTGAATTTAGAGGTCATGGTTTATGTGATGGATATTTAGGCTCCATTTTAAAGTATAAAGGAGCAACTTGAGTTTAACCTCCTTGAATTGATTTGGAAATAACTTTAAGGAGTTTAATTGGAATCATATGATTTAGAATGAATGAGAAATTGGAGCCAAGATCATAAATCCTAGAGGTTGCTTCATTATAATCTTATATAGAACTATATTGATGTCATAAGATAAAGTAGACTTGTATAGAGTTTATGTAAAGTTAGAATGGGTTCCAACGATACTTTTGTGTCTTGTTGGATGTATCTAGGCCAAGCAAATCAAGTTCTCCATCATTGGGTGTGTGAAGTCAAGAAGAGGGGAGAAGTTTCAAGGAGAAAAGTGTGCTCCTAGCCTTGAAATAGCCTTTTATCCTTTCTTGTATGTATTTGTCAGGTGATTTAGTGTCTTTGGATACTTGTGTATATGTTTGAATTATGGGATATGCTTATAGCTTTTGTTTCCATGTTATAGTATCATTATGTGCATTAAAAGTGTTTTAAATACAAGATAGATTGAATTGGGTGAGATTGAACCAAAAGTCTTTTAGATTAGGTGGGAAGGAGCCAAAAGTCCTTAAAAGTAGGTGAGATAAAGTCAAAAGTTTCAATAATAAGTGAGGCTAAGTCAAAATTCCTTAAAAATTAGTGAGGCAAGTCAAAAAGCCCCTAGAAGCTATTTTTGAATGAAATGAATTTAGATGATGTGAAATTATGTTTATGTATATTTACTATAAGCATATAGGCCATAATTGCATTCATTGACATAAAAATGTGCCATTTATGTGTGCATGAAAAGTAGATAGCTATTGAGATTCTTGGAATATATTTTATTACTAACTATGTTTAGGTGAGCCTCAAGGAGCAAAGAATGAGAGCCAAGGAGTGCAAGAGATAACACTTTGATATTAGAATAGGTTTATGTGCATTTTGACATCAAAGTATGTAATTATATGATAAACATGAGATGTAAATGAGGTATCAAGTGTAAATATATGTATGTATGGTATATGAATCATATATGAGCTTAAAGGAATGAGAATGTGTATTTTTGCCACCCTTGAGCTTAGTTGCATAAGTGTATAAGTCCATATAGGATAGTGATTTTGAAATGTATGATAATTTGAACCATTTGGGATACTTCCCTATGCTGTATTCATGCTTTTAGGTGTGCTCAATTGGCTATAATTTGGTTGGAAGGTCATTTAACACGCTTTTGCATCACTTTGGTCCCTAAAATAACTATATTTTTTACCTGAATCACAAATTGGCCACATGGACAAATTTTTATATAAAATTTGGCAAGTATATAAGCCTTATCTAAAGCTTTACATAAAACTAAAGACTATCTAATTTGAAACTTTAGAGAATTTATTATGAATTTTTAAATTAGCTAAATTATGTAAAATTGTCTTAGTCACTATTCATATGGTCAATTTATATTTTTATGTCCTTTAGGAGCCAAATGAAGTCAAATGCTTATGAAATTTTGCAAGAATATAGCTGACATTATAAACTTTCTAGGGCACCTAAGTTTGCATAAAAATGAGTTGTATAGAGAGAGTTATGATTTTTTGAAATTAGAGGTCTGGTGGTGCCTGAATACTATAGCAACCTCTAATGTGTAATGGATTTTGTGGGACAAATGAGCTCATATGCCCTTGAAAATTTTATAACATTTAGGTCTCATTTTAAGGTTTTTATAGCCACTGAGAGAACTTCATTTGAAGTGCTATAGAGAGAGTTGTGGATTTTTAAAAATTAGGGTTTATAGTAGTCTGAGAGCACAACCCATTGTATTATTCTATTGATTTCTATAGGCTAATACTATTGTTTTATCCAGAATCATTTTTAATCATTATTGAAATCTATAACTTTTCATAAAACTATCATTTTCATAATTTTAATTTTTTAAGAATTCGTTATGAATTTTCAAAATTTATATTAGAAAATAGATATTACAACCCAAGAGTAACTTATTGAATTTGTGATATATGGTTCCAAAGCCAGGATAAAAGCCATAAATTATGATTTTTTTAATATAAATCAGCATGTTATGGATGAAAAAGAAATTAGGTAAGCTTACATCCCTCATTTGGTCATTAATAAATTAAGTTGCTTTTAATTACAGATAAATCCGCTGCAAAAAGGGTATTTTCATATAAATTGATTACAATAAGCCTTTGTGGCATAAATTGAAGGCTAGGAAGCTAAGATATTATAGTAGCAATTCAACACATTTAATAAATTAAAATTATCTTTGTGTATTGATAAAAATATTTCTTTTATTTTAAAAATGAGAGCATATATATTGTTGAATGGTGATTGGTGACTTTTCTTGTTCTTAACGTTGTTTATAATTTAAATTCTAAGAGCTTATTTGGGATTAATTAATGAACAAGGTTTAATTGGAAAGGTTATTCCCTTTAAATGCCTTTAAGAAAAAGTAGAATATCAAAGCTAATTGATATTTATAACCAATGTATTTTAGAAGAGAAATTATTTATATTTTTTTTAGAGTTTTCAATGATCAAATTGATTGAACTAGACTTGAAATAAACATTGGCTAAGAGTTGATTGCATTGGATTTTTTAAAAAAATATTTTTGACTTTATTGCTATTTTATTAAAAAGAAAACCTCTTTATTTTCTTTCTTTTATATTTCAATTTTAAGTTAAATAATTTAGTTAGTCTATATGGAATATGACCCTACTTACTTTATTTATAATAAAAATGATTTTAAGAATAGGAAATTATTTTTTGTGGCTTCAACACCCATCAAATTTTGGCGCCATTGCCGAGAACTGGGGTCATTATTTAATCTAAATTTTGTTTTATTTTATGCCTTGTTCTTCTTGCACAGGTGAATTAATATTTGATTTTGAGATAGAGAATGCAACTTGAAGGTTAAGAAAACAGACAAAGCAACACAAGGTAGCTTCTACTTCTTTTCTTAATGAAAATTTACTTTTTGATTGATGTGAATTTTTTAAAGAACCTGAAAAGATGGCTGAAGCTAAACCAACTTTGAGAAGGATGGCTAATCCATATGTGAACCAGCAGCTTATGTGCATAGAATTTTTAAATATGGAGGTAAATTTTAAACTCAAGTCTAGTTTAATTCATTTATTACCTACCTTTTATGGGCTTGTAGGTGAGAACCCTTATAAGCACCTAAAAGAATTCCATGTAATCTACTCTAATATGAAGCCTTAAGGAGTGATTGAAGAGCATATCAAATTGTGAACTTTTCCATTTTAGGTGAAATTCAATCAGAATGGTGTGTAACCAATTCAAAATTCTTCTCCTAATATTTCTCTATCCTTGTCACCTAAAAATATCTCTGGTTTGATTTTAATCCTTTTGTTATTTTCGATTAATATTCCTAAACTATTGTCCAGGGTTTTAATTGGTTTGTATTGCTAATCAAAACATAACCGCACTTCTGTCTACAACACGAAGCCAAACTATTCCACACTTGACCAGAGACATACACAGAATCTTAACCTGATTCAAAATGAATTTATTTGGTTAATCAACCGATAGAATCAAATTATGTTCTTAGATAGATTAAACAAATCAGAATTCATGCAACCAAAATCATTTAACTAGAATGATAATAAATACAAGAAAACAAAGAGAACAAAAATGAAATACCTCTGAACTTAAAATCCAAACTGAAGTTCTATACAACATGGACTCAAGTTCGCTATCAAGTTTAGACTCTAGACTAATCACCAAGAAAAATTAGAAAGCCATGAAAAAATGAAAGCAAGAATGAGAAATAGAGAAGATAGAGTATGTATTCTCTAATAATGTTTTCTCCTCCTTAAATAGATGACGTTGGCTTCTTCATTAAGAAAGATCCAAGGGCTAAAATGTGTTGAGTGCATCCAACGATCCAAAACTATTCACATTAAAAGAAATTCAATATTAATCTTGAAATAACAAAGTCTACATCTTTGGCCCAACAAGAAAATATCCAAATCCCTTTAATGGCTCATATAACCTGCAAAACACAAATAAAACTAATTGGGTCTCCGTTGGAAAAATGTAATAAATATGAGACTAAAAATCCATTAATATAAATTTAACCTATTTAATATAAAATAAATACAAAGTCATCAAATTAGCCATTATAAATTATTATTAATACTAAATATGAGGAATATAAAATATAATAATATCAAAATATCACATATTTTTACCAAGTATGGAGTACCCAAAGCAGTCATTAGTGAGCAAGGCACACAATTTTGCAACCGTGTAGTTGAAAGCTTGTTAAAAAAATATAATGTGACTCATAAAATTTCAATAGCCTACCATCCAAAAACAAGTGTTCAAGCAGAGGTGTCCAATAGGGAGATTAAATTGATTCTTGAAAAGACTGTTAATACAAATAGGAAAAATTGGAGCACTTGACTAGATGATGCTATCCAGGCATACAAAATTGCATATAAAACTTCTATTGATATGTCTTTGTATCACCTAATTTTTGGTAAACCCTCCCACCTTCCTGTAAAATTGGAGTATAAGACCTATTGGGCTATTAAACAACATGGATGAGGTAGGTGCACATATGAAGTTACAATTACAAGAACTTAATGAGATAAGAAATGAGGCCTATGAAAATTCTAAAATATAAAAAGAGAAGACCAAACTCTATCATGATAGACATATTTCTAGAAAGAATTTGAAATTGGTCAAAAAGTTGTTTATTTCATTCTAGACTTAAACTCTTTCCTAAAAAATTAAGGTCTTGCTGGGTTAGACCATTTGTTGTTACTAAGGTATTTCCTCATAGTATAGTTGAAATTCATAGTCTTTGCACTGATAAAATATTTAAGGTTAATGGGCATCGTCTAAAACCTTACTATGAAGGATTTCAGGTAAATAACTTAAAAGTAATTAAGCTGCAACTCCCAATTTATGGAAATTGAGTGATAAGGCATTGTCTTTTTAGTTTTATCTTATTTTCTATTTTATTTAATAAGTCCACCATATTCTAAGTAATGCCTTTCCTCTTTATTTATTTTGTTGTTCCCTTTATTTTGATTAAAAGTTACTACTCTTCCTTTTTAGACTTATTATAGGTAAGCTATGGAAAGCTCTAAGGATATATAACTGCAACAAAGCCATCCATAAATTAAGGGAGTCTCAATTCCCTCTTTTATTTATCTTTATATATAACTATGACATTGAAGACAGTGTTGATTTTAAGTGTAGGGGAGGGGTTTACTTGATTTTTATAGTTATAATTGTTACTTATTTTGGTAACTATACTAAATTAGAAAGAATTTTAATAATTTTTGAAAAAAAATAATTTTTTGGTTACTATCTCCTATTATTCTCTTTTTTTAATAAGTTAGTTATTATTTATAAATTTTTGAGTTATTTAATTCCGAAATTAAGTGGTAAAGCAATTAACCCATAAGTCATAAGTGTAACATCTGATTCCTCCATAAGCATGAGAAACATAATATCTGGTTTCTTCATAAATGTATAAAATTTATCTGATATAAAAGGAAGTCCCTTAAATAGAAAAATTTGAAGTCCAATAAAATTAGAACAATAACCTAGACCTCAAATAATGAGGATTCAAGCCAGAGGTATCCTAAAAATAGAGCCAAAATAGCCAGAGAAAATTTAAAGAAAATGTAATGACATTTTCGTAATTTCAAGTACTTTTTGAAAAACTCAAAGGAGGGATTTTTAAATAGAAAAAATAAGTTTTTTGAGGTTCTCAGATGCCGCTAAAATCATAAAAACTCTTAGAATAATTAAAACCCCTTTAGTTAATGTTTTATAATATCAATTGACCAAAATTTTGACCAATTCGTTCGGAAAGGTTTTAGATCTAATTTGAGTGGTTCCAAAAATATTTTATAAGTTAGAGAACTTAAATTTTATAATAGAAAATATAGTTCTTAAAAAAGAGTTAAAATGGGCCTAAAATAAAAAAAAATCAAAAAAAGAGGGACATAGATGAAATTTTTTAAAAGAATTTAAGAACCCACACCTTATATAACATGTCCCACATTTTCCCTCTCCTCATAACCAATCTTATCTGGGTTAGAATAGAACCAAGGGTAGCTGGGAGTGGCACACCAAAAGGGAAAGTGAAGGGAAGAAGAAACCAAGCAAAAAAAGCGAGCAATTCCATGATTTTTCATGCTTCATTCTTCACCAACTTTGCCCTCCTCTTTCTCCCTTTCATTTCAATGGTTTTTGTGATGCATATGGAGCTGTTTTATGGCTAGTCCAAAAGGGAGAGCTCAGAAATCCAAGGAGGAACTTGAAGCAAATGGAAGAGCTCTTGGAAAGACTTGAAAACAAGGTAAATCCTTTAGCTTTTCATACTTCTTTTCTTGCTCTTCCTCCATATGAATTTCATGCAACCTATGGCCCATCCAAAGAAAGTTGAATTCTAACCATATCAAGTGAAGAACAAGTGATTTATAGTATGAAAATTAAGACTAGACAATTGGAAACAAAAAGGGGACCTTAAAATTCAAGTTGGCACAACTTGAGGCTTTCAAATAATTGATAAAATCTAATTTTTTCTAAAGGTATTATAGCTTATGTAAGACTTCGTATGAGTCCCTTAGACTTCTAGAAAGTTATATAAGTGTCATCCCCTTCAAGAAAGTGAAGCAAACTTAATGAATGCTTAAAGTAGGGCATATCTCGGCCAAACAAACCTATGGAGTGTTTAATTGATTCCAAGCAAGAATGGGACTAGATATGATGGGAGAAAGTCTTGAAAAAAATTTAGAAGCCTTAGAATGTGAGATGGAAGTGTAGACTTCATAATGAGATATTAGGCAACAACTCATAGCTAGACTCCTTAAAATGAATGTGTAATGACTCCAAGGAGTTTAAAGGGAGCCACAAGACTTAGAATAAATGAGAAATAAGAGCCAAAATCATGAATTCTCATAGTTGCTTCATGGTATCTTGAATGGATTTAATATGGAGGCAAATGAGAAAGTAAGCATGCACAGGAGTTACATAAGGCTAGAGTTCATGTCAATGATCTAAGTATATCTTATTTGGTGTATTTAAGCCAAGGAAACCAAGCGTCACCCAATAATAAGTCTTGCCCAAGAAGGAGAAGGGAAATCTTAATGGAAAAATTTGTGACATTGGCTTTAAGGTAGCTCTTTAATGTTTGTCTTATGCATTCTTAGTTGTTTTCTTATCTTCAGATGTGTGTATGTATGATTTTACCATGAGAAATGTATTTAGTTATTTTCTACATGCTATGGTATCATGATGTTCTTGAAATGCATTTTATGAATGTGTTTTGGCTTGAATGGGTTTGGTAAAGCCAAAAGTCCCTTAGCAAATGTGAGGATAAGCTAAAAGTCCCCAAATTTGGATGAAACAAAGCCTAAAATTTCAAGAAGAGTGAGACTTAGTCAAGAGTACTTTGAAAATAAATGAGGCAAGTCCAAAAGTCCTAAAAAAAAGGAGTGAGGCCAAATCAATGCTCTTAAGAAGCTAATGTATGATATGTATGAGTTTCTTGTACATGAAAATGATTTTATGTATGGTTTCTAGTAGTTAAATGTCCATATATGCATTTTTTGACTTAAAAATGTGCCTATTATGTATGATTGCAAGGGTTAAGAGTTATTAAGATTCTTGAAGTCTCGCTCTTTTCTTTCCAATGCCTAACCATGTCTAGCTAAGCAAAGTGGACCGAGGATTAGGAGCCAACCACTTTGAAGTATTATACTTTGACAAGGATTTGATTAATTTGGCTTTTCTGTTACCACTTTGATATCAAATGATGTAAATATATGTTGTATATGATATGTAGACATTTAAACACATGTAAATGTATGAATATAAGGTGTATGTATGGGTTTTGGCACCATATGAATGAATATGTACATTCTTGACATCCATATGCCTAGATGTGCATGTGAAGTCTTGTATATGTGAATAAGTGAGGAAATGGTTTTGTAATGTATGGGTAATTAGACCTTTTGGACAAGTTTTTTGTGCTATTTTTAACCATTCTCATGTGCTCAAGAGGTCATGATCAAGGTAGAAAAGTATTTGGTGCAAATTTGACCCCATTTGGTGCCCAAAGAGCCCATTTTGGCACCCTATGTCATAAGCTAACCACATAAACGAATTTTTCCATGAAACTTAGCCCCAATATATGTCTCATTTGGAGTTTTTTGTAGAGCTAAATATCACATTATTTGGAGCTCCAAAGAATTAATTATGAATTTTTAAAATTAAGAAAATTTTCAAATTTGATATGTACGTTGTTCATATGGTCAGTTTCTTCTCTTATGTCATCCAAAGGTCAAATGATATTTAATACTTATGAGATTTTACAAACCTAAACTAGACATGACAAGCTTTCTTTAGTACTTAAGAACACTTTAGACTTATATTGAGGGAGATATAAATTTTTGAAGCTGGTGGTCAATACTAGTAATGTAAATAGACTTTCGGTATTATTCCATCAGTTTTGTGGACCAAGTGTTATTTTCTTGATCTAGAGCTATTTCTACTCCAAATTAGACATGCACAGCTTTCTAGAATTGTATAGTTTGTTAGATTTCAATTTTTTTAAAATTAGTTATAAATTTTTAAAATTTATATCAAAAAATTATGATAACAAATCTGACAGCTGGACTCTTTGTGCTATTCTATTGTCATTAATGGTCCAATTGATGTTTTTGTGGTCTGGAATGATTTTTAACCTGTGGTTGACATTCAAAGCTTTCTAGAAAACTATATTTGCTTAATTTTAATTTTTCTAAAATTAACTATGATTTTTCAAAATTTATGATAGAAAGATGCCACTGAAATTCAAAATTTCCTCCTTGAAATTGTGATATATGGTGTCAAATCCATAGCATATGAGATGAATTGAGATGTTTATGACTTGAATGGATATATTATGGATGAAAAATCATATTGATAAGTTCAAAAGGTCCCCAAAGCCTTAAATTATGTATATTGCTCCCTCATTATACAATTATCTATATATAAGAGATATGATTTCTTTCAAATGTGCTCCAATATATGACCATTCATAAGATCCATGAAATATAAAATAAATTAATTGGACCCTCCGTTATGCAATTCCCTTCATTAATGTGCCTTTTCCATGTGAATGCATTTAACTAATCTATGAAATGGAATTGGAAGGCTAGAGAAGTAGGTATTACAATAAGTATAACTCAAGAACTTAATTTGAGTACTATTGTTTGATTATTTGCCATGTGCATAAGTAGTTGAGTAGGAATGATTGCTTATTATATATTTATCTTTGAATTTATATGTTCAAATCAATTTTTGCATGCTTAATATTGTTAAAGTGAAGATATGATTTAGAGCACTCAAAAAAAAAAAAAAAGTGAGCTAATTCTCATTCCACTAGCTCAAGCTGTATTTAATAACTAAGGGTCTTCATCATTAATGTTGACACTCACGTCAAATGGTACAGTTAAGGCCATAAGTATGCAAAGCATCTTGATGCAGAAGGTTATGTGAAGTTAAGTATCTGGACCTTTGTACCACCAATATGAAGGTTCATGTCAAAAGAGCTTATAACGACCTAAGAAACAGATTAAAAAAAATTTCTTTTACATCCACTTGGTGAAAAATAAAGAAAAAAAATTATAAGTGTGGGAAAGTTGAATTAAAGGAATTTGATTATCTCTATTGTGTAATTTGCGTGTATACATGATTGTTTGGGGCATTATAAATTTTTAGATAAATATTGTAATTTTTAGTCTTTTTACTCGGCCAACTATTTGCATTAATCACATTTTAGACATGCACATAGGTACACTAAAGTTACTTGATGATCGTGAGTGATGAGTAGATGAAAGGTGAACTACAATTTTTCTTGATTGAATAACTTATCTATTTATAACAACTTATTATTAATAAAGAACATAAGAAATAGTGTCATCTCATTGAGCTAAGTGATAAAATATCTAACTCTAGTATAATTGTTTGAGGACAAGCAATGATTTAAGTGTGAGAAAATTTAGTGGGTATATTTTACACACTTAAATAGATATAATTTTTTAGATCTGAAATAATATAAATTTTAGATATTATATAGATAATAAGTTAATTATATATATATATATATATATCTTTCCATAAGTTAGTTAGAGAAAATAAAAGGAATTCTGTTACATAACTTATTCATATTCCCTCATTAATATTTGTGTAGAAAGAAGACAAAGATAAAGATGCGATAAAAAGACTTATCCATATCCTTTTTGAGATTTTAAATAGAAGACAAAGATAAAGATAAGGTAAAGAAGGCCTATAAAAGTAGAGGTTGAGAACGCACAAAGAATAACTCAGATTCAAGATCTATTCTTATTCCTTTCTTTCTATATATTCTCTTTATCTTCTTTTTCTTTCTACCTCTTTACAAATTTCTATAGAATTTTCTTATGTTTTTTAAAGCCATGAGTGGCTAGTTTTTTAATTTCCTAATCAAGCTTATTAAGGGTATGGTCTAATGAACAATTTGTGAAAGTTTTAATTTATTTTTTTCTCTTTTTGAATGTTCAAATGTTTTTTATTTTTATGATATTATTATTCAGTTAATTTAAATTAGTATCTTTTTTTAGTTGAATAATTATTGCTATATGAATTTGTCAATCCATATTTGTTCATTAGATTCAGCAGAGTAGTAATTTAATATCTTTGATAAATTAAAATTATCTGTGTTGATGAAAATATTTCTTTTATTTTAAACATGTGTTTCCTTGTTCTTAATGCTATTTATGATTTAAATTTTAAGAGCTTATTTAGGATTAATTAATAAACAAAGTTTAATTGAAGAGCTTGTTCCATTTAAATACTGTTAAAGAAGAGTAGAACATTAGAGATACTTGATGTTTATAACCAATATATTTTAGAAGAGAAATTATTTATATTTATTTTGGAGTTTTCGATAATCAAATTAGTTAATTTTGATCTGAAATAAACTTTGGTTAGGAGTTGATTGCATTAAATTTTTTTAAAAAATATTTTTTTGAATTTATTGCTATTTTATTAAAAAGAAAAATCTCCCTTATTTTTTTCTATATTTTAATTTTGGGTTAAATAATTTAATTAGTCCATGTGAAATACGACCCTGCTCACTTATCTACAATAAAAATTATTTTAAAAGTAAGAAATTATTTTTGGTGGCTTCAACATCCATCATGATTTAGTATAAAATTATAAATACCTTTAATTTGAGATTCTCAATTGTAATTTTTTCTTTTTGTTTTATGACAATAAATAATTTTTTTAAATATTTTTGGCTCCAAGGTAGTTTTAGTTATTTGTTCACATTTCTATTCATATATTATTTTAACTCTACCAAACATCAAAATAAAAAAATATATTCTCATTCATCTTCATATTATGCAAAATGTAATTTTAAATCATACGATTCCATCTTGTTCTCATTTCTATTCTCATTTTCATTGCTTTAAAAATATTTTCACTTTACTTAACATAAACTAAGGGAAAAGTATAAAGGTAATTGCCTCATTGAGGCGTAGACAAGACGCAGAGGTGGGATTCTTTTAGCTCAAAATTGTAAATTATACTATATATATATATATATATATTTAAAAATTTAATCTTTTATATATGTATATATATATAGGGGTGTGTGTATATATATGTGTGTGTGAGATAAAAAGATAATATATTGTATTAAAATTAAATAAGTAAACTGCTACAATAGTTTGTGCAGTACCACAATATAAAATATGTGTAAAGGAATATATTTTTTAAATAAGTTCTATTATATATTATTTATTTCATAGGCTAACTTTTTATTAATTATAAATTAATTTCAAATAAAAAACAGAAGATTTATTGATAATTTGATGATAATGATAAGAAAGCAATTGATTAAAGCTATAAGTGAGAAGACATTGGAAAGTTATAAATAATGCAAATGCGAATAATAAATTAAGATTAAAAATATTTTTAAAAAACAAAGTGGAAAAAACATCTTTTGAAAATTAGAAAGTGTGAATATCAAATAAAGTGAAAGGACGAAGAAATGAAAACAACATAAATGATTGAGAGACATTTGGGGTCACGAATTTAAGTGGAAAGTAGAAAGGTAGGCGTAGCTATAATATTCGAATCGGTTCCTTGTCATGGGCAAGCTATCTCTTCCCAGTTTTCATTTCTCTCTATTTACATATTCTTTCAAGTTGTACTCTTTGATGGATTCAACAGCTTTAAACATATACTTTATTTTAATTTTAAATTTTTTAATTAGAGTATCTTCTATTAATTCAAATATATATTGGTTGATTTTTAGGTTAATAGAGATTATTTTTGTAAAAAATTTTAAGATTAAGTTAAAGTATAATATAAATTTCTCTTCGAAGAAAATATATCTATTTATATTTTAAAAATAAGGGAGAATTTCTTGTAATTTTAAAAAAATTAAAAAAAATTATATAATTTATCCTTTAACATATTAGTGACATTTTTTTTTTTAAAGGAGGATATAAGTAGTCTGGGTAAGCCTAACCACGATGTTAAATTACTATGATTTCAAAATAGCGTAATGATCACATCAACCCAGGTATATGCCAAGTAGCATGCACCCGAGTCCTGACACAGGTCATGCGTTTACAATGTTTTCACTTAAAAAGTTATCATTAACTATGGAAATTAAAATATAAAAAGTAAAACAAAAAAACTATGGAAACCAAATATGCAAGTAAAAAAAATGCTGACAATCATGATGCACAATAGTTATCGATATAATCAATAAAATTTGATCTTTTAAATATTTTTTCTTTTTTTTTGAGACAAATGTTTTCTTTATTATTATTATTATTAATTAATTAAAACTATTAATTTTCAATATAATTTAAATTCAATTAATTTATTTTTAAAAAATTTTTGCGTTTTTTATTTGAAAAATACATAAACACCCTCTCTACTTTAACCATTTTGCAAACCACCATCATGTATTTTGAAAATCAAATGATAAGCTGCTAAAGCAAGCAAACGCTTTCAACCAACTTTCGTTAAATAGTTAAAGGAGATCCAATAGACATGTGGAATTTTTTAGTTTGCCAATAAAACAATTATACCCCGAAAAAAGAACTTAAAATGAAACAGTTATTAAAAAGAAAACCTCCTCCCTCCCCATTTACTCACTCTGAAAATTACCATTTTACGCCGCTAGAGGCAAAAATCAAGCACGTGGAGTTCACTGTCTAGATTAAACTTGAATTTTAGAATAGAAAGCTATCTTGCTTTCAAAAGTTAGTGACAAATCAACTGCCTGCTTTCAAAATTTTACAGATTTCATGAGTTCCAGGGTACCAAAACATTGATTTACACATCAAAATAAATTTGCACCATGAATGTAACTTAGCCATAACTTTGACTCATAAAAGAAAGATTAATGACTGGTATGTCACCCAGGAATCAGGACTCATCAAAACATCCCTCGTTATGCCCCACAAACGGTCCCCCTATTTGATCGGTGAAGTCAATTTGCTTTGTCCTGTACAAAATAATTTAACTTTAACCTTATGTTTGGATGACGAGAAGATGAAGCGGGAGAGAAAATTAGGGGGAGGGGTGGCGTTTTTCCCCGTTTGGATGGAGAGGAAAATAGAGAGAGAGGGAGAAAAACTAGAGAGAAAAGTGATTGATTTATTCTACCTTACTTATGTCACGGTTTATGTCACGAAGATAAACATTAATTTTCATAGAATATCAAAGACAAACTCTAGGCATATAAATAGCTATCATGCAATCACGCTCCATCAAAATTGCGTAGAGAGAGAAAAAGAATCTTTCGTCAATTTTAATTGAAAACGGCCATCTAAAGAAGAAATATTTACTGAAAAAAATAAAAAGAAGATGAAAGTAGAAAGGGTTAAAAAAGAACTGAAGTCGTGCACTTTGGAGTGATCTAAAGGAGAGACATTTGTGTAATTTGCCCTTTTAATTTACACCTCTTTCTTTTATTAAATTGTTACTCTATATATATATATATATATTCCCAACATTTATTCTAGGATTATCCAATTTGGCAGCTGGAATTATGAAGTAGACAACATATTATGGAGTGATTAGAAATTCTAAACTGAATATGACTACTCATTAATCTTACTAAGTAAACTTGTGAAGGTGATTAAAACTACGTAAAGAGAGTTAAAGAAATCTTACGCCAATTTAAATTGAAAGTGGCCATCAAAAGAAGAAATATTTTTTGAACAAAAAAATCAAAAGAAAAAGACGGAGGAAGGAAAAAATAAAAAGAAAACTCCGATGTCATGCACTTCAGAGTGATCTATACAAGAGGCGTTTGTGGTCATTAATTTAAGTGGAAGTGTTGTTGAGGCGTACATTGGGAGCGGAGGGTGAAATTCTTTCTTATCTCAAGATCATATATTATAAGTTATAATATATGATATACATACATATATGTATAAAATATAAGAAGATAATATATTATATTAAAATCAAATAAGTTAATTGTTACAATGGTTTGTGCAGTACCACAATATAAAATATGGATAAAGAAACATATGTTTTAAATAAGTCCTATTTTATTTTATTTATCTCATTGGCTAACTTTTATAAATAATTTCAAATTAAAAAAAAAAAGATAAGATTCATTCATAATTTGATGATAATGATAAGAAGGCAGTTTATCAAAGTTAGAAATGAGAATACACTGAAAAGTTAGAGACAGTGCAAATACAAATAATAAATTGAAAAACCTTTAAAAAAAGAAAAAAAAACATCTTTTAAAAATTAGAAAGTGTGAATATCAAATAAAGTGAGGATGAGAAAATGAAAATAAAATAAAAGATTGAGAGAAAATGATTATCTTCACTTTTTCAAATTTTAGTTTACTAACATAAAAGTATTAAAAAAAAATCTCTTTACTTTTTTAATTTCCTAAACTTTTAGAAGATATTGAATGAGAAGTTTGTCATTTTTAATTTTATTATTCTATAAAAGACTTATGAAATTATTAAACTAACTTGTTATACATAAATATATAATTAATAATATTTTATCATTTAAAATACATATACGAAGTCAAGATGTAAAGCATTAGTTATATTACACTAATTTTTTATACAAAGATAAATTTTAAGATAAATTATGAATAAGAATTCACAATTAAAAAAATTATTTTACAAGATATTATTTTAAAACAAATTATCAGTGACTTTAATTAAAATTAATAATATTTAATAACAACAGGTCTTATAAAATATATATTTTTTTAATTTTGTGTCTTTATTTGTAATTTTTTTTGTATTTTATTTGTTGAGGCATCCTATTTAAATTTAATTTTTTTGAAGTCAGGTTATATAAAAAAATTTACATACATTCTAAGAGCGTACATTGTACTAGGTGGGCTTGGTTCTTCTCTGTCAAATCGAGATAGTACTATGTAAACCTTAGTATCTGTTTGATTAAACAGAAGGGAGGGAAGGAGATAAAGTTTAATGGCTTCCGTCTTATTGAAAGGAAGGAAAGAGAAAGAGAGATTATTGTTTAATTTAAAAAAAGAGAGAAAGTAATTATATTTAAATAAATTTATTATTATATTATTTTAATTTTTTTATAAAAAATTATTTATATCAATATTTTTAAAAAAATTATAAATTTTAATCTTTTCATTTTTAATTATTGATAAAAAATTATCTTAATTTTTATTAAATATTAATATATTAAAAAATTAAAAAATTAAGAGACAATAAAATGAATGACAACTTAAAAAATTTTCCTCTTCTCCTTTTTAATTTTTTCAATCAAACATCTTATCTCTTTTCCTCCACTCTCAAAAATCTCATCCAAATATATCCTTAATTTCGTACAGAAAATTAAAGGGGGGCCAGGGGGCCTCATCCTACGGGCGTAGGTATAATATTCCAATCTAATCCGTGCTGTCATGTAGATGACATCCCTGTTCTTAAGTAAATGATGGTACCGATATTAGCGCGTTAAATTAAATGGAAAAATCAAAACAAAATACATTAAAGGATTAAATTAAAATTTTAGTCAAACATAAGAAAATAAAATAAAATTTTTACTTTTTAATTATGGATATAAATGAATATATATCTCATATATATTCAGGAAATATAGGTAACACTAAAGAGAATAAAAACATCTGCATAAAATATTATGCCCTGAAGATTTAGTTGTTAACTTACGTCACATATAATTCAGTTACACTGGGCCTTCAAATTCTTCATCTTTAAATAGTTAGACGGAATTTTCTTCCTTTAACCTAAGGATATGCTTAAAAATAATTAATATTTTAAACATAAATTACTCTACTCAAATCAAAAAATTAAAACTTTGATTCTTTTGTAATTTATCCCAAGAAAGAAAAAGACTCATAGGATTGAGTACGCACGCGAGTCAACATCCTTTGTTATGGCTGACGAATGGTCCCCATAGTTGATCCGTCAAACCAATTTGCTTTGTCCTGTACAAAGCGGTTCAACATCAAAAGAGGCTTACAGATGCTCTGATTACCACAAAAGATAAATTTGAAGGAAAAGTGTTCCTTCTGATCTTTCAATATCAAAGTTGCTTTGTCCTGTACAAAAAATTAAACTTGCTTATTCTATTTACTTATGTCATGAAAGATAAACATTAATTTTCGTAGAATATCAATGACAAAGTCTTAACCATATATAAGTCATGCCTATGGAGTGTTCTTTGGGAGAGACATTTATGGTCTCTAATTTTACAAAAAATTAAACTTGCTTATTCTATTTACTTACAGGCAATTTTACATTCTAAGGTCTTTTATTAAATTTACAAATTTTAAATTCTTAAATATAATTGTTTTTTAGATAACACTAACAATCATGATACACAATAATTATCCATAAAACCACTAAAATTTGATCTTCCCAAAGATTTTTCTTTGGTTTTTTTTAAGACAATTGCTTTCTTTTTTAATATTAATTAATTAAAACTATTAAATTTTAATATAACTTAAATTCAATTAATTTATTTTTTAACATTTTTCTTTTTTATTCAAAAATATACATGAGCACCCTCTCTACTTTAACCCTTTTGCAAACCACTATCATGTATTTTTAAAATAGGCTATTCAAACTCTTTCAACTTTCCTTAAATGTTTGAGAGATCCAATAGAAAAGTGGAATTTTTTAGTTTGCCAATAAAACAATCATACCAAGAAAAAAGTCCGTTCCATGCCTCATTTCATAGGAAATCTCAGTGCCTCTATTTCATTATATTCCATCCATGTACTAATTCCATTCATTTAATATCCTTTTCTTTAGTGTCACTGAGATAAAAGATGTTGTTTCTAATCTATCTATTTCTATTTCTATATATACGGAAGTCTATCCATCACATATAAGCTTAAGGTGTTGAGAAAAATATAAAATTTAATTAAGTATTTTGCTTGCCACATGTCCTAGCTTGTTGCCCACTCTACCATTAAGTTATCCACTAACCCATGTTCTCTATGTTGCTTAGCATTTTCCCATGTTGCACCATTTTAGGAGATAAAATGCTTTATGGAGTCTATGTAGTGGCTAATGTGTTGCAAGTCATGTCCTACTATTTAGGAATTATTTTTATTATTTAATTAATTTTATCACCCATGTATTTGCCTATATAAAGGCTTGGCTTATGGAATAGAATGTGTTCTTCATTCTCTCACTCTCCCTCTCTCTTTATTATACTCAAAAGTTATTAGTGGTATCAGAGCTTGGTTGAGAGGAGTGCAAAATATTGTGAAAAAAAAAAAAGGGAGTGAGCAATATTATTTTTCTTCTTCTCTTGTGATTGACATTCATTGTTATTTCTGTTTGTTGCATCAATATGTCTTCTTCAGATTCAAACTTTGTGCAGCCATCTATTCCACGTTTTGATGGTCACTATGATCATTGGAGCTTGCTGATGGAGAATTTCTTAAGATCTAAGGAGTACTGGCATGTTGTTGAAAATGGTGTAGCAGCACTTGCGAATGCACAACAATCAGAGATAGAGGCATTGAAGCTGAAAGATTTAAAGGCGAAGAATTATTTATTTTAGGCAATTGATCGTCCTATCTTGGAAACTATTCTTTGCAAAGAAACTTCCAAGGATATATGGGACTCCATGAAGAAGAAATATCAAGGCACTGCAAGAGTAAAGCGTGCACAGCTTCAAGCGTTGAGAAGAGATTTCGAGACTCTGCAAATGAAGGATGGTGAATCTGTCACAAATTATTGTGCCAGAACATTGGAGATAAGTAACAAAATGCGTTTATATGGTGAAAAAATGCAAGATGTTACTATTGTTGAAAAAATATTGCGTTCACTAACTCCCAAATTTGATTATGTTGTTTGTTCTATTGAAGAGTCAAAAGATATAGATGCACTTTCACTTGATGAGTTACAGAGCTCTTTATTAGTTCATGAGCAGAAGATGAATCGCAATTCAACTATGGGCAAGCTTTAAAAGCTTCTACTTTTACTCGTTCCTTAAATTTTAAAGGAAGGGGTAGAGGTAGAGATAGAGGTCGAGGTCGAGGTAGAGGCCGCGGTAGAGGAAGAGGAGACCGAGGCAATAGAGATGATGAGGAGGATGAATTTCAAGGTAAAGTTAGAGAACGAAATCAACAATTTGACAAATCTAAGGTAGAATGCTTTAGATGTCATAAATTTGGTCATTATCGTTCTGAATGTTATACTAAGCTGCCTAACAATAAAGAAAGAGGAGAGAAATCAAATTTTGCAGAAAAGAAAGAGGAAGAAACCTTGTTAATGGCATGTCAAGTGATTGAAGCACCTCAATTAGATCTTTGGTATGTGGATACTGGCTGCAGCAACCATATGTGTGGAAGAAAATCCTTATTTTCTTCCTTAGATGAAGAATTTCATTCCACTGTAAGTTTTGGTGATTGTTCTACTGTGAAGGTAATGGGAAAAGGTAATATTAAAATAAAAACTAAAAATGGTTTTGTAGAAACAATCTCTAATGTTTTCTATGTCCCTGATTTGAAAAGTAATTTATTGAGTGCTGGTCAATTGCAAGAAAAGGGTTATATTATAACTATTCAAAAAGGGGCTTGTGAGATTTATGATCCTTCACGGGGTGCTATTGCTGTTGTGCAAATGAGTTCAAACAGGTTATTCCCATTAAACATTGAAAGTGTTCAATCTTGCTTGTTGGCTAGTGAGAAGGATGCCTCATGGCTTTGGCATTATCGCTATGGGCATTTGAACTTTGCTGGATTAAAAACTCTTCATCAGAAAAATATGGTAACTGGTCTTCCTCAAATTTCTGCTCCTTCTCAAGTTTGTGAAGAGTGTGTTGTTGGCAAACAGCCACGTACTCAATTTCCTCAAGGAAAGTCATGGAGAGCAAAGGATGTATTGGAGCTGATTCATTCCGACATTTGTGGGCCAATAACACCAATCTCTAATGGTGGTAAAAGATATTTTATTACATTTATTGATGATTATAGTCGAAAAACTTGGGTTTATTTTTTACAGGAGAAAGCAGAAGCTTTTAGTATATTTAAAAGCTTTAAAGCTCAAGTTGAAAATGAAATGGGAAAAAATATTAAAACTCTTCGTACTGATCGCGGCGGAGAATACTGCTCAAAAGAATTTGCAAATTTTATTGAGCAGTATGGTATTCGAAGAGAGCTTACAGCAGCTTATACACCACAACAAAATGGTGTATCGGAGAGAAAGAATAGAACTATCCTCAACATGGTGAGAAGCTTACTAGCAAAAGGAAAAGTTCCAAAGAGTTTTTGGCCAGAAGCAGTAAATTGGAGTATTCATATTTTGAATAGAAGTCCTACTTTTGCTGTTCAAAATATGACTCCACATGAGGCTTGGAGTGGGCGAAAGCCAGCCGTAGATCATTTCAGAATTTTTGGTTGTATCGCTTATGCCCATGTTCCAGATGAGAAAAGAAAGAAGCTTGATGATAAGAGTGAAAAATGTGTTTTTTTGGGTGTAAGTGAAATGTCTAAAGCTTATAAATTATTTAATCCGCTAACCAATAAAATTGTGATTAGCAGGGATGTTATTTTTGATGAAGAGAGCACTTGGAATTGGAATGGGCAGCAGCCTTCTCCAATTATTGAATCTGAAGAAGAAAAAGAGTACTCTCAATACCCAGAAAATACCACAGTGGCTACTCTTGAAAATTCACCAAATGATATTCTATCTACAGAAGTGGTGGAACCATCTCCTACTACTGAAATTGTAGAAGAATCACAATCTAATCGTACTAGAAAGAGACCAGCATGGATGATAGATTATGTAAGTGGAGATGACTTAACTGATGATGAAACAATAGCTCATTTTGCTTTGTTTGCAGATTGTGATCCCCTCACATTTGAAGAAGCCATCAAAGATACGAAATGGCGAATTGCCATGGATGAAGAGATCAAATCTATAGAGAAAAATAACACATGGGAATTAGTGGAACTCCCAAAGGGTCAAAAATCCATTGGTGTTAAATGGGTTTACAAAACAAAACTGAACAAAGATGGTGATGTTGACAAATATAAAGCTCGCCTTGTTGTAAAAGGTTACAAGCAAGAATTTGGGGTTGATTATAAAGAAGTTTTTGCTCCAGTTGCAAGACTTGATACTATTCGATTGGTTTTAGCTATAGCTGCTCAAAATTCTTGGTATGTTTATCAATTAGATGTGAAATCTGCATTTTTACATGGTGAGTTGCAGGAAGAGGTCTATGTTGATCAACCACTTGGATATGTGAAGAAAAGTAGTGAAGAAAAGGTATATAAATTAAAAAAGGCTTTATATGGACTAAAACAAGCACCAAGAGCTTGGTATAGTCGTATAAATGCTTATTTTATTAAAGAAGGTTTTCAAAAATGCCCTCATGAACATACTCTCTTTACAAAATTTGAAAAAGGTGGAAGAATGTTTTTTGTATCTCTTTATGTTGATGATTTAATTTATACCGGAAATGATAATTCCATGATTCATGCGTTTAAAAGGAAAATGATGCAAGAGTTTGAAATGTCTGATTTGGGTTTAATGCATTTTTTTCTTGGCATTGAAGTTGTGCAATCATCACTTGGTATTTTTATTTCACAAAAGAAGTATGTTCTTCAGATTTTGGACAAGTTTAAAATGGGGGATTGCAATCCTCCTTTCGTACTCCAACTGAATGTGGCTTAAAGTTGGTGAAAGATGATGGAGGAAAGAAAATTAATACTACTCTATTCAAGCAGATGGTTGGAAGTTTGATGTATCTCACTTCAACAAGGCCTGACATCATGCATGGTGTTAGTCTAATAAGTCGATATATGGAGAATCCAACTGAGAGTCATCTCTTTGCTGCAAAAAGAATTTTTCGTTACTTGAGAGGCACCGTTGATTTTGGAATATTTTATAAAGCTAACTCAAAAGGCAAACTTTATGGTTTTTCTGACAGTGACTATGCTGGAGATCTTGAGATAGAAAAAGTACATCAGGTTTTGTTTTTATAATGAGTTCTGGAGCTATATCTTGGTCTTCAAAGAAACAACAAATTGTTACTTTGTCGACTACAGAAGCTGAATTTGTTGCAGCAGCAGCCTGTTCTTGTCAAGTTATATGGCTAAAGAGATTGCTTGAAACACTTCAAAGTGATCAACAAAGCCCAACAACAATTTATTGTGATAATGTTTCAGCAATCAAAATTTCCAAAAATCCAACTTTACATGGAAGAAGCAAGCATATTGACGTGAGATACCATTTTTTGCGTGACCTTTGCAATGATGGTATAATTGATTTGGTGTTTTGCAAAAGTGAAGATCAAGTTGCTGATATTATGACCAAGCCTCTCAAGATTGCTGTGTTTGTGAAACTTCGAAAAATGCTTGGAGTGTGCTCTTTGAAAGACTTTGCTCAAGGGAGGGCTTAATTTAAATCCTTAACTCTTAAACTTAATATTTGCAAATATTAGTTTAAGGGAGGGATTGTTGAGAAAAATATAAAATTTAATTAAGTATTTTGCTTGCCACATGTCCTAGCTTGTTGCCCACTCTACCATTAAGTTATCCACTAACCCATGTTCTCCATGTTGCTTAGCATTTTCCCATGTTGCACCATTTTAGGAGATAAAATGCTTTATGGAGTCTATGTAGTGGCTAATGTGTTGCAAGTCATGTCCTACTATTTAGGAATTATTTTTATTATTTAATTAATTTTATCACCCATGTATTTGCCTATATAAAGGCTTGGCTTATGGAATAGAATGTGTTCTTCATTCTCTCACTCTCCCTCTCTCTTTATTATACTCAAAAGTTATTATAAGGACATCGTGGCATAACCGACACGCGAAAAATGGATCTAAAAGATCGAATGGAATGATACATAGATAAGGAAATCTCTTATAAATTTCAGAGTACTCCTTTATTTTTATTCAATTAAGAATTAAGAATTAAAGAGATTCCTCATTCGAAGGGAGGTAGACTACTCAAGAATTTCACATTTTATTAGTTTAGAGGATTACAAATAATGTTACTCCGTGTTGCCTCTTGTTGAAAAATAAAGTTTTCAAAAGGATCTAAAATAAAGTTGAAGACTTGAAGCTTTTCTATCAAGAGTATGAACATTGGAGAGCTGGAGAAATTAACACGGAGATTTCTAGACTTTGGAATTGGATTTGCACCTTAATTGAGGAAGCTATAGTGTAAAGGAGATATGCTTCAATCATTACTATTTAATTTTGAATAAATCATGCTAATTTCTTTTGAAATTTAGAAACCCCTCCTTTAATTGATAAAAATTCATTTTTTGTATAACATGATAATCTAATTTTATTCTTAATATGATTAAAGATCATTAAATTGATGTTAAATTCTAACATGAACTATGATTTTATTTTTAATTTAATACTAAAAATTATTAAGTTATTTTATTTTATTTTGAAGGAAACATACATGGTGTAAGAAGTTAATTTCATCAATAAAAAGTAGAATAAAGCAGAGCTCAGTTTAATTTTTAAAATAAAAAAATCATATACATATATATATAATTTAGTCGAAACCCAACAAAAATTAGTATGATTTACTTTTTAATTTTCACCTCTTCTTTTGTTACTATTTTCCCAGCGTCCACATCGTGATTAGCCCCAAAACATGACTTAAAAATTTGACTGACACACTAAGCGCTTGAAATGATTTATCTTTTTATTCAAAATTTAATTTGCATTTGGAATTATGAAGAAGACTTCATACTATGGAATGACAAGAAATTCAAAAATGAACATGACTACTCAGCGATTTTACTAATTAAACTTGTGAAGATGATCAAAATTACGTAGAGGGAGCAAGCGGGGGGGGGGGGGGGAATATTTTGTTAATTTAACTTGAAATCGGCCATCAAAAAGAAGAAATATTTGGGGAAAAAATAATGAAAGATGAAGAAGAAAGACAAGGGAAAAGGAGAGAGAAAGTTGAATTCATGTCTTACGAAGTAATTTTTGGGAGAGACATTTTTGGTCACTAATCTTTTTGGAAAGTAGAAAGGCCACTAATTTCATCAGATTTTGATAATCAAAATTGATTTATTGTATAAGCAGCCCATCAGTCAAATTTGGAGAAAAATGACATGTAAGATCCAACAAAATTACAAATTCGCATTTTCCATTACTAGCATTTTAAAAATGGATTATGACGGTATGGTTATGTTAAATTAGAAGGTTAAATTGAAACAAAATCAATTAAATAATTAAATCGGAACTTGAATCAAATTTAAGGAACTAAAATAAAATTTCATATTTTAATTATGGATGTGAATGAATCACAGATTTTTTCGGAAATATAGAGAACACTAAACAGAAGAAAAACTAATGCATAAAATTTAATTGCTAACTCACATTTATTAGAAAAATATATAATCTTTTATTATTAACCATGCTAACCATTATAAAGTATAGAGAGAGAGAGAGAGAGAGAGGTGCCAGTAAAGTTTCACATTACAAAATCTTCCATCGTTATTCTTGTTTTTTCATTTTTTAAGCTCTATTTTTATTTCTCTTTAAACTCTCAAACGTACCTTAAAATTTGAACTTGTAAATCATCTTCGACTTCAAGCATCATCCCTTTTCACAACAATACTTAATTTTGAGTACATTTTGTTAACATCTCTCCAGATTTGATTAAATTACATATCATGCCCATCTTGTTTAAAAAATAACATCCAGCTCTGTTAATATTTTGATATATATCATAAAATTTTTTAATTTATTTTATAACAAAGAAATTATCTTTTTATACAATATGAGACTATTATCTTATTTTTAATATAATAGTAAAGGTAGTTAAATTGATGTTAGGCTTCAATGTAAAGATGATTTTATTTTTAAAATAATAATAAATATCTTTAAATAATTTTTTTCAAAAAAATGCATATTATTTAAAAAATTTTAATTGATAGAAAATAGATTAAGGAAGGGCCAAGTATACTTTTTAAAATTAAGATAAATATTAAGCATAATTTAATAAAACATTAAGAGAGATTAGGGTTATTTTATCTCTGTTTTTCACATCTTTTTGTTAAATTGTAACTATCTTGCCAACGTCTACTTTGGGATTATCCAATTTGGCAACTGGAATTATGAAACAGACAACACATTAAGGAGTGATTAGAAATTCTAAACTAAATAGCACTTCTCATTAATTTTTCTAGGGAGAATTATAAATGGAGATCTAAACTTAAAAATATTTATTTTGAAAGACCTATTACCAATAAATACCATTAGTTTTAGTTAAACTCAATAGTAATTTATCTTAAAATAATAGTATTAGATCTTTAAAAATAAATATTTTTAAGTTTGAGTCCTCTTTTATAATTCTTTCACTTTTTTAAGTGAAATTGTGAAGGTGACCAAAATTACTTAAAGAAAGTAAGAAAAATTAAAAAAAAAATCTTTTATCAACTTAAATTGGAAGTGGCGATCACATGAAGAAAAGAAGTATTTACTCAACCAAAAAATAAAAGGGAGAGGAAGGAGAAAGAAAGAATAGAGGGGAAAAGTCTTGGTCTATATGAGACACATTTGTGGTCAAACTGTGTTAGGTAGGCTGGAAAGAAAAGGAAATAAAAGACCGAGAGAGACAAAATGTGAGAAAATGATGTCGTAGGATGGAGATTGAAAAATAAAAGTCTGAAGTCATGCACTTTGAAGGGTCTATACAAGACACATTTGTGCTCAAAGAGTGTTTGGTAGGTTGGAAACGAAAGGAAATGAAAGGCACAGAGAGAGAGATGAAATGTGAGAAAATGATGTCTGGTACGATGGAGATGAAATCATAGAAGGATTTCAAAATTAGTGTTTCATGACATCGTTCATTCCATCAGAAATTGGAAGGGAAGTTATTGTTTGAAACGTGAAGAGAAGAAAAAAGCATTTTGTCCCAAAGTGGTGTTTTATATTAAAAGATTTTAAAATTTAAAATTATTTTAAAAAATTTTAAAAATTTAAATTGAGATCCATAATTGTAATTTTTCTGTGTAGTTAAAATTGTTTACCTTTAGATTTTTCTAGAATAAGAGAGATTCTTAAGTACTGTTAGCCACAACATTTACATTTTTTTCAATAAAAAGAGTTGAAATCAAATAAAATGGAATCCATATATTAATTAAAAAAATGCCAAGTTATATAATTATATCTTGCATTCGATTACCTACTATTCTATTATCATATAAATGGAGTGATATATAGGACTTACACTTTATTATCCATTATAGAAGGATTTATTATATGATTTAGCTCTATTCCACTACTTAGTATATAAATGACATGATATAGTAATTTTAAAATTTAAGGTGATTCGATATAAAATTATAAATACCTTTAATTTGATGTTCTCAATTGTAATTTCTTTTGTTTTATCGTAATAAACAAAAATGATTTTTTTTAACTCTAAGGGTATTTTAATTATTTGCTCACACATTTTTATTCATATATTATTTTTGCTTTACAAAGCATGAAAATAGAAAGATGTTCTTATTTATTTTTATATTATACTATATGTGATTTTAGATCAAATAATTTCATTTCATTCTTATTTCTATTCTCCTTTCTATTACTTTAAAAATAGTTTCACTTTGCTTAACATAAGCCAAGTAAAAAGTACAAAGGTCATTATCTCATTGAGGCATGGACAAGAGGCAGAGGTGAAATTCTTTTAGTTCAAAATTGTAAATTATAATATATAATATTTTTCAAAAATATAATTATATATATGTTATGAGATAAAAGATAATATATTGTATTAAAATTAAATAAGTTAATCGCTGCAATAGGTTGTGTAGTGCCACAATATAAAATATTTATGAAGGAATATTTTTTAAATAAGTCCTATTATATATTATTTATTTCATTGGCCAACTTTTCATTAATTATAAACTAATTTCAAAGAAGAAAAAGAGAAGATTTATTGACAATTTGATGATAATGATAAGAAAGCAATTTATCAAAGCTATAAGTGAGCACTTATTGGAAAGTTATAGATAATGCAAATGCAAATAACAAATTGAAAAATATTTTAAAAAAGTAGAAAAAACATCTTTTAAAAATTAAAAAGTCTGGATATCAAATAAAATGAAAGGATGAGGAACGGAAACAAAATTAAATGATTGAGAGAAAATTCTTTTTACTTTTTAATTTCCTAAACTTTTATAATTATTAAATTAGAAGTTTGTCATTTTTAATTTTATTATTCTATAAAAGAGTTATAAAATTATTAAACTAACTTGTTCTTTGTAAATACACAATCAATAATATTTTATCACGACGTATATTAAGTCAATATGAAAAGTATTAGTTATATTATACCAATTTTTTATACACAGATAAATTTTATTCTTTGAGGAATCTTATGTAAATTTAATTTTTTTAAGGCAGGTTATAGATATATATATATATATATATATATATATATATATATCATCTATATCTATATATGTGCAAAAAAATTGATACATGACCGAGGGCCTCATCTTGTAGGCGTAGATATAATATTCCAATCTAGTTCTTGCTGTCATAAGCTTACCATCCATGTTTTTGTATAAATGATGGTAACGGTATTAGTACGTTAAATTAAATGGAAAAATTAAAACAAAATACATTAAATGATTCAATTAAAATTTGAGTCAAAATAAGAGAATAAAATAAAATTTTTACTTTTTAATTATGGATATGAATGAATATATATCTCATATTTATTCAGAAAATATAGTAAACACTAAAGAGAATAAAAACATCTGCATAAAATATACTGCACGCCGTGCAATAAGGGAATTTTAATTTTTTTTTGTTTTTTAAAATTTAAAGTTTAAGATAAAATGTAAAAATTATAACTGTAAGGATAAAAAATCTAATTGTGAGAAAAATTTTATTTTAAAAATTTTAACTGTGTGCAGTACAGTCAAAATTACATAGAGAGAGAAGAAAACACAAATCGTCTAAAAATCTAAATTGAAAGCGGCCATCAAAAGAAATATTTAGTGAACAAATAAATGAACGAAGAAATATTTAATGAACAAAAGAAAAAAAAATGAATAAAGAAGGTGAAGGAGAAAGTCAAAGTCATAACCATTTGAGTGTTCTTGGGAAAGACATTTCTGGTCACTAATTTAAGAGGGGAAGGTGTCCCTTCCCGGGTTTCATTTTCTCTCTATCTACATATTCCTTTAATTCGCATTCTTTGTTTTGATGGATTTCACAGCCTTCAACAGATTTTAACCTTCAAAATTGACATACTGTCTAAGCAGCCCATCATTTAAATTTGGAGAAATGAAAAGAAAGACATTTAAGATCCAACAAAAATTCATATTGGCATTTTCTATTAAATTTTGGACTGTGTTAGCATTTGAGAAAAGGATTGTAACTGTAATTAAATTGAAATAACATAAAATAAAATAATTTAAAATTTGAGTCAAATTTATAGGACTGCAAAATATTTTTACCTTTTAATCACAAATTGTACATGGGTCAGATATCTTGTTACAGGAATGGAATTATATGTAGATGTTTAATTAAATGAGCTTATAAAAATATTAATTTTTTAAGTTGTGGGCTTTTATATGTGGAAGACTATTAAGACTTCAGTTATGAATGATAGACTCATAACTGAAAGTGTTTAACCTAATAATGATATATTAGGGTTATAATCTTTAAATCAATTACAACTATATTGATGCCTCTGTTTCAGAGAAATCCTCAGACGAATTATCAAGGCTTAGAAAGTTCTTAACATCAGGTTTTGCTTTCATTATGAATCAAGATAAGTATTCTTCACTATATTCATTAAAATATTACTGTCTAATAGATCTACATGAATTTACATATCTTATGTTTTTTTATTGTAAGAATCACCAGTTAAAGTTTTTTAATTACGACTTTATATTGATTAAGAGAACATTTTTCTTTTTATGTTTTATCTTACAAGTGATAAATTACTAACCTTAGAGATTTTATTCTCATAAAAATTTTACCACCTGTAAGCTCCTTATGCATTTTTTCTTATTTATATCACGGATATGAATGAACATATATCTTACATTTATTCGGAAAATATAACGAACACTAAAGAGAATAAAAACACTTCCATAATGGCCTGAAGAATCAATTGCCAACTCATGTTATATATAATTCAGTTATACTGGGCCTTTTTAAGTTCCTGAAGTTTAAATGTTTGGAAGAATTTTTTTTTTTAACCTAAGGATATCATAAATTACTCTACTGTTATGAAAAAAAATTAAAGGTTTCACATTTTTTAAATTTATGAGACCATATGATAAATTTAGCTTATTAATTATTTAATGGGTCAATGCCTCATAATGATATCGCAGGAGGTAAGCGGGCGATCAGTGAAAATTGTTGCGTAAAAGCCACAATCTAACATTATAGAAAATGGAATTTTCTCAAACTTATAGTGCACCAATGGGAATGCCTACTGGTATTGTATCATTTTCTCTCTCTTTGGAAAGATTCATCCTCGAATCTCTAACTGTATCATATGAAAATAAATTAGACTTTTCAAAAATAATAATAACACTATATTCATCAAGTAAAAGAATCTTGTAAACTAAGGGGTTCCTTTCAAAGAGATCATCAATTCTTTGAAGCAAATTAGAATATTTCAAGTTAGGAAACTTTTTGAACCTGCTTTGAGCTAGGAAGTATTTCTTTCTTACATGCTCCCAAATATAAATGATAATTTTGATTCCACATGCACCTACAATAAATCTAAGGCCCATAACAAAATCCAAGCAATACGATAACCTTTTAACCATAAAATTAATGTAATATAAATTTTTAATAGCCACAAAATTCATGAAACAATTAAAACTCAATGCGTGATGCTCAATGCTTTTGAAAGGCAATAATTCATCAGGAATAACAAAATCTATACAATCAAAGCACTTTTGAAAGTACATTAAAAATTAGAAACCATCAGGTGGTATTTTAAGAAACAAATCTAGGCAATCACAACTCTTTTCAATGCTAGTTGAAGATAAGGGTCTATTGGGTAGCTTCTTTGAAAACAAATCTCTACATACTTGCAAGGAGCTAGAACCAACAATAGGTAAAGATGGGTTAAGATTGTTAATAGATAAACAAACATTCTTACACACGTTCTTAACCTCTCCTTTTTCATTAAACAAGTTTAGTATCTGGTTTTTATATGAAATGTCTTTTGCTTTTTTTGAAAAAATATGCTATGTTTTGCCCCAAAAAAAAAGTCAACCATAACTTATTGTTTGAAATAAAGTAAATTGTATAAATCTCTCCTATATATTTTTTAAATGTATAATTTAGTTCAATTTTATAATGTATTTTTATTAAAATTAGATGACAGAAAGTGTTTTTCAACTAGCTCTTTAAATTGTAAAATTTTAACTATTTTTTGTTTTTCCAAATTCCCCAAATCTTCTAAAATGCTTTGTACTTACGATATTTTTTTTTGAAAAAAAAGATTGTTTTTAAAATACTCTTGTTTATCATACTTCTATAAAATATGAGCTTAATATATATTTAAGTAAAAAATTTTAACACTGCCTGCCAAATTTCACCTGCTTCTGGAGAAAAAATAGATAATGCATCTATCTTTATATAAAAATATACACACACACACACACACACATATATATATATATATATGTGAAGTAATTCAAAGAGAAGAAACAAATAGAAAACTAACAAGATCAATAATTTTGTTCTTTGGATTATGAAGCATATAGCTTGAAAAAGGGCTATAGGTGAAAAGCCTCTGTGAATAGCACAATCCAAAATTTTCAGGCCGTAATTAGCACATAGATTAAGCAACCTTCAGGCTTTCTTAGCCCTGCAAGTTTAATATATGCAATTATATACATAAACATCTCAACAAGGATCACATGTACGTACACATACCAAATTGTATATTCTGGGGCCATCCAAAATTTTTTCCCCTTAAAATTAGACATAAAGAGATGCAACTTTAATATAATAATAAAGATATTTAAGTCAAATTTTTTTGGGAAGAAAAGTATATTGTATGAAAAAGTTATTTTCATCGACAAAAAATAAATTAAAAAAAAGTTGTGTTTAATTTTTTAAATTAAAAAAATAACGTGTAATTTAATCAAATGTTAGAAGGAAAGCATGACTTAAAACGTTTGACGAAGCACTAGGTGGTTCAGATGATTTATCTTTTTCAAATTTGGCTGCTGGTATTATGAAGTAGACAACATATTATGGAGTGATTAATTAGAAAATCTATAAACTGAATATGACTACTCATTGGTTTTACAAAGTAACCTTGCGAAGGTAATCAAAATTACATAGAGACAGAAGAAAACAAATCTTTTGTCAATTTAAACTGAAAGCGGCCATCAGAAAAAGAAATATTTAGTGAAAAAAAAATAACGAACGAAGAGGATGAAGTAGAAAATTGAAGGCATGCCTATGGATTATCCTTTTGGAGAGACATTTGTGGTCACGAATTTAAGTGGAAAGTAGAAAGGTCACTGAAGCGTAGACATAGTCAAGGCATCCCTTCCCAGTTTTCATTTCTCTCTATTTACATATTCCTTTGATTTGTATTCTTTGATGGATTCTACAGCTTTAAACATACATTTTATTTTAATTTTAAATTTTTTAATTAAAATATCTTCTATGAATTCAAATATATATTGGTTGATTTTTAGGTTCATAGAGATTATTTTTGTAAAAAAAATTAAGATTAAATTAAAATATAATGTGCATTTTTGTATTTTAAAAAATGTATTTATTCTTTAAAAATAAGGAAGAACTTCATGTAATTTTAACAAAATTAAAGGAAAAAAACAATATAATTTATCTCTTAAAATATTAGTGACTTTTTTTTTCATATAGGTGGATGTCAGTAGTTTGGATAAGTCTAACCATGTTAAATTATTTTTGGATCATTTGATTGGATGATGTAAAAAAAAAAAATAGAATGTAAAAAATGAGTAAATATGATAAAAGATAATTTTTATATTTCTACTTTTAAAAAAATGATTTAATAAATAAAGTAATAAATATTAAAATATAATAGATTTTAGACAAATTATATTAAAAAAATACGTCAATAATACATAGTACCAAACAGCTACTTTAGTTTCAAAATAGCATAATGGTCTCATCAACCCAGATGTATGCTATGTAGCATGCACCCGAGTCTTGAGACAGGTCATGTGTTTACAATGTTTTCACTTAAACAGTCGTCATTAACTATGACAACTAAAATATAAATGTAAAACAAAAAAACTATGGAAACCAAATATGCAAGTTAAAAAAAAAACTAACAATCATGTTGCACAATAATTATCGATATAATCAATAAAATTTGATCTTTCAAATACTTTCTTTCTTTTTGTTTAAAGACAATTGCCTTTTCTTTTTTAATATTAATTAATTAAAACTATCAATGTTTAATATAATTTAAATTCAGTTAATTTATTTTTCAAAATTTTCATTTTTTATTTGAAAAATACATAAACAGCCTCCCCAAAAAAAACTTTAATTATTTTGCAAACCACTATCATTTGTTTTGAAAATCAAATAATAAGTTATTATAACAAGCAAACGCTTTCAACTAACTTTCGTTAAATAGTTAAAGGGGATCCGATAGACATGTGGAATCTTCTAGTTTGCCAATCAAACAATTGTACCAAAACATTGATTCACCCATCAAAATAAATTTGCACCATGAATGTAACTTAAGCCATAAATTTAATTCATCAAAGAAAGATTAATGACTGATATGTATACTCAGGAATCAGGACTCCTCAAAATATCCTTTGTCATGCCTCATAAACGGTCCCCCCATTTGATCGGTCAAGTCAATTTGCTTTGTCTTGTACAAACTAGTTCGACTTTAAAAGTGACCTATTTATTCTATGTATGTCATGGTTTATGTCAAGAAAATAAACAGTAATTTTCATAGAATATCAAAAACAAACTCTAAGCAAATAAATAGCTGTCATTCCAATCGCGCTCCATCAAAATTACGTAGAAAGAGGAATGAAATCTTTCGTCAATTTAAATTGAAAAAGGCCATCTAAAGAAGAAATATTTACTGAAAATGAAGATAAAAAGAAGATGATGAAAGAGAAAGGGGAAAAAATTCTGGGGTCATGCACTTTGGAGTGATCTGAACGAGAGACATTAGTGTAATTTATCCTTTTGATATATATTATAAAAAATATTTTAATTTATTTTATATAAAAAAAATTTAATTTTTTATACAATATGAGACTATTGTATTATGCTTAATATAATAGTGAAGGCAATTGAATTGTTGTTAGACTCCAACTCGAAGATTATTTTATTCTTAAAATAATAATAAATATCATTAAATAATATTTTCTCCAAAAATGCATATTATTTAAACAGTTTTAATCAATAGTAAAGAAGAGTTAAGTATACTTTAAAAATAAGATAAATATTAACATAATTTAATAAAATATTAAGAGAGACTAGGGTAATTTTCTCTTTAATTTTCACCTCTTTTTTTTTTTTTTGTTAAATTGCCACTATCTTGCCAACGTCCACTTTGGGATTATCCAATTTGGCAGTTGGAATTATGAAAGAGACAGCAAATTATGGGGTGATTAGAAATTCTAAACTGAAGATGACTCCTCATTAATTTTTCTAAGTAAACTTGTGAAGGTGATCAAAATTACGTAAAGAAAACAAACCACAAGGAAAAAAAAAATCTTTCGTCAATTTAAATTAAAAGCTGCCATCACATCAAAGAGAGAAATATTTATTGAAACAAAAAATAAAAGGAAGAGGAGGAAGGAGAAAGGAAGAATTTTGGAGGGGAGGTGTGGGGGAGTCTAGGTCTTACACTTTGAAGTGATCTATACGAGAGACATTTGTGGTCATTAATTTAGGTGGAAAGCAGGAGGGTTGTTGAAGTGTGGAACGGGGGAGGAGGGTGGAATTCTTTCTTAGTTCGAGATTGTAAGTTGCAATATATAATTTCCTTTTCTTTAAAAAAATAAAAGTCTGAAGTCAAGCACTTTAGAGTGGTCTACACGAGAGACATTTGTGGTCATTAATTTAAGACTGTGGTCCAAGAAAGGAGATGAGAGGGAGAGAGAGATGGAACATGAGACAGTGATGCTTGGTACGATGGAGATGAATCATAAAAGGATTTTAAAACAATTATTTCATGACATTGTTCATTTCATCAACATTTGTGAGAGAAGTTAATTTGCGAAAGAAGTTATTATTTGGATTGCAAAGAGATGAAAAAACATATTTTGTCCCAACATGATGTTCAATATTAAAAGACTTTAAATTTTGAAACTATTATAAAAAATTTAAAAATAATAAAACTTTAATTTAAGGTCTAAAACGGTAATTTTATTGTGTAGTTAATTTTTTTTTTTATCTTTGGGTCATTTAAAATAAAATAAATTCTTAAGTATTCTTGGAGTGTCATGTTATTTTCACTCTTTCTAATAAAAAAAAAGTCTAAATCAAATAAAATGAGACTCACGTACTAAAAACATAATGCCAAGCTATATAATTGTGTCCTACATCCCAATATGTACTATTCTGTCACCATGTGCATGAAGTGATAAATAGGGCTTACACCCTCTTAACTACTATAGAACTGTTATTGTGTGAAGTTTATTATATGATTTAGTTATATATATATGACATGGTATACTAAGTGTATAAAAAATTTTCTTAGAGTAATTTTAAAATTCATGGCAATTCAGTAAAAAATTATTAGTACCTTCAACTTGAGATGTTATATGATAATAAATAGAAATTAGTATTTTTAATCTTTTTTGGCTCCAAAAGTTTTTTAGTGATTTATTCACGTTTTCATTCATATATTATTTTCACTCTACCAAACTTTAAAACAAAAAGATAGTCTCATTCATTTTTATGTTATACTAAAAGTAATTTTAGATTTCTCATATCTAATTTCCTTTATATTGCTTTCAAAATATTCCTACTCTACTTATCATAAGCTAAGCGAAAAGTAGAAAGGTCATCGTCTTATTGAGGTGTGGACAAGAGGCGGAGGTGAAATTCTTTTAGTTCAAGATTGTAAATTATAGTGTGTGTGTGTATATATATGAGACAAAAAGATAATATATTGTATTAAAATTAAATAAGTCAACTGCTACAATAGTTTGTGCAGTACCACAATATAAAATATGTATACAAGAATATATCTTTTAAATAAGTCCTATTATATATTTTTTATTTCATTGGCTTACTTTCTATTAATTATAAATTAATTTCAAATAAAAAATATAAGATTTAATGATAATTTGATGATAATGACAAGAAGGCAATTTATTAAAGCTATAAGTGAGAAGATATTGGAAAGTTATAAATAATGCAAATGGAAATAACAAATTGGAAAATATCTTCTATTAATTCAAATATATATTGGTTGATTTTTAGGTTAATAGAGATTATTTTTGTAAAAAAATTAAGATTAAATTAAAATATAATATGCATTTTTTTAAAAAAAATGTATTTATTCTTTAAAAATAAGGAAGAACTTCATGTAATTTTAACAAAATTAAAAGAAAAAACCAATATAATATATCTCTTAAAATATTAGTGACTTTTTTTTTCATATAGGTGGATGTAAGTAGTTTGGATAAGCCTAACCACGTTAAATTATTTTTGGATCATTTGATTGGATGATGTAAAAAAAATAGAATGTAAAAAATGAGTAAATATGATAAAAGATAATTTTTATATTTCTACTTTTAAAAAAATGATTTAATAAATAAAATAATAAATATTAAAATATAATAGATTTTAGACAAATTATATTAAAAAAATACGTCAATAATACATAGTACCAAATAGCTACTTTAGTTTCAAAATAGCATAATGATCTCATCAACCCAGGTGTATGCTATGTAGCACGCACCCGAGTCTTGAGACAGGTCATGCGTTTACAATGTTTTCACTTAAACAGTCGTCATTAACTATGACAACTAAAATATAAATGTAAAACAAAAAAACTATGGAAACCAAATATGCAAGTTAAAAAAAAACTAACAATCATGTTGCACAATAATTATCGATATAATCAATAAAATTTGATCTTTCAAATACTTTCTTTCTTTTTGTTTAAAGACAATTGCCTTTTCTTTTTTAACATTAATTAATTAAAACTATCAATGTTTAATATAATTTAAATTCAGTTAATTTATTTTTCAAAATTTTTATTTTTTATTTGAAAAATACATAAACAGCCCCCCAAGAAAAAAAACCTTAATCATTTTGCAAACCGCTATCATGTGTTTTGAAAATCAAATAATATGTTACTATAGCAAGCAAACGCTTTCAACTAACCTTAGTTAAATAGTTAAAGGGGATTCAATAGACATGTGGAATTTTCTAGTTTGCCAATCAAACAATTGTACCAAGAAAAAAGAACCTAAAATGAAACAATTATTAAAAAAAAAAAAAGGAAAGAGAAAACCTCCCTCCTCCCCATTTACTCCCTGAAAAATACCAACAAACGCCTTCTGAGACACAAACCAAGCACTTGGAGTTCACTCTCTGTATCAAACTTGAAGAATTTTAGAATAGAAAGCTATCTTGCTTTCAAAAGTTAGTACAAAATTTTACAGATTTCATGAGTTCCAGGGTACCAAAACATTGATTCACGTTCAGCCATCAAAATAAAGTTGCACCATGAATGTAACTTAAGCCATAAATTTAATTCGTCAAAGAAAGATTAATGACTGATCTGTATACTCAGGAATCAGGACTCTTCAAAATATCCTTTGTCATGCCTCACAAACAGTCCCCCCATTTGATCGGTTAAGTCAATTTGCTTTGTCCTGTACGAACCAGTTAAACTTTAAAAGTGACCCATTTATTCTATGTATGTCATGGTTTATATCAAGAAAATAAACAATAATCACTACAAGAAAAACAAAAATTAGCGACGAAAAATTCCATCGCTAAATGTGGATAATTCCATCATGAATTAGCGACGGAATTAGTGACGAATTTTTTCCATCGCTAATTTCATTGTCACTAATTCATTTGTGACGGAATTTGTAATTCCATCGCTAATTTCCGTCGCAAAAAAGAATTCCATCGCTAATTATTAGGATAAGATATTCCAAATTTGTGACAAATGAGTGACAGAACTTTCCGTCGCTAATTAGCGACGGATTACAAACAAAATATTCTGTCACTGATTAGTCACAGACTAAAGACGGATTATTCTATCCCTAAATAGTGACGGATTTGTGACAAAATATTCCATCACTAATTCTGCGACAGATTTACAACGGAATAGTACATCACTAATTAGCGAGAGATTTGCAACGGAATATTCCATCACTAATTAGCAACGAATTTACGACGAAATATTAGCGACGAATTTGTGACGAATATTCTGTCACTAATTAATGACTGATTTATGACGAAAATTCCATTACTAATCAGCGACGGATTTGTGACGAAAATTCTGTCACTAATCAGCAACAAATTTGTGATGGAATATTTCGTCGCTAATATAATTTGTTTCACTATTAAATATTTTTTTGAATTTAACCTCAATATTACTTCATTACCTATCCAATAAAATACAATAAAAGCATAATAAAGTAAGATAAATTGAAAATAACATTATTATTAAATAATAAAATTTTAGATTTAAGTGTTTCTCCCTATCCAGTAAAGTATAATAATGCAATAATATACAACAAAAAAATAACAAATATATTAAAATGATTCTCAATTAAATGATAACCATTCTAAAGTAAATTATAACAATTCTCAACAAAACATATATCTTAAAATAAGGGAAGGGAAATAAAATTATCTTTATGATGGAGGACAGTCATCAGGATTTGATGGAGCATGAGATAACCGTGATTCAAGTTCTTGCAATCTATTAAGTATTTGCTGATACTAGTCTAGTAGAAACAAGATTTGTTGATTCTGCTATGTTATACATTGATTCTACTCTCTAAGATCTTGGTCCCCCTGTTTCAAAGGTGTTGTCTCTGTGGCAATACTCCTGCGCAATTCCTCTTCAAAAATAGTAATTTGAATGACACAGCTTCTCCAACGACCAAGTCTCAAATCCCAAGAAAAATAAAAAAGAAAATATTATAGTTAAAAACTTTAAATTAAGGATATGTATTTAAAATTTTTAAAATTTTAAATTATTCTAAATAATTTAAAGATTAAAAATTTAAATTGCATAAAAAATTATAATTTAGGATTTTAAATTTGAGTTTTTTGTCTTTAAATCTTTTAAAATAATTTTAATTTTTTTTCCCAAGCCATGTCCCAATTGTAAATATTTTGAAGGATTATAATTGGCATTAAAAAAGTAAAAGAATATAGGATTCATTTATTCTCTTTTTATTTACTCTTTATTTTTTTCTATATTTCTATTTAAATGTATATCATATATTTATTTGCCAGATACAAAAAATTTAGATCCCTCCAATAAACAAGTAATATATGTGTTTTTTTTTTAACATTATTTATCATATTTTTATTAAAAACTTGATAATAAATACATAAAATTTAGACATTAATTCCTTGTCTGGTTTTAAAATTGTTTGAATTGACTGTGTATCTTAATCAAAATTTTTAGAATATTTTTAATGATTTATAAATATCTTTATATTTTGTTTGAGGTGACTTTAAAAATACACTCTCATTTTAAAAGAAACTTGTTAAAATATTTGACTATGTGGGATTGAACTCTAAATATATAAGCAAAGTGTAAAGATTATAAGATGAAAGATGCAGTAGCTTGAACAAAGTAAAGAAAAGACTTACATATCTCCACCCCTTATAGCATCACCAAAGGTAAAGAAAATGAGAGAAATAACCCTAAAAGGGAAAGCATCAATATAGACCAACATGAAGCAGTTACAATTAGTGTTTATATCACTAACAACAATCAATAGTAAAGCACAAATTTTTATAGTAGAAGGACATAGCTAAATCAATAATCATGGCGTGGACAAACAAGTAAGAAAGTTACAACGAATATTCATCAAAGGTGCATACCAATCATCAAATCCAAAACTAGTTCAATCTTATTACAACAAATGAACACAACAAAAAACACATTCAAGGATAGTGTCATGTAAGACCAAGAATTAAATTTCTTGAACAATTATTTGATACAACGACCATTAATTAATTAATTTTGATATCTTAATCCATATCTAGGAGTTGTTTAGGATATGCTAAAAGGAATATTTAATAATCCACCAAACCGGTCAATAAGAATGCAAGTTTTTTTAGAATCTACGTTTGCAAAGAAGGAATCAAACACATATAGCTAGAGACAAATGTATAGACGGGCTAGCATACAGAGAACTTTTATGCAAACTAGTAAAAACCTGTTGTTTACGCAGAGAATTTAACTTAAATGATTAGAAATTAATGCAGAATGAATTGAGTCCAAAACAATAAAACAAAATTTGGAAAGGTCTTTAGAAACAATAGGTAGGCCTTAAGTTAAATACTCTTGATAATCAAGGCAACCAAAAATGATCGATTTTGCACGAAAGAAAGAAAATCAAAACCAAACTAATCCATACCTATGGGCACTAGTATTGGACAGTGTCGAAAATAGCTTCGCTGGGCCTAGAGAAATATGGATTTGAAATTTAAATTACAAGTGGTCCCCCTTAAATCATCAAAGAATTTGAGACAAAAAGATCGATGGAAATGAAAAGAATTACCTTTAATGAATCTCCAATTGCTTGATACTTCAAAAGAAGAGAAAATCAAACTTCCTCTCACATGTGAATTTATGGAGAAATTTAGGGATAAAAAAGGATGCTAAGTTAGGGTTAAGGTTGGGGTTGGGATTCGAATGAGGATGGGGAGGTTATGGGTAGGGTTTGCAGGTGGTGGTTGCCATTTGCTGTGTAGCTGAGGGTGGAAGACGGCTAAGTTAGGGAAAACTTAGGATTTGCCAAATGCGACTTCAACTTTGTGAAACTAAAATGGCAGAGGGAAAATGGGAAAAATGCATAAGGCAAAAATGGAAAGAAGCATCAAGGATGTGTACTGTAATTGTGCGATAAGCAATTTTGTCTTTTTAAAGTTTTTTTTCTTTTTGCATTTTGAGTTTAGAGATAAATATGAAAGGTAAAAGATAAAAATTTTAATTATAAAAAAATTATACAAATTTGTCCGTAGAAGACGAACTCGCCGATGAAGAGTTCTCATGGTTTCTCTGAATCATCTTGTCCTAAAAACAAAGAAATCACACATCCATTAAAAGATCTCCCACAGAAATCTCAGATCCCAATGTTCTAAACCTCAATCTCAACCAGAAGAGAGTAAAATTTTCAAAGAAATTTCAAAATACCCACCCCCAATTCCCCCCAATAATCTAACCTAGGGTGAAGCTATACCTGATGCGAAATCTGCAGAGATGAGAAGGAAGAAGATGATGAAACAGAGATGGCTGTGGCGGAAGCAGCAGCCACGTAAGCTGCACGGAGTCTTGATTTCTTCATCTTTTGTCTCTGAGAGAGAGAGAGAGAGAGAGAGAGAGAGAGTGCAGAGAGTCCAGGAGTTTACGCCTTTATTGCACCTTTTATCTCTTGCAAAATACTAAATATATGATATGGTTTGCATCCCTTGTCGGAAGGGTGAGCACACTCCGTAAGATGTGAATAATCATATTAACAATGAGGCACCCACGCTATTACTGAATCATCTAATCTTATCTTAACTATATGGAATATATTAGGTAAATTAATGATTTAATTCTTGAAATATTTTTTTTTTCAATTTAGTTATTTAAAGATAAAAAATTTCAATTTTATTTTTTATTTTTTAATCAAAATAGTTTATTTATAAGATAAATCTTCTTCAATTAATAAATGAGAGCCTGTTAATTAATTCATGTTTTGTACTTGCTCAAGTGATTTATTTATTTATTTTTAAATAATGTCATTCAGAAAAATTTCATATAGCTAAATAATTGTTTAAAAGATGCTGTTTTAGGGAAAATTTTGCTCAAATTGAATCGTTTTAGGCTAATATATATATATATATATATATATAATTTGAACAAAAAAAATTATATATAAATAACGTACAGTTACATTTCTGACCATGTTATATATGTACACTATATTACATCTTTAAAAAAAATCCTTAATCTAAAAATAAAATTTAACGCATTATTATTCAATTCTTGCAAACCATTTCCTTGGTCACTATTTTCTTTTTTTTTCTTTTATTGCTATGGTTTGCATCTATCATATCAAATTTTTTTTATTAAGAAAATAGTTCTTGTGACTTAAAAGTAAGATTTTTATTCAAAATTTAATATATCAATAATTTAAAATATGCAGTTCAACATTAAATTCTGGACTAACTAATATAGATATTCTAAAAATCATATAAGATTTAATTCTTAAAATCATAGCAATTCAAATCATTGCATTAAATTTAATTTGTGAATACATCTTTTAGGGCAATAATTTTGTTGTGAAATTATGACAGCCTCTAACATTTAAATTGTTTGATATTATAAGAAGAAAATTAAAAAAGAAAGAAAGAAAACAATTCAAGAGAATGAAAAGGAAAGAGGAGAGAAATTGAATGAACTATTATTTATTTTATTTAGTACTATACAATAAAAAAAAAAACACTTCTCTTCTGGTTTGGTATCATAAAAGAAAAGAAAGAAATATAAATAAATAAGATGTTAAATTATTTGCTCATCTTATATTTGGCTTTGATGAATAAAAAATTGAGAATAAAATTAGAATGGAAAATTTGGCACTTTTCTTTCATTTTCTTTTCATTATTTTAGTGAATCTCACATACTTAGAATCTGTCCCAACCCTTTTCTCTCTCTCTCTTCAACATCTCTAAGATATTTGCACATTCCAAACAAAAGAAAGATTGCATCCCCATATAATTTCTTTTTCTTCCCTTCCTAATTTTTCCAACCAAACAATGCACAACTTATGTACTTCCTTCATAATCTTTCAATTAATATGGCTATATGAACATACACAGCAAATATCATATTATTTGATATGAAAGTTTTCATAAATTTATTAGATATTTGATATCATTAATTATTCAAATTGATTATAAATTGGATTGTGAATTAATTATTGCCAAATTTTAAAAATTTAAATCTGAATTTTAATTACAAAAATTCAAAATATGATTCCTTGCAGAATTTTCCTATTATATATTTATATTACTCCATGAAATATTTTTATTTTATAATTTAGAGTGAATGATTATCAAAACTAGGGGAAACTGGTAATAATAAGTCAAAATAAGGGTTATTCATGTAAAACGGAAGATTTCTTCTAGAATATGTTTAATTTGATGGATCCTCTCTAGTTATCTCAACAATTGAAGAGGGGTTATGATCAAACTTTCTAGTCTTTTTGTTTTTTGTTCACATAAATGTAATTTTTATTTTTATATTTAAAATTTATAACTAAAAAAAATGAGGATGTATAAACCCTCTCGTCTACACACTTTTTGATCGCAAGATCCGTCTTGAATATTAAATATTTTTAGGATCAAAATAAAATATTGATCCTAAAAGTATATTTAGGTCCACATCATAATTTGCGTTGATTGTTTCATAGCCACAAAAAAGTCATATAACTAGGAAAGATAATTTTCCTTAGTATACCAAGAGACAAAGTGGCATTTCCTGGTTGATCCAAAGGATCGAAATTTAATATTTTTTCCCTTATTCATAAGACAAGTACTAAATATATTTTATACTTAGGCTTATTGTGTTTTAAATTGATAATATATGGTTAAAATATATCATTTAAATAGTATTTTATAAATGTTGATATTTAAGACATATAATTTTTTATTGTAATTTTATATAAATATAAGTTTTAGTTTGAGAAAAAATTATTCATTTTAAATTTTTTAGATAAATGATTTGGGTTCAAAGATTTAATGATGCAATACAGAAGAAGATAAGTTTGAATTTTACTCATTTTATATGAATTACCCAATATGAGTTTGGAGATGAAGAAACTAAAAAATAATTCATTATACTCATTCTATATGCAATAATTTGTATAATGTGGTATTTAGTCTTTGTTTCTTCCAAGAAAATTTTAAAGATTTGAAATTTATTTAATTCATTATATCATATAAATCATTAAAAATTTCAAATTATATCATATATAATATTTAAATAATTTGTGGTGGATTTAGTGATGGATTAGTAACAAAAAATTTATAATTTATAGTTAGAGACCTTTTATCGACCATAAAATAGTTAAATAACTTAATATTTATCTCATTATACTATTTTAATATTGAAATTGTTAAATTATTAATTTAGAATTTAAATTATAATACATAAATTATTAAATTATAATATATATATATATACACACATATAAAATTCATAATATTTAAATCATTTGCGATAGTTATTAAATTATCCCTTGGACTCCCATGAGTAAGAAATGAAAAATCATTGCAAATGTAGTTGGAAACAAATATGAACCAACAAAAATCAAATCTCAATTGAAAATGAAAGAAAATAAAAAAGACATTAATTATGTTTTTGCATATAGTGTAATTAAAAGAGACTGGAAAAAAAAAGGAATAGGTGTAAAAAAAAATTGGATACATACTCTTTTATATTATTCTTTCTCTCTAACTACATAACTATATAATATGTATTAGATTTTAGATCATATCCTCTATTTCTTTTTTGATTTTGCATCTCTCGATATTTAGTCTTTACTTCTTTCGAGAGAATTTGAGATATTTGACATTTAAATAAGAGAAAGACTTAGTTTTTGAACCAAAAAAAAAAAAAAAAAAAACCTTAACACAATCACTTAAAAAAGTGTTAACAAAAACAGAGAAACACCACGAAGAATGTGTGAATTTAACTTGAAGTTTAGACTACGACAAAGAGAGGAAACCGATTAGGAGCACAAAAAAATGAGAGACATAATGTGATTGAAGGATAGTAGCTAAGTAGAGTCATTTTTAATATTTATACAATTCTAGAAAATAGACATGTCATAATTTTTTTTATATCATTTATCTTTTGAATTTTGTTGAGTGAAATATTTATTTTACTTTCATTTATTTTGTATATTTTTGTTTTAATCATTCCTTATACACAGTTGTTTAAATAATGATTTTAAATTTGTAAAATCTTTTACTATTTTTAGTTAATTAAATATATTTTATATTTATATCAATTTATGACTTAAAATAAATAAATTGTATATTTTTTAATTTTTGAACATGAATGGAAGCTTTTTATTACTCATACAATAATTAACCACATTATTATTTATCACATTTTACTATTTTGATATTGAAATTATTAAATTATTAATTTAAATTATAATATATAAATTATTAAATTATAATATATATATACACACAATTAATGATATTTAACTAATATGCAACGGTTTCATATATACATATATATTTAAGTCATTATATCATATAAATTATTTAAAAATAATATTTAAACAATCTGCGATGGATTTAGCGACATATTAGCAATGGAAAATTTTGCGACAGAAATTTCGTCACTAATTCCATCACTAAATTAGTGATGGACTCTTTCGTCACAAAATTCTATCGCAAAACTAGAATTGACTATCACGCATATTAGCGATGGAACTTTCCGTCACTGAATTCCGTCACTAACTTGATTTGTGGCAGATTAGCAACGGAAATATTTGCGATGGAAACTTTCCATCACTAAGTCTATTGCTAATTTGTGCGACAGAATTAATGACAGATTTGCAATGAATTTGCGATGGAACAAAATTTCATCGCTAAATTGTGTCACAAATTTGCTGTTTTCTTGTAGTAAATTTTTCATAGAATATCAAAGACAAACTTTAAGCATATAAATAGCTGTCATTCTAATCACGCTCCATCAAAATTACGTAGAAAGAGGAATAGAATCTTTCGTCAATTTAAATTTAAAAGAGGTCATCTAAAGAAGAAATATTTACTGAAAAAGAAGATAAAAAGAAGATGATGAAAGAGAAAGGGGAAAAAATTCTGGGGCCATGCACTTTGGAGTGATCTGAACGAGAGACATTAGTGTTCATAAAGTGGAAAGGGTTATTGAGGCGTTGATAGAGGACGGAGGGTGAAATTCTTTCTTAGCTCAAGATAATAATATATGAAATATATATATATATATATATATATATATATGTATAAGATAAAAAGAAAATATATTATATTAAATCAAATATGTTAATTGTTAAAATGGTGTGTACACCACGGCAATATAAAATATGCTTAAAGTAACATATGTTATGAATAAGTCTTATTTTATATTATTTATCTCATTAGCTAATTTTTTTTATTAATTATAAACGAATTTCAAATAAAAAAGATATTTGATAATTTGATGATAACGATAAAAAGGCAATTTATCAAAGTTATAAATGATAAGACATTGAAAAGTTAGAGATAATACAAATGTAAATAATAAATTAAAAAATATTAATAAAATATAAAGTGAAAAAAACATCTTATAAAAATTAGAAAGTATGAATATCAAATAACATGAAAGGATAAGAAAATAAAAATAAAATAAATTATTACGAGAAAATAATGATTTTTATTCATTTAGATTTTAGTCTATTAACATAAAAGTATAAAAAAAATCTTTTTACTTTTCAATTTCATATACTTTTATAAGATGTTGAATTAGAAATTTGTCATCTTAAATTTTACTAGTATGTAGAAGACCTATAAAATTATTAACTAACTTGTTATTTGTAAATATACAATCAATAATATTTTATCATTTAAAGTACATATAGTAAGTTAATATGTAAAGTACTAATTATATTATTCTATTTTTTATGCACAGAAAAATTTTATATTTTTTAGAAAGCTTATGTAAATTTAATTAAGGCAGGTTATATAACAAATTTTCATCTACATACGTGCAGAATACTGAAGGGGAACCAGAGGGCCTCATCCTATGGGCGTAGATATAATATTCCAATCTAGCCCTTGCTATCATAGGCATACCATCCCTGTTTATATATAAACTGGCATGCCCCCTGCAGATTCAGGGGTCCAGATATTTCAGGGGTTCCGGATCGGTTTTATTTAGTATCTATTTTTACATGAAATTTGTTTTGTTTTAAAAAATCAACTATAAATTATTGTTTAAAATAAAGTAATTTATATGAATCTCTCATCTAATTTTAAAATATACATTTTAGTCTAATTTTATAGTGTATCTTTATAAAACTTAGACAACAGAAAGTGTTTTTCAACTAGCTCTTTAATATTTAAAATTTTAGCAATATTTTTTATTTTTCCAAGTTCACAAAACTTCTAAAATACTTGTACTCATGATTTTGTTATTGAAGAAGAAAGGTTGTTGTTAAAATACACTTGTTTATTATACTTCTAAAAAATATAAGCTTAATAAATATTTAAGTAAAAAATTTTAAGACTTTGCCTACGAAACTTAACTCCCTTCTTAGGTGTTATTTGTACTGACAAACTTTCTGGAGAAAAACTCCCTATGAAGTAATTCAAAGAGAAGAAACAAATAGAAAACTAACAAAGATCAATGATTTTGTTCTTTGGACTATGAAGCATAGAGCTTGAAATAGGGCTCTAGGCAAAAAGTTTCTGCGAATGGCACAGCCCAAAATTTGTAGGCTTCAATTAGCACATAGATTAAGCAACCTTCAAACTTTCTTAGCCTAGCAAGTTTAACATAAACAATTGCATCCGTAAACATATCAACAAGGAACACATATACATACACATGCCTAACTGTATATTCTGGGGCCATCCAGAATTTGGTAGTCTCCCCTTAAAATTAGACATTAAAAAAAAATGCAACTTTAATATAATAGCAATGATATTTAAGTGAAAAGAAAAATGGGCAAAAAATATATTGTATAAAAAGTTGTTTTTATTGACGAAAAATAAATTAAAAGAAATTTGCATGTGATTTTTAAAATAAAAGAAATATAAGGTGTATTTTAATTAAACATAAAAAGTAAAGCATGACTTAAAAAGTTTGACGAAGCACTAGATGCCTGAGATGATTCATCTTTTTCAAATTTGGCAGCTGGAATTATGAAGTAGACAACATACTACGGAGTGATTAATTAGAAATTCTATAAACTGAATATGACTACTTACTAGTTTTACTGTAAAAGCCGAAGAAAAAAAATATATATATATATATATATATGTTAAGGGGGGTATTTATTTTATTTTATTTTTGTTTTCTTTTCCTTTTTAGATTTTTTTCTTTCTTTCCTTTTTGTTCAAATTTTTGTTTTTCTGACTCCAGCTTTCTCTTTCCCGTGGACAGCCTCATCCTTGCTTTCTCCCTGTAGCAATTTTCTTCATCTCCATCGCATAACCCTCTTCCCCGGCCGAAATCGCAAGTTTCTTCGCCTGTGAAGCTGCTGCGTTCTTCTCCTCACCTACGAAGTCATTTTCGGCGCTGCACAGAGCTTCTCAAGCTCTCTCTCTCGTCGCTGTTCCCGGGTTCTCTTCCTCGTTCAGCCAGCGAGTTGCTTCCTCCAGCTCCCTTTTCTCCGTTAATTCCTCACCTCCCCGGCGTCGATGGAAGCTCTCCGGTGATTTCCCCTGTTGTTCTGTCGCTAGTGCTGCCTGGTTCTTCCCTCCACTTTGCCGGTTTTCATTCCCTTCGAGCTGGCTGGTTTCTCTTCGTTGGAGCTGCTGCCTCCTTCGATTCTTCCAGATAGCTTCCTCCGGCGTGGTGCAGACTTCTTTGACCTTCTCCCATTGCTAATTCGAGCTTGCTGATTGTGAACGAACCAGTGGCACTTCGAGGTTCCGGTGAGCATTCGTTCTGGGTCATTTATGCTTCCATTTATCTCTGAAGCTGAACCCATACAAATCCTCTCCTTCTCCTTCCATTTCTCGGTCTATCCCAACACAATGGGTTGCTAATAGGGTTGATATGCTCAGATTTGCTGCTTGGCCGAAATGAAGGGATAGGAAGGGGGAATCTTCGATTAGGCTTCTAGTTATGTAAATCTTACGTAACTTTCAATTTTTACTTCATTAAAATGATCTGAAAAACCCAAATGATGAATTAGGATTCAAAGAAGATGATTAAGATAAGGGGCATTTGTATGAATGATCAGAGAAGTTATTTAGATGATTGTGATTAAATGCGGTACCTATTTAAGAATTATTGTGGGGTCTGTATAATGATTTTGGTAAGTTGGGTGTTATCAGGGAATCCTCGGAGTTTGACAGAAAAGGGAACTTGGCCTTTCAAGGAGAAACAACGACCGGGTTCTAGGGCACCTTCTGTGAGTAAATAATAGATTTCAAAGCTCTTGCTGTCACCATAAATCTTGCTACTGTTACGTACTACTTGAAATTGCCCTGAATGAGATAAAACATGACTGAGAATATATATATATATATAAGTGTATGCATGGATTTATTTTCTTGGCTATTTATTTATTTTTGTCTTACCCTTATGTGTATTTGCATGTTTATCTTCTTTTCACTGTTTTCAGTATTGGTCCTAATGAGTTGTTAATATGTAAATATACATATATATAATAAAGTAATTGGTTAATAATGTATATGTACATATATATAAATATATGTATACAGGTATTTGAACTTAGAATTTTAGGTCTATATGGGTGTGTGTGCGCTTCGCCTATGAGTGTATGTTGTTTTCCTTCATTTGACTAAGACATGAACTGTAAAGGAATCTGGGTGGAGAAGGAGCTACCCGTTAGGCGGAGCCATCGGAGCGAGGCAGGTAAGGGCTGCCAACGAGGTGTAATCGCCCCCAGAACAAATAAATCATGACCTACAAGTAAGAAAGGTAGATAATAGGGGCTGCCTGTTAGGCGTAGCCACCCGGGTGAAACGGGGAAAGGAGCTGCCAACATGGTGTAGCCGCTACTTTATCTGACCTAATAGTAAATCTTCATCAGGAGATCACACCAAGAGACTTAGGTTTAAATGGGTCTCCTTCCATATGACTACTTATGGGATTTGTTAAATTGTGAAGTGTGAGGGCTCAGTTATATATACACTTAATTTATTAGTTATGATTCTTGAATAAGTTTTGGAATCTATTATCTGCTCACTGAGTTTATCTCACCCTTTCAAATTTTAATTTTTTTCAGATAGCGCCTCTGGACCTGATCCGCCTCCCTCATCTTAGGACTGAGGCGTGTGGCGGTGAGCCTCCCTTTTTGGAACTGGGAGCTCGGTTAATTTTCTTTTGGTTGATGTTTATTGTAATGAATTAAGGATTATTTGTAAAGTATTTTAGGAGTAGGCCCAGTGGTTCTGGGTGATGTTTTTCCCCTCCCCTCTTTTTGGTTGTTGATGCTTGTTGACTGGTTAAAGAGAGCGGAGCTCTCTGTTGTTGTTTTATTGAACTCTGGCTGTTTGTAGGAATTTTGGGATGTCCTATTTATAGGGGACACTCTGTCGAAATTTCTATAAAAAGCCATTGCCTAAAAGAAAGTACATTTTATATATCCAACAAGGCAGGATTTTATTTAGTGTACTGCTAATCGGTAGAACCTCTTAAGAGTTATCTTAGCGTAGCAAACCAAGCTGCAGGTAAGGACTTCATATAGACCCCTCGTGTTGGTCACCCCCTTCTCTTGGAGGGACAAGGGGTGTGACAAAGTTGGTATCAGAGCATAAGTTCCTGTGTCCTGTGAAATAAGTGCTCTCTAATGATGCCTTAGTTATCTTTATGAACGCTGGCATAATTATAACTAAGATATCATTAGAGGCCTTATAGGGTATCAAGGGTTCCTTCTTTAAGTGTAAGATTTAAGGAGGCATGGGTGTTTATAAATTTGTATGTTTATGAATGATTGGTTTCCTTTGTTTTGTTCTAAACCTGTGCTCTGGTTTTTTATAGAACAATGATGCCGGCTAGATCTAGCACAACTGTAGGGGCAGTTGCAGAAGAGAATGCAGATGAGCCTTCTGTTGAGGCTCCTGCCCCACCGATGGCCCCAGCCACTAGGGGTCGTGGTAGAGGAGCTGGCAGAGGTCGAGGTAGACATGGAGGGCGTAGTGGGCAAGGCAGGGCCGCCCCGCCCCCAGTAAAGAATGTAACAGGAGAAGGAATTATGCCTCCTCAATCGCAATTGGGATCATTGGATGCCTTGGTGGCTAGGTTACAAGGGACTGTGGAGGCACTAGCAAATGTAATGCAAGCACAGGGAGCTAGAATTGAGCAATTAGTAAGCGTGGTGACTCCACAACCTCAAGCACAAGTTCAGCCTACTCTAGTGACGCAGCCAGTACAAAGTGAACGGAGGAATGCTGATGATTTGATATCAAGATTTTTGAAGTTGAAACCGCCAACATTTTCTGGGTCTGATAGCAGAGAAGATCCCCAGCTCTTCATGGATGGTGTTGAGAAGGCGTGCCAAGCTCTTAAATGCTCGGGTGAAGAAAAGATAGAACTAGCCACCTATCAGATGCAGGATGTGGCTTATACCTGGTATGAGACCGTGTTTCAAGGAAGACCTGCAGGATTACCCCCGATGACTTGGGAGGAATTTAAGGAAGCTTTTATGGCTAGATTTTTACCCAAGAGCACCAGAGATGCAAGACGCCGAGAGTTTGAGGTGCTGAGGCAGATTCCTGGCATGAGTGTCTCTGAATATGACATCCGGTATACACAACTCTCACGATATACACCTCATTTAGTCTCTACAGAGAGAGATCGAATTGAGAGATTTGTGGACGGATTGTTATGCCCGTTGTATAATGCAGTAGCAGCTCAGGTTGAACACTTTTCTTCCTACGTTGCGGCAGTTGATTGTGTAAGGAAGATTGGGTTGCGAGGGATGGAAGATAATGCCCTCTTTGCAAAGAAGAGGAAGAGGTTTGAAGGTAAACACCAGAGTGTGGGGTACTTGATGGGTGAATCAAGACTCCAAGATCATAACCAGACATTATCTCTAGTCTCCAGGAAACCAGCACAGTCTTCTGGTATTGCAGTTAGTCAGCGGATAGATCAGAGTGCTGTTGGACGTCAGGCCCAGCATGGTCCAGTCCAAATGGAGCGTAATAGTAACCGTTGCCTTACTTGTGGGAAACTCCACTCTGGACCATGTTATAGGGCAACAGGTGCATGTTATCTTTGTGGGCAAATGGGACATTTGAAGAAGAATTGCCCGCTCCAACAACATGGATCCAGTCATGGCTCGATTTCGTCATCTCATCAGACGGCCCCTATCGCAGTTACACCAATCCAATCGATTCCCACCCAACCAACCAGGAGTGGTGTTGGGAGAGGTGTAGGGAGTAGGGGGTCAACCTCTGCGGGGAGAGGACAGGCTCGGGTATTTGCCTTGACGAGACAGGATGCGCAGGCCTCCAATGCAGTAGTGACAGGTACTCTCCGAGTTTGCTCTTGTGATGCTCGTGTATTATTTGACCCTGGTTCCACTCATTCATATGTATCTCCTCATTTTGCTAAGTGAGTTGGTAGGGGTTTAATTAAATTAGATAATCCCTTTATGGTTGTGACTCCCATCGGTGAATCGTTGTCAGTGGACTATATATGCCGGTCTTGTGAGGTCCTTACTGAGAATAGGGAAACCTTAGCAAACTTGGCGATACTAGATATGACTGATTTTGACGTGATTTTGGGTATGGATTGGTTAGCCTCTTGCCACGCTACGTTAGACTGTTATTCAAAGGTGGTAAGATTTCATATCCCAGGTGAGTCGCCCTTTTTGATACAGGGTGATCGTAATGAAGTGCCGATTAATCTTATCTCCTTGTTGAAAGTACAGAGGTTGCTAAGAAGAGGGTGCCAAGGATATTTGACTGTCATTAAGAATGCTGATGTACAGATGGTAGACCTGCAACAAGTTCCTGTAGTTAGGGAGTTTGCGGATGTGTTTCCAGAAGAGTTACCTGGATTGCCACAGGATAGAGAGATTGAATTTCATATTGAGGTAGTTGCCGGCACGCAACCAATTTCCATGCCCCCTTATCGCATGGCACCGTTGGAGTTGAAAGAGTTGAAGGTGCAGCTACAGGACTTGTTGGATAAGGGTTTTATCCGCCCAAGTGTCTCTCCTTGGGGTGCTCCAGTACTTTTTGTGAAGAAAAAGGATGGGTCTTTTCGATTGTGTATTGATTACAGGCAACTCAACAAAGTAACAATACGCAATAAGTACCTATTACCTCGTATTGATGATCTTTTTGACCAGTTGCAAGGGGCGCAGTGTTTTTCCAAGATAGATTTGCGTTCCGGTTACCATCAATTAAAGATAAGGAAGGAAGATATCCCCAAGACAGCTTTTAGAACCCACTATGGTCATTATGAGTTTTTAGTAATGTCCTTCGGGTTAACTAATGCGCCGGCGGCATTTATGGATTTGATGAATCGGATATTTAGACCATTTTTAAACAGATTTGTCATAATATTCATCGATGACATCCTAGTTTATTCAAAGAGCCGGGAAGAGCATGAACAACATCTACGCTTGGTGTTGCAGCGGTTAAGAGAAGAGTAATTATATGCAAAGTTCTCCAAGTGTGAATTCTGGCTAAATCAGGTGGCATTTTTGGGCCATGTTGTTTCGAAGGATGGTATCCAAGTGGATCCAAGCAAGGTAGAAGCCATCCAAAAGTGGCCTAAACCTACTACAGTCACGGAGATTCGCAGCTTTTTGGGCTTGGCTGGGTACTATCGCCGCTTCGTAAAGGATTTCTCAAAAATAGCTGCCCCTTTGACCAGATTGACGCAAAAGCAAGTTAAATTTCAGTGGTCTGACGATTGTGAAGAAAGTTTTCAGAAACTGAAGAAATGTTTGACTACAACCCCTATCCTAACATTACCATCTGGAATAGGAGGCTATGCAGTGTATTGTGATGCCTCAAGAGTAGGGTTGTGATGTGTTCTTATGCAGCATGGACGTGTGATAGCCTATGCTTCTAGGCAACTCAAAAGACATGAGCAGAATTACTCTACTCATGATCTAGAAATGGCAGTCGTGGTATTTGCCCTTAAACTTTGGCGGCATTACCTTTACGGCGAGACTTGCGAGATCTATACCGATCATAAAAGTCTTAAATATATCTTCCAGCAAAAAGATCTCAACCTTAGACAACGCAGGTGGATGGAATTACTTAAGGACTATGATTGTAGTATTCTCTATCATCCTGGGAAGGCCAATGTAGTAGCGGATGCCTTAAGTAGGAAGTCAATGGGCAGTTTGGCTCATATTGCGAAAGATAGAAGGCCGTTAGTGGAAGAAGTTCATAACTTGGAGAAAGGAGGAACGAAGTTTGAAATTTCTCATTCTGGAGCATTCTTAGCTCATATGCAAGCTTGTCCAACCCTCATAGAAAGGATAAAGGGGGCTCAGAAGCTCGACCCTAAGTTAAGTGAGAGGATTGAAGGAGTAAGGAGTGGGAAAGATAGTGGATTCATTGTTGATTCAGAAGGGGTACTTAAAGTTGGAGACCGGTTGTGTGTGCCTAGTGTGGGGGATTTAAAGAGAGAGATTTTAGAGGAGGCTCATCATTCAGCATATACTATCCATCCGGGATCAACAAAAATATACCAGGACTTGAAGCAATCCTATTGGTGGGATGGTATGAAGGGAGATGTAGCCGACTTTGTTTCCCGTTGCCTAGTGTGCCAACAGGTGAAGGCTGAATATCAAAAACCAGCAGGGTTACACCAGCGACTGGAAATACCCGAGTGGAAGTGGGAGAGAATTACGATGGATTTCATAACTGGATTACCCCGTACCCTGAGAGGGTATGATTCTATTTGGGTAATTGTGGATAGATTAACGAAGGCAGCACATTTCCTTCCTGTCAAGACTACTTATGGTGTGGCTAAGTATGCACAACTCTACTTAAGCGAAATAGTGAGATTGCATGGAGTACCAGTATCCATAATTTCTGATAGAGGTCCTCAGTTTACATCTCGTTTCTGGAAGGCTTTCCAAGAGTTTTTGGGTACGAGAGTAGACCTCAGTACTGCTTTTCATCCTCAAACTGATGGGCAGTCTGAGAGAACGATACAAATTCTGGAGGATATGTTGAGAGCATGTATCTTGGACTTTGGTGGTAGCTGGGAAAATCATCTACCTTTGGCAGAATTTGCATATAATAACAGTTATCAAGCTAGTATTCAAATGGCACCATTCGAAGCACTATATGGGAGGCGATGTAGGTCTCCAATAGGATGGTTTGAAGTTGGTGAAGCCAAACTGTTAGGCCCTGATCTGGTACAAGATGCACTAGACAAAGTGCGGGTGATAAAAGAGAGATTGTTGACGGCCTAGAGTCGGCAAAAGTCCTATGTAGACCACAGGCGGCGAGACCTAGAATTTTCTGTAGGTGATTTGGTGTTCTTGAAGGTATCTCCGATGAAAGGATTAATGAGGTTTGGTAGGAAGGGGAAGTTGAGTCCGAGATATGTGGGACCCTATGAAATACTAGATCGGGTTGGTCAGGTGGCGTATCGTCTGGATTTACCACCAGAATTAGTGGGAGTACATCCAGTGTTTCATGTGTCTATGTTGAGGAAGTACTTGTCTGACCCTTCACATGTAATCAAATCTCAAGATATCATGCTGGATAAAGGGTTGACATATAAGGAAGAACCTGTCTCAATTATGGATAGGCAGGTAAGGAAGCTTCGTTCGAGAGAAGTGACAATGGTTAAGGTGTTATGGCGTAACCACTCACAAGAGGAAGCTACATGGGAGGTAGAAGGAGAAATGCGTACCAAATATCCCCACTTGTTTGGGTTATGAGGTTAGGACTCCATTTTTCTTTATGAAATTCGGGGACCGAATTTCCTTAAGGGGGGAAGACTGTAAAAGCCTAAGAATATATATATATATATATGTTAAGGGGGTATTTATTTTATTTTATTTTTGTTTTCTTTTCCTTTTTAGATTTTTTTCTTTCTTTCCTTTTTATTCAAATTTTTGTTTTTCTGACTCCAGCTTTCTCTTTCCCGTGGACAGCCTCATCCTTGCTTTCTCCCTGTAGCAATTTTCTTCATCTCCATCGCATAACCCTCTTCCCCGGCCGGAATCGCAAGTTTCTTCGCCTGTGAAGCTGCTGTGTTCTTCTCCTCACCTACGAAGTCATTTCCGGCGCTGCACAGAGCTTCTCAAGCTCTCTCTCTCGTCACTGTTCCCGGGTTCTCTTCCTCGTTCAGCCAGCGAGTTGCTTCCTCCAGCTCCCTTTTCTCCGTTAATTCCTCACCTCCCCGGCGTCGATGGAAGCTCTCCGATGATTTCCCCTGTTGTTCTGTCGCTAGTGCTGCCTGGTTCTTCCCTCCACTTTGCCGGTTTTCATTCCCTTCGAGCTGGCTGGTTTCTCTTCGTTGGAGCTGCTGCCTCCTTCGATTCTTCCAGATAGCTTCCTCCGGCGTGGTGCAGACTTCTTTGACCTTCTCCCATTGCTGATTCGAGCTTGCTGATTGTGAACGAACCAGTGGCACTTCGAGGTTCCGGTGAGCATTCGTTCTGGGTCATTTATGCTTCCATTTATCTCTGAAGCTGAACCCATACAAATCCTCTCCTTCTCCCTCCATTTCTCGGTCTATCCCAACACAATGGGTTGCTAATAGGGTTGATATGCTCAGATTTGCTGCTTGGCTGAAATGAAGGGATAGGAAGGGGGAATCTTCGATTAGGCTTCTAGTTATGTAAATCTTGCGTAACTTTCAATTTTTACTTCATTAAAATGATCTGAAAAACCCAAATGATGAATTAGGATTCAAAGAAGATAATTAAGATAAGGGGCATTTGTATGAATGATCAGAGAAGTTATTTAGATGATTGTGATTAAATGTGGTACCTATTTAAGAATTATTGTGGGGTCTGTATAATGATTTTGGTAAGTTGGGTGTTATCAGGGAATCCTCGAAGTTTGACAGAAAAGGAAACTTGGCCTTTCAAGGAGAAACAAGGACCAGGTTCTAGGGCACCTTCTGTGAGTAAATAATAGATTTCAAAGCTCTTGCTGTCACCATAAATCTTGCTACTGTTACGTACTACTTGAAATTGCCCTGAATGAGATAAAACATGACTGAGAATATATATATATATATAAGTGTATGCATGGATTTATTTTCTTGGCTATTTATTTATTTTTGTCTTACCCTTATGTGTATTTGCATGTTTATCTTCTTTTCACTGTTTTCAGTATTGGTCCTAATGAGTTGTTAATATATAAATATACATATATATAATAAAGTAATTGGTTAACAACATATATGTACATATATATAAATATATGTATACAGGTATTTGAACTTAGAATTTTAGGTCTATGTGGGTGTGTGTGTGCCTCGCCTATGAGTGTATGTTGTTGTCCTTCATTTGACTAAGACATGAACTGTAAAGGAATCTGGGTGGCGAAGGAGCTACCCGTTAGGTGGAGCCACCCGAGCGAGACGGGTAGGGGCTGCCAACGAGGTGTAATCGCCCCCAGAACGAATAAATCATGACCTACAAGTAAGAAAGGTAGATAATAGGGGCTGCCTGTTAGGCGTAGCCACCCGGGTGAAACGGGGAAAGGAGCTGCCAACATGGTGTAGCCGCTACTTTATCTGACCTAATAGTAAATCTTCATCAGGAGATCACACCAAGAGACTTAGGTTTAAATGGGTCTCCTTCCATATGACTACTTATGGGATTTGTTAAATTGTGAAGTGTGAGGGCTCAGTTATATATACACTTAATTTATTGGTTATGATTCTTGAATAAGTTTTGGAATCTATTATCTGCTCACTGAGTTTATCTCACCCTTTCAAATTTTAATTTTTTTCAGATAGCGCCTCTGGACCTAATCTGCCTCCCTCATCTTAGGACTGAGGCGTGTGGCGGTGAGCCTCCCTTTTTGGAACTGGGAGCTCGATTGATTTTCTTTTGGTTGATGTTTATTGTAATGAATTAAGGATTATTTGTAAAGTATTTTAGGAGTAGGCCTAGTGGTTCTGGGTGATGTTTTTCCCCTCCCCTCTTTTTGGTTGTTGATGCTTGTTGACTGGTTAAAGAGAGCGGAGCTATCTGTTGTTGTTTTATTGAACTCTGGCTGTTTGTAGGAATTTTGGGATGTCCTATTTATAGGGGACACTCTGCCGAAATTTCTATAAAAAGCCAGTGCCTAAAAGAAAGTACATTTTATATATCCAACAAGGCAGGATTTTATTTAGTGTACTGCTAATCGGTATAACCTCTTAAGAGTTGTCTTAGCGTAGCAAACCAAGCTGCAGGTAAGGACTTCATATAGACCCCTCGTGTTGGTCACCCCCTTCTCTTGGAGGGACAAGGGGTGTGACATTTACAAAGTAATCAAAATTACGCAGAGATATTAAAAAAGAAAATTTGTCAATTTAAATTGAAAGCGGCCATCTAAAGAAAAAATACTTGGTGAGCAAAGAAATGAACGAAGAAGTTGAAGGAGCAAGTTGAACTCATGCCTATGGGGTGTTCTATGGGAGAGCCATTTGTGGTCACTAATTTAAGTGGGAAGTAGAAAGGTCATTGAGGTGTAGATATAATATTCAAATTTGGTTCTTGTCATGGGCGAGGCATCCCATCCCCGTTTTCATTTCTCTCTATTTACATATGCCTTTAATTTTGCATTCTTTCTTTTGATAGCTTCCACGGCTTTCAACATATATTTTATTTAAAATATCCTTATTAATCCTAACACATATTGAATGATTTTTAAGTTAACAAAAAATATTTTTTAAAAATTAAATTAAATTAAAGTATGACATAGAGTTTTATTTTAAATAAATTATATTTATATTTCATAAATAAAACATTTATATAATTTTTACAATATCTTACAAAAAAAACTTGCGTAATTTACTTTTTGAAATATTAGTGTCTTTTTTTTTTTCAAAGGTGGATGGAAGTAATTTGGATAAGCCTAACCACGACGTTAAATTAATTTGGTTTCAAAATAGAGTAAAGATCACATCAACCTAGGTGTATGCTGAGTAGCTCGCACTCGAGTCCTGACAAGGGCATCTGGCCATGCGTAAAAGTTATCATTGACCATGGAAATTAAAATTAAAAAAAAAAAAAAAAAAAAAAAAAAGAAACCAGACATCAAAATTTTGTAATGAAAATTTTTAAAAATTGAAATTATTTTTAAAAATAAAAGTTACTAAAATTTATTATTAGACTTTAAAAAAATTACTATTAAATTTTAAAAAAAATGCTGCTTAATTAATTTTAGTAGTAACTTTCTCAAAATCTAATAATTTTTTTAAACTCTAGTAATAAATTTCAATAATTTTAGTCTTTGGAGGTAATTTTATATTTTAAGATCTTTTATTATAAATTATAAAATTTTCATTTTTAAATATAAATTTTCTAACAAATATTAACAATCATATACACAATAATTATGGATGTAACGATAAAATTTGATCTCCCAAAAGCTTTCTTTCTTTTTTTTTTTTTCAAAAGACAATTGCTTTCTATTTTTAATATTAATTAATTAAAAATATTAACTTTTAATATAATTTAAATTCAATTAATTTATTTTTAAAAATTTTGCAGTTTTCATTCGAAAAATAGATGAGTGCCCTTTCTACCTTAACATTTTTGCAAACCACTATCATATATTTTTAAAATAGGCCACTATAGCAAGCAAACACTTTCAACCAACTTTTGTTAAACAATTAAGGGAGATCCGATAGACACGTGGAATTTTTTGGTTTGCCTATAAAACAATTATACCAAGAAAAAAGAACTTAAAATGAAACCATTAAAAAAGAAAAAGAAAAAGAAAACCTCCCACGACCCCTTTTGCTCACTCTAAAATGTGTTTCCCCTTGTTGCTAAAGATTAAGGATTAGATTTTCAAAAAATGCCACTTCATTTGTGGTGAATCGAGAAATGCCGCCAGAGACACAAAATCAACTTTAAAAGTGATTGATTTGCTGGCTTGCTTGTTCTATGTCACTTATGTCATGGTTAATGTCATGAAGACAAATATTATATTTCATAGAATATCAAAGACAAACTCTACGCATATAAATAGCTGTCATTGGTTAGCAGTCCCTTCCCATCAAACCATCTTGAGTGATCATGGATACTTTCTCCTCCTATATTGCTAATATGTTGCTGCTATGGTTACTAATATTTGCAATCATGCTCCACCGGGGCATGTGCAATTTGAGGGTGCAGTGCAACGAAAAAGACCATCACGCACTCCTTGACTTCAAACACACCATCGTTGATCCATCAGTCATGCTCTCTACTTGGTCTAATGAGCGAGATTGCTGTGAATGGAGAGGGATTCAGTGTGACAAAACCACCAGCAGAGTCATTGAGGTCAGTCTCCCCTGTTCTGTAAATCCCGCTCTCTGCGAAGAGGACAACAAATCACACTGTCTCAAAGGTGAACTTCCCTATCTTTGCTTCGACTTGAGTTTCTAAATCACTTGGATTTGAGCAATAATGACTTCCAAGCTATCATTCAAAATGATTATGTGGATATCACAAATTGTAATAACCTGTCTACGGTTAAACATCCTCATTCATGCGAAAATTCTTCCAGCCTTCAATATCTTGATTTATCATATAATGAGGGTCTTCACATTGATAATCTTCATTGGCTTTCTCGTATTTCCTCATTAAAATATGTCAACTTCAGTGGCATTGATCTTCGAGGGGAAACTGATTGGCTTCAACTAGCGACTCTACTTCCTTCACTTAAAGAGTTACACTTGGATGGCTGTCAACTTATAAACATCAATCCATCTCTTCAATATGCCAATTTTACTTCACTTGAAGTTGTTAGCCTTTCTAATAATGCTTTCAGCACTCAATTCTTGCCTGATTGGTTATTCAATCTTAGTGATGTCACTACTATTGACTTGAGGGATAATTCTTTTCAAGGCCAGCTCCCAAAGAGATTGTTAAATCTTCGAAAAATAAAACACTTGGATTTGGCTAGCAACAAATTCAATGGACCAATTCCAGATTGGCTAGGCCAACTTGAACATTTAAAAGTTCTTGATGTTAGCAACAATTTATTTTCTAGTCCTATTCCTTCAACTTTGGGGAATCTATCATCCTTGATTTCTTTGGCTGTCAATTCAAATTACTTAAATGGTAGTCTTCCAGAAAGTCTTGGACTACTCTCTAACTTAGAATATTTAGATATTGGAAGAAATGACTTGATGGGTGTTATATCTGAAAGAAATTTTGTCAAACTCTCAAATTTGGAAGCCCTTAGTATTGGATCAGTAGGCTTAATCTTTGACTTTGATTCTCCATGGGTTCCTCCTTTTCAGCTTAAATATATTTATTTGGAATACAGGATGGGTCCTAAACTTCCTACTTGGCTATATACACAAACATCTCTTAGGATATTGGGAATTGCCCACTCAAGATTTTCATTTGAATCTCAAGACAAGTTTTGGGACTTTGCTACCCAACTGAGAGTCCTAGACCTACAAGATAACACAATTGATGGGAACATGTCTAACGTGTTACTGAACTCTACAATCATATTTTTGGAGTCAAATAAATTCAAAGGCGGCCTCCCTCAATTATCACCAAATGTTGCCTCATTTATGATAGGAAACAACTCTTTACAAGGATCTATTTCTCCTTTATTATGTCAAAAAATGAATGGGAGAAGCCAATTAAAGTATTTGGACATATCTAATAATCTTTTATCTGGTGGGCTTACAGATTGTTGGGTGAATTGGAAATCATTGATTATTGTTAGGCTAGACAACAATAATCTAACGGGCACAATCCCCCCTTCAATGGGTTTCTTGTCTAACCTTAGAGCTTTGCATCTTAATAAGAACAACTTATTTGGGGAGATACCCTTGTCATTGAAAAATTGCCAAAACCTACATATCCTTGATTTAGGAGAAAATAAATTTTCAGGATATATACCAAACTGGATAGGGCACAATGCAAAGTTTCTTCGATTAAGATCCAATCAATTCAGTGGAAATATCCCCCCACAAATATGCCAATCCTCTTCCCTCATAATATTGGATTTTTCATATAACAAAATCTCAGGTTCAATACCTATTTGCTTGTATAATCTGACAGCCATGACTTTCAATCTTGCTTCATATGATCGACTTACCAACATTTGCGTTAGAATTATAGGTTTGTTCACTCGAAGTGTGACCTATGTATTCAGAAACAATGTCACGTTGCATTCAAAAGGCCAAGAATTAATCTATGAAAATAAACAAATGTTGATGCATGCTATTGATCTATCAAGTAATAAAATGTCTGGAACAATACCTCCAGAGATATTTAGCCTCATTGAATTGCAATCTTTGAACTTGTCCCATAATCAATTTGTGGGAAACATACCAAAAGAAATTGGCAACTTGAAACAATTGGAGTCCCTAGATCTTGCAAACAATCAACTTTCGGGTGAAATTCCTCAAAGTATGGTTGAATTGTCTTTTTTGGGAACTTTGAACCTCTCCTTCAACAATTTCACTGGAAAAATCCCATTAGGGACCCAACTTGAAGGGTTTAATGCTCTAAGCTATGTTGGCAACCCTAGACTATGTGGAGCTCCACTTCCAAAGAATTGCACTAACAAAGAAGATATAAACCCCATTGAAGAAAATGAAAGTCACGAAAATGGATTACTGTCTTCCTACCACATTGGGTTGAGAGTTGGATTTGCTACAGCCTTTTCGGTAGTTTGTGGTGCCATTGTCTTCAACAAGACTTTCAGACATACTTATTTCAGATTCTTAGATCACATCAAAGACAAACTTTATGTCATGGTGGTCCTGAAAATGAATCATTTCGGTTGAAAACCAAAACCTTGTTGCCCCTGTGGTAAGTAAAACAAGCTTTTGATTTAGGTTTTAAATTAAGCCTTTTTTTTTGTTGGAAATCTTATATATTTTCCCAGTTCATATAATATTCTAGAGTTGCAGTACCTTTCGCATTTATTTTTAATTTATTATGCAGGTTCTTGCTATGCATAGTTCAATAAGTCTCCTTAAATCTTTGAACGAACTTTGCAAGAGGCGACGAAGTAATGTGACTGAAGAAATATTATTAGTGAATTCTAGTTTTCACTTTGTTAAGTTACTTTTAAGCAATGAAAAATAATTCTGTTTTCTGCATACAATCTGTATCCTTCATAAGTATGTGTCCACAAATAAATAGGAGATGTTTCTTTCACTAAACAAAAGGAAATAATTGAAGCTGATTTATGTTAACTTGAATTTAGATGGTAAACAAAAGCATAGTAGTGGGTGTACTCATTCAATCAAACTACCATTTTTTCTCTCTGTTTATTTTCAATGCCAATTAGGAAACTGGGTTGCGTTTTCGAACCTGTTGCTTAAACAACAATTATGGCCTTTTGCAAGGTTAGAAAGTTAGAGAGGAGTGGAAAAGGAAGCACTAGCTAGGTCATCGTGAAATGCAGTTGCATTTTTATTGTAAATAATGTTTGTGTACAACAATAAGCCATGCCATCTAGCTGATTATTCTGGAATATACGGATGACAAAGCGTTTCATGCATTAAACTATACGAGCTCAGAATAACGGCCGTTCAATAAAATGAAGAAAAACCACATCAGAAAACGAAAATTAAGAACTTTGCTAAAGTAATTGTTTGGGGAAAGAATGAAATATGGATGATAAGATGATAAAATGTCCATGCTTTTATGGTGAAAGATAATTTCACTCTCAACTTCAATGCCACCAAGTTCCCTCTTGAAGCTGTACTTTGGTGCCTCTTGAGCGACAATTGGGTATAATGAATTTCTTTCTCATCAAGGACGTCAAATGTTGACAAGGTAAAATATTAATCGTGTAATCTATGTCATAATTTATCACTTCACTGAAGCAATCAAAAACTTCATATATAGTTCTCCTTTAGTACAGGATAAATAAACTGTACTGTTTTTGCTTTCTTGTTCTATTAATTAGTAAGTTAAACAGGTTTGAACCTCACTACTTTAGGTCAGGTGTAAAATCTGTCAAAAAATTTTCTATTAGAAAGGAGTTCCACAGCTAATTGTCATTATTTATTGTTCTAACATTTTAAATTGCAATTGCAATAATGTTGCATAAATATAGCCCAAAAAAAAAACTGTTGCAGATATAAAGATCACAAATTGAATGTTATTGCAAAACCTACCGTAACACTAATATTGCGAATAACATTTCAATTAAAACCCACTTCCCTGTTTTGTGTTAATCATAATTTCATTTGTTGTTTGAATTGAATATGCACATCAGAATGATCAGCAAACATGGAACAATAGACAATCAAAGAAAGGGAGGCCAAAACGTGCCTATGGTCAAGTTCGCCACTACTCCGGGGATGAGCGGTGGATATTGAAGCTGACTTTCATATTCAATTGAAGACTTTGGCGAAGATTAATATTAGGAAAGATTAACGTAGTTTGGTTTTTAGCTGATGCTTATAGACAAAGACAGCAAATAAATTTTAACTAAAGAAACAAATAAATATAATATAAATTAACTTAGCTACATTCAAGACTCACACTCTAAATATATATATCCCAAGAAATCTAACAATATTTTTTTCACGGATACACTCACACTTCACCTTTACGAAATGTCTCCAAGGCTACTACACGATGCTTCTTACTCTCTGCTACACAAAGTGTTGCCATACTTCCCATTTATAACATTAAAGAAGCTAAATAGGATGCCAGTAGGGAGCACTAGATTCATGTACGCCTAACTGTCAGATCTGCTTCGTACATGAATGCGGCAATAGATACACATATATGAAATAGATACTGACAATTGGGGCGTTCATGCACCTATAATACACCCAAAATTTTTTCAATATACATTCATCATATCATCTCAATGAATCCCATGATGATTTACTCCTCTTGTGCATAGCAATGATGCAGTGTATCAACAAAATAAACAATAGTTAGGTTAAAAATTTCTGGCCACGGGCAACATTCTTCACCTTGGCCTGAATTGTGTTAGCTCCAAGAAATTAGCTAGTGAACTATTAAGATGTCTTTTCCATTGTCCGATTAGGCAACTCATACACTATAAATACTAATTAACTCCAGGTTATGCTTGAATTTAGAAACCGTAATTGGCTTAGTTATTATATCTGCTATATTTTCTTTAATACCAACTTTTTTAACCATAGTGAGACCTTAAGATATAATCTCCTGAATGAAGTAAAATCGGACATCAATATTTTTGGTTCTCTGGTGATACATTTGATTCTGCATATTTTTTCAAAATGGACATGATACAAGAGCCATAAGTGGTTTGTCCGTTTATTTTTCCCAAAAAAATATTATTTCTATCTCAAATTTAAGAATTTTTTGCTTTTATATTCAAAAAATATATTTTTCTAATCTCATTTTCTTTCATTTCAATGTGATACTTCCACTCAGGAAAGGTTTATTAAGGGTTTTGACCCTTATACTATTTATAATTTGTAACATATATTTAAAAACCTCTTGCCAAAATTACAAAATAGCTTCTAAAAGAATTTTTCTTTTCACTCTAGTCCCTATATATATTTTGCCATTTATAATGATCACTGGGCTGGGCTGGAGAGATGAACACCCATAAGGTATTAAGGTCAATCGGGTTTCCAAAGCAATCACATATCTGATGTATATAGATAACATGATTCTTTTCTTTTGAGGGTCATTCCAAGCTTGTAATCATGTAAATGACTTGCTTTCCTTGTACAACAAAATCTCTAGTCAGGACATCAATAAATCCAAGTCAAATTTAATTTTTTGCCCAAACATTCCTCATAAATTTAAGAAGTTCCTGGCTGATAGTTTTAAAGTATTCTACTATAGATTAAGGAAGTAGTTGGGCAGAGGGCACACTACAAGAAAAACAAGAATCAAAGATAGAAAATACCGTGGCTTAGGATAATTCCATCTCTAAATTAGAGACGGAATCAGATACAAAAATTCTGTCTTTAATGCCTTTCTAAAATTGTTTTTGAGACCAAAAAGTATACAGCAACGGTTTTGACCACTGCTAAATGTGAATAAAATTAAAAAAATTAAATTATTTTCCACTTATAAATGTTGCAAAAATAGCTTTAATGAATATCCAACTAATAAATCTCCAATAAACCCAATTCTGTTTTAATTATGATCTTTTAATTTTCTTGCACTTTTATTACCATATCGCATTTTTTTTAATTGATATCAAATAAAATCTCACTAACACCAATGGTCTAGTTTCCCAAAGTTATCCCCAGATAAGGTTAGAAAGATTGAAACCATTACAACCCAATAAATAAAAGCTGCATTCATACAAATATAGTCTGAGGATTGCATTGTGAAATTAAATAGAATCTTAAGTTGTCTCAACATGTATAGTATCACTCACAAAATCCTAAGTAAAAAATAAGATTATCGAAATATATCACAAGATTTGCTCTGCCCCACATCCCTATGAAGTAAAACATAAGATTATATAAGCTCCCAAAGTAAAGAGATACCTATCCTTAATTTTCGAATTTTCTCTGCCCTACATCCCTATGAAGGGAAACATAAGATCATCAAAATATATCATAAGACATCAAATCAAAAATCCAGTGTTGGGGATATAGTGTACCTAAATGGAATTGTTAAAGAATGCAATATAAATTATTTTAATGAATAAATTAGAATAGCAGATATAGTGAACCTAAATGGAAAATCCAGTGATTGAGACAGAATTTCCTGCATGTGAGAGGAAGAAACCCAGTGTTGCGAAAACTCTGTTGAAACGCGCAGAAAAAACCCTTTTCCTGAATCTCACTGTAAACAGACCAAAAGCTCATCAATCCCGTTTTCTGCAACCTAGCAAAACAATGCAAGACATTGCAGACTAAAGAGGATCAAATTGCAGATTTATGCATTGAACTCTTTATTGCTATTATGATTAGAATTTCTTTTTCTTTTTTAAAGAAAAGATGTAAAATGAATACATACCATAACTCTTGTTCTTTCATGAGTTTCGTTGGCACAAGAATCACCAAGACCAGCCAACATCTCCAGGCAATCTAATCCATACAAGACAAATTCATGAGGCTTCACATCTCATAGGTCAAAAACCTACAGTACAAAATGTTGTCAATCATGTCAAGCCTTTGTAGAAGGTTTTTCTTTCTTAAAGCTGCAGAACTTGAGAAATCAAATTGAGGAGAAACATAAACAACTAAATATGGAATTGTCTATAGCAAATTTCCTTAAGTTTTAATTTTTGTTTACTTAATTTTCTAACCCATATGTTCTCCCTACACCAACTAAGAAACCAGGCTAATAGCTAAAGGCAGTGCCTACCCGCTAATAGCTTTAGAGGCAGCACAGTAAAATAAACAAAAAGAGAGAGAACCAAAAATCAAGCTAAGATCCTTTAGGCAATATTTCATTCTTCCAAACATAGCAGTGAATATAATTTTCTTTGATTCAACAATCCAATAACATAACCTTTAAATATTGTTAACAAAGGGTACATTCATTATTTGAATCTTTGAATCTTGGGGTACAAGCCAGAAACGAAAAGAAAAAAAATGGATTTTATAAATTCCACAAGACAAGACCAATAATATTATATTCAAAACAGCATTAATTGGTTGCTCTGTTCTTAGCAACTTATGAACTTGTAAATAATTTGACAATGGTAAATAATGAGCATATAACTTATCCTTTTCTCTGTATTCTTACTGAATGCAACAAAATGCAATTGGGAAAATAAGGGCCACATTTTTAACAAAGCAATTGGGAAAATCTAGTGTGCCTAAATGGAAAATCATAGGATTGCACATCCCAAAGTACATAGCAAAAGTACATGAGATGTAGTTGTTAAATCAATTCTGGGGATTGGGATATATTTTCAACAGCTAGATCATTATACTCTTTCCAAGTTTGTAATAGTTCCTCTTAAAGCTCACCAATCCTAACACAACAATGAAGACTCTAGCAAGGGGAAGCTTCATATCACTCAAGTGAAATACACATAAAGTTACAGCACAACCAAGTATTTTTTAATTAATCATTTTCAATGACTCTTCATGCTCTCAGGCTAATGGACTGAATAAATATCTGCAATCTAATTTTTCAATATGAGTAGTTCATTAATTCCAACAGTAACTCTTCTTTAGTGCTTGGTGCTAGATTCATTCTTTTGGATTGGATCTTTCACTTAAAAATGTTAATCTTACAAAAACTAAGACCAAAGTTCTTATATCAATTTAGTCTAAAAGAGATCAAGAGAGGGTGATGATCTTCTATATAATCTTTAATTTTAAAAACTTGATGTTGCTAAAAGATTATGTGAAATTGTTCTACCAAAATATAGATGTGCGTAGGTAAAACGAAATGAACTTTTTCTGTAATGCACAAAATAATAAAGTACAAATTAGAGAAAGGAAGAGAGCACAAAGGATTTATTTTACTTCAAACCAACTTGGTCATACATATAGTTCCCAAGCACAAAGCAAAGGACTTTTATATTCACTACGGAAATACCTTTTTTACAACCAAACAACCCTTTCTAAAAGATCAACCATTTGACTTTTACCCCTTAATTCACAAGGAAATCTACAAGGATCATACTTTTGTGTTTTATAATTTGAAACCAAAATGACCTCACTCCATAGGATCACTCACTAGAGTTTTATTAATCAATCACAAGGTAACCCAAGAATGTGGCTGGTTACTTAGACTTTTACTATTATACATAGAAAACTAGGATTATCATAGGTTCGTAACAACTCAAGTGAAATATTATAGATGAATATATAAATGTAGCATAAGTTCACATGGATCACTTTAGGCAGCTATTCTAGAGCTGAACAATGTGTTGAAATCTCAATTAGATATTAATGCACAATAAAAACTTAGCAAGCTAGTAGGTGAAATATTATAACTCCATTGAATGCAACATGTATTCATTTACTTGCTCCTTCATCAATGAGGCTCTAAAATACCCAATCACCTTGATACGATCACTACTCAAAGACAAATATTCTTTTCTAGTGCAACTTCTAAACTACTTGCTAGCTTCATTTAACATTAGAGATGTTGCTTCATTCTCAACAACTCGAGCCTTTGTCTTCATAAATATCAGAGGTTCTCTCTCCAATGGGTTTATCTCTCTCTCTCTATCTCTCTTAGTGGGAAGCTGAAGGAAGAGACTTCTTTAAATGAATTTGATTTTCCCTCTTTGAAATGCATTAAATATTTGTCGGTGGGGATGTGACATGTGAACAAAGCCCTTTTCTGATCTTCATCTTTCCATGGTGAATGTTTATACTATAATAACATTTTAAGGTATATTACTTCTGACATTCTTTTTAGCTTCCTGCCACCTCATCGTGTTTGTGTTTTGTGCCTTCAATATTGTTTGACGGTGCTGCACCAACGACAAAAGGCCACAAGTCAACTATTTTAGCGAACACAAGTTATGGGCCCAAAAAATCTTTAATTCAACTCAGTATCTTTGATGGACCCATTCTTCCATCAATAAAACCGAAGATATTATGCCCAAAAATTATTTTGGCCCACTAAGCAAGTGTTTACTCCTAAACATGCTTTTGGCTAAAATAATATGATTTTTTATAAAATATTATTTAACATAATCAAAACTATTTTCAAAAATTCATTTGAGGAGTTTTTTATATCAACAGATACCGTCTATTGTTTTGATGACAGTACTCAACTTTGGCTAGATGTTTCATATGTGTTTCTTAACCTTTT